>CM051704.1:4240441-4625441 GCA_028022725.1 Lycodopsis pacificus
CAGGTTAGCCTTAGCTCTAACATGTTAATTGGCTCTTTCACAGGGCAATTAAACGGATGTACAGAAGAGACATTCCTTTGTTTACTGATGAGTGAAATCTGCCTTCAATCACTCAGTTTCCCCCTGTGACATATTCAAAAGGTTCAGAATGAACAGATATGCTGCCAAGACAACATCACTCCGACTGACTGAGAATCTATTAATAGGCTTGTTGTGGTTGAGATATGAGAAATGCTTACATTGTGTTTTATTACACCATTAAGCCAAAGGCAGCAGTGCGACCCAGATACACTCAATACATCACAGAACGAGGCATGCAAAAATATCTTAGCTAACAAGCGCACACATCACTTTGAACTGCATATCAATCTCTCTCTCCGTCCACACAAATTAACACCGGCAGATTTCTTTACACACAACCAAGCAGCAGCTACGCGAGGAACACGACATGAGAGAAAAAAGGGTTGATCATCACGGGTTTGGGCCAAAACGTATGGCATTCTGATTTCTGCATGCGAGTCAAATGCACGTAGCAAACAAGATTTGATTTCATCGCGTGTGAATAAACAGCTCCTAATAAAAAGGCAAAGCGGCAGAGGACAAAACTTCAAAGTAGCATGCTTCAAGCAGCCAAGGCTTATCTGGCATGTCACACTTCATAAGATATTCATGCAGTGTCTTTCGCGCGACACGTCGACATGAAGGCGGATCCTGCAGGCCCGTGTTCTTGAATAAAAATGAAATGTGGCAGGCATGGGAGGAAGTGGAGATTGAGGGCTGGGGTAGCTCTGCAGGAGAGAGGCAGCCAGTGCAGCTATGTGGTCTCCACACCGGAGTCACCAGATCACATCAAGGAACCACAATCATGTACAGCATTTAGTTTTCACGTAGTCTTTCATTCTTATATTTAGTAATCTTCCGTGAAGCTCACAAACTTAATTTTAGAAGAAATTCATAATTCCCAATGCAAACATTTTGCATCTATCCTCGTAGCGCTGAATTTAAACTTTTAGAGATCACCAAAGTCAGTGGGCTTGATCCTCTTTGGGACATGACTGTCTGTACAACATTTCATGGCAATCCATTCACGTTTTTGAACCAAAGTGGTGGACTAACCGACCGGCATTTACCTCCCTGGAGCTCTGTGGCTGCTGTGGCTAAATACTACAAATACAGTGTTTCCCATTGATTACCTAGACTGTGGTCTATTTTGTCCCACCACAGTTTCACTATGAACCAAAAATATTTCTACTCTTCTCAACAGGCTGGCTGGCCCTCTCAAGGCGTATTTCCTTTGCAGAGGTGCACAGCGACCGGCTCTAGTCCAGCGCGGAACTATGCAAATAGTATGCAAATAATATATTTAAGAATGGCCTGTATCATTGGATTATAACTATTCATGCATAAATGTGTTCACCACTTCAATGTTACTGCTGGTGAAGACGGAGATCATTTTAACTACTTGATATACTTCACAGAAAAATCATAATTTATTAGAGGATTTATATTTTGTATTAATTAATTATTATCTGAATCTGCAAAATAGCCTAACCAGTAACTTATATTGTCAAATAAATGTGTTGAAGTTAAAAGTAAAAGTACAATATTTCCCCCGTTATGTAGTAAACTGGAAGTATAAAGTTACATAAAATGGAGACACTCAATTTAGTACAAGTACCTGTAAATGGACTGTACTTTATTTTCTAGTCCTCCGACCACTCAAAGCACTTTAACACTACATGTCATCATTCACCCATTCATACACTGATGACAGGGGCTACCATGCAAGGTGCCACCTGCCCATCATGACTATCTAACCATTCATACCCACACATACACCAAATACACCATTCAGGAGCAATTCTGGGGTTAAGTGTCTCGCCCAAGGACACATCGATGACTAGCAGAGCCGAGGATCGAACCACCGATCCTCTGATTGGAGGATGACCTGCTCCATCACTGAGCCACAGTTGTTCTAAATATGTCTAAATGATTGTAGTTGCTGTGTGCCTCTTTGTAGTGGTATTTAGTCTCTGTAGTTGTTTTGGTCTTTTTGTGTCTCTTTGTGCCCCTTTTAATCGCTGTGAGTCTCTTTGTTGTCCCTTTGGAACTGGTTTGCATCTATTTGTAGTTGTTTTAGTGTTTTAGTGTCTCTTTGTAGTCGTTTTATGTTTTTTCCTCATTTTGAGTCTCTTCCTGGTTGATACGTGTCTCTTTGATTGACATTTTCTAGATGAAGGCCAGAGGGGGCGCTGACACTTTGGTCCCCTGGGCATGTGTCTGGTGGGCCCATTCAGTTATCCATCCATCCCGGAGGCTACGGGCTCGGTTTACGTGTGTGTCACGCGGACTGTTTGTTCAAAACAAAATTTTTACTTTTTTCTTCTCAATTTAAAATGAAAATAATACAATACATACAAATCATATAGTACGTCTTCGCTTTTGCCTCTCTCTCAGGAGGAGCCTCTTTCCTGGATTGTTGAGTTGATAACTACAAAGTAGACAAAGACTCTCTCTAGAGTCGTTAGTGTTTCAATCAATGATACATACCAATAAAGCCTTGATGCCTCCTGGTCTCACTAAGCTGTTTACCTCCTCACACTATCTCAGATGTACTGCCGTCTCTGTCTGCACTATATACAAGGAACCATACAGTCTGTTCCAGTGCAATGTTTTGGACATTTTTATGGACCACAGCCGAGGAGATGACTCTTACAATTTCAAAACATTTCCAGAAACTAAGCTTGTTTCATTTTTGTCATGTTTTAACACGTCTCCCATTGTCATACAATTGCACTGAAAAACAATATCAATACTCAATGGGACGTGGTATGCCATTTTCAAAATGCCGGAATGTTCTGTGTGATTTAAAACGAAGCCCAATCTATAAATATTCAACTTTTACCCTTATATATATATATATATATATATATATATAAAAGCTCAGATGAATAACGTCTGAAAGGAAACACGAGGTAGAATATAGCTTGTCCCACAGCACTTTGTGAAATGAACAAACAGCCCAGACTCCATGTTTTGATCGTGACTGAAGCTCAGAGCGTAGAGATTGGGATCACAGTTCTTTGGATGTCTGGCAGATTAGTCAATCAATATCAATATCCAAACCGACAGATGATCTGCTGAGACAGAACATTTCACCGACACTGATTGGGATTCCTCAAATCTGATACTTTTCTTTCCAACACACTCTCACTCCGAATGCTTCAAATACCTACGCTTGGTCAGTGGCCTTAAGCTTCAAACTATGACACTCTATGTTCGTAGTGTCAGTTTTGGATGTGTCAGGGACGGCGTGGCAATTTCCAATCTCTATTGGATACAGTGTCTTTTCAAAATAAACTTCCAATGTAGGTTTACTTAGTTTACGGTTTAGGTTTGGGTTAGGCAACAAAAATACTTGGTCATGTTAAGTAAAAGATCATGGTTCAAAACATTTGCCAAATCTTCTCTGCCAATGCCAAACAGCGTATTCTGCCATTGCCTCTTGTTTGGTGGTGTTTGGTGGATTGGATGATTGAAGTCTGAAGAAACAAGACAAACAGGAGGCTCAGCAGCGTGTGGAAGAACCATGCACAGCCACACCAGCCTGGCTCCGCCTCCTCATGCTGGTCACCAGCCTGGCTCCTCCTCCTCATGCTGGTCACCAGCCTGGCTCCTCCTCCTCATGCTGGTCACCAGCCTGGCTCCTCCTCCTCATGCTGGTCACCAGCCTGGCTCCTCCTCCTCATGCTGGTCACCAGCCTGCTCACACACTGCTGTGGGATGGATCCCAGTCTTCAAAAAGCATTTGTCGCAAGTCAGCCAACGTGGTTGTGTTGGTCACTCTGGCACGAACAGCTGATCCCACAAGTGTTCAATGGGGTTGAGGTCAGCACTGCTGTGAGGCCATTCCATCCTCTCCACTCCCACATTCTGGAGGTAGTCTCTGATGAACCGCTCTGCTGGCATTGGCACAGAAGATTTGGCAAATTCTTCATGGGCGCAACCCACCGACTCAGCTCTGCTGCTCATCCCACAAATGCATGTTCCTTACAAATGTGTCGCCATTTAAAAGGTAAATAAACAGGCTTTCCAACGGTATGAGATTTATTGCCAAGAAGCATTGTTACAACAAAGAAATAATCTACCAAACACACATTGCCTTACTTTTTGTGCTATGTTCATAATAAAGGGTGAGTCAGAGTAACCGTCCTCAATACACCAGTTTTTATGGTATCACCTAAATCTATATTTTAAATTCAGCATCTACGTGTTGAATGATGTTCGTTTAATTTAGGCTATCATTTTGAAGAAAATTGTTGCTCTCCATGCTTTTTTCTAGCTTGCTAGTTTAATAACTCTAACAAAGCAGTAGCAGACATGCAGCCGGGGCCCAAAGTCCTCTTTCAAGTGTCAGTTACAGTTTCGCAGGAGCATCTCTCTCATCTTGCGTCCGGACAGCACCGCCCTCAAGACGCAATTACACCTGGAGTGAGCCAACTCATCCTTATCCCGCAGGGCATTTGTCAATGCCTTCCAAAACATGAGCGTTCTTTGACCTGAGCTCGTTCGTCTGTGTCCTCTGCTACAACAATGATTAATACAACTGTTTTCTGATCAGTTCCATGTGTTAGTATTATTTCTGCTCTCAACCCAACCGGTCAGGGCAGATGATGGCTGCCTAAGGTCAGCCCCTTAAAAGGGAGTGTTGCTGTTGTCACCTCTACATTATAGAGTAACATCTCGACCTGCTCTATGGGAAAGGTTCCCGGGACAACTTCTCTTATAATTTGACGCCACACAAATAGCTTGAATAAAATGTAATATCTCAGATATCTCAGCTATAGGTTGACTGTAGGTAAATAGTGGTAATGACCATGAGGCCATGTGACAGTATTCACTGTGAGAGGATGATGCAGGCCCTCCATGCCATGCAACCCATTCCTTTGATAGCTCTGGGTGTTTCAGGCCATCGATGGCACTGTGGCAAACAAATGAATAATATTAAATGAGCCTCAACCGCCTTTAAACATGTATATAAAGCATACAAAAGCACTAATGTGCTCGTATTGTTTACTCCACTGGAATAACAAGTCAAGTCGAGTCTCAAGTGAGTCATTTCCAGTGTCGACCTATTTTATTCACTTGAAGTCCCATGGAAACACTAGAGTGAAGAAACTGCATGTCAGAGATGTGCGATTCGGTTCTCTTTCCACTAGATGGTGACATGATACTACTTTTGTTGCGATGTTGTGAGCTGAGTGCTGGAGGTGTCCGGCCCCAGACTCAGAGGGTCCTGTATTTCACAGGCTGTGGGAGTCCTTGGAGATCCAGGACTTTTGGAAGCTGGTACGCAGACGTATCACAGAAATCTCTGAGGACAATTGTGACTTTAAAACCAAGGCTGTGTGAACTGGGTGATCCTCGACTGCAGTGCATGAGACTGGATTTTGATTTGCATGATGGTGAGTAGGCCAGTTCCACTGAGGGTTTGGAGGACCCCAGGGGGCCCATCCTTTCAGGACTGCTTTACTGAAAATAGATCAGGCAGCAGATGTCCCATAGAAGTACTGATAGGTGGGACAAATGTATTGAGATCTATTGTATATCTCAGCGATATTGTGTCTTCTGTAAATAGTTACATGATGTTTGTTATTCATGTGCATTGTGTTAAAAATGTGTAAACAAAAAAAAAGCACTCCGCTCAACAGTTCATTATGTGAAGCTATGCTGATGTTTTATGTATCTGGGACAAGTGGTGCTTGGTAGTGTAGCGTTCCCTCACTTTGACCTTTTCTGAGCAGCGAGTTAAGCGTCACAATAAAGGATGAGGGCATCCATCTTTTCTATCTGTCTTTATGAATCATGTCTCACCTCGCCTGCCAGTGAGGTGTACAACTTCCTCCGCTCTTTTCTGCCGAGTGGTTTTGGAGGCATGTCGACGTCCTCTTCTCATGAGCATGAGCTGCAGGAGAAGAAAATAAGACAAGTTAGAAGAGGCAGAATGTGTGACAGATGGGAATGATTGAAAACTCACTAAACCAGCTGCTCTCTGTCACAAACCGGCTCGGGGGACAAGGAGGGAGTCCACACAAGGTTACTTCAAACCAAACGTCATTTATTAAACTGAGGTTAACACAAAACAAACAATGGAGTGTTGAGTGCAGATCAGCTAAGTCAGTGATGGAAAGCATGTGTGGCATGTGCAACAGCAACAGAAGGTAATGCAGGGAGGATGTGAGCTGTAGGACGGGAGAGGAAGCAGCTCTGCTCCCTGGAGGTGAGCGGAATCACGCGGACGTCGTCAGTAACATCTTACCTGCGTTCAAAAGTGTGCTATGGATATAAATCATATTGTGTATTTGTCATGTTAACACACTAGTCCTATATACGATACAGAACACAAGCAGTGTCTTTGGACAGCCTGCATCCATCCTCACTACAGGATTGTAGGCACACGACTCATTCATTCATTCATGTGCAGTATCAGTATCAATATGTATGTATGTGCAATATAAATACTCTGCACAATACAAACCTTATATTTCCTCCCTCATATGTAAAACAATGCGTATCCAACCACTCAATCTGAAAATATTATAATTTGAGTTTTTGTTGTTTTTCAGGGTTTAGTTATTTATGGTAACTTTACTGTCTGATTAGTTATTGTGCTTGTTTTTTGTCTTTGTTTTCTAGTGAAGTATCCACTTTGCTGCTGTAATCCTGCAAATGTCCCCGCTGAGGGACTATCTTATCATATCTTATTTCATCTGGTCGTGCATTAAATAAGATTAAAACAATACTCCTTTAAAGCTGAAAACGTATTTGACAAACCAAGATTTACAAGACTGCTGAAAAAAAGTAGATACAATAAAAATGTAAATTACAAAGTAACACCTTGAATACACACAACACCATAGATAAGAACAGTATCTAAAAACATTGTGATCATAATGCGTTTAAATGTCATTTTGTAAAAAGGAGTTTTGGTGAGAAACGTGAATAAATCCAGTTGTTTGAAGGAAACGTTTTCAAAGCAATATGAAATACATATGGGCTGTGGTGTAGTGGCTAGCACTGTCACCGGTTCGATCCCCGATCCCAGGTGGTCCTTCTGTGTGGAGTTTGCATGTTCTCCCCGTTGCAGCGTGGGTTCCCTCTGGGTTCTCCGGCTTCCTCCCACAGTCCAAAGACATGCAGCTTAGGGTATTTGGAGACTCTAAATTGCCCGTAGGTGTGAATGTTTGTCTGTCTCTATATGTGCCCTGCATCCAAAGCGGTTTGGATAATGGAATGAAATAGATTAATATCTATTTCAGAGAGGGAATTATGAGCTGTTCAACATTTGATGTTTTTAACACACGGAGCAGTACTTGGTATCAGCTGATACGCAAGTTCAGGTATTGGAGTCTGTATTGGGAAGGAGAAAATGGTAATAAATAGCATGATGTCCCCAATCAGCCTCTCTCTCTCTGACACACACACACACACACACACACACACACAGCATTTACAGAGCAGCAGAGCACACCCAGCTTGAACTCTGGTGACATTTATCCAGCTGAGCAGCAGTCTGCCAGCCTTCATTAACACAGCAGCTCAGTGAGAGCAAGCCCCCCTGTGTGGGTCTGTTGTTCCGGTCCGACACGTCGCATGTTTTTAACATCTAGCGTGCGCCGAAGCTGAAGGCAAACCAAGCCTTTTACAGAGTACACCACACTGTGTGGCTTTGTGAGGCCATCTCCAGGGTGGCATCTGCATTCAACAGCTGCAAAACGGCCACATCATTCAGTGATTGGTCAGGAGTGTGGAGTGACAGTGGGTGAGGTTTGAACTTTTCTCTCAGCTCCCAAGTCAAATGAGTTGAGATCAGTGGAGTTTATCTCGCATTCATCCTGACAGTCACTCCTCACACATGCTTGTGTTATCTTGCTGCCAAAGACTTTCTGCCAAGACGTCATAATCACATAATTCTGTTATAATAAACAATTATCTTTACTGACTGACACATACTGCGATACTGAAAGGTCAATACTGTGTCGAGTGGTCTGCTTCCGGCTTAGCATCCCGACCACAAAACTGTCAAACATCTGCTAGATACAAAAGAAAGAGCAGAGCTATCACAACCTCATTAAATGACCGACTCGATCCCACTGAGACGCACCAGGAAGAGTCAAAGCAGGCCTCCAGTTCAAAGGCTCACGTCTGTGGAACTGGACACCTGTCCATCACAACGCAATCTGATGCTGAACTGGTAAAGGTAGCAATGTGTCTACCAGATAATCAGAAGAAGAAGAAGAAGAAGAAGAAGACGGTCAAGAGGGGAGGGTGCCCGTGGAGCTGAGTGGATGTGATCATGCCTTGAGTTGATACGAGTCGAGTTTTCCACAGATCCTTACATGAAATAAAGATGAGTCATTTCATTTGGAGATTGATAATTCTATTTTCTTAGCCCGTCTTTAAATGATGAATTTATGATTGAATACAACGACGATTTCAAAGATTACTGGTCCTTCTGTTGATTGTGAAGTGATCGCTTGTTGTGGTGCTAAAATACCAATGCAAACAATGAGCAATGACACCAACGCAATCATCGTCTGGACTTTGAATCCCTAGTGTGGTTCAAATTTCAAAAAAAAGGGGATCCTCCACTTGTCATGATGCAACTTGATAGCATCTCTTCATGACGTCCAGAGAGACGAGGACACGACATGACACAACTGTTTTCACAGGCTGAATAGTAGCCTACTTTATATATGGTGAGTTAACTGACCCTGATGAATAAAATAAAAATGAAAGTACTATTCTGCTCTCTTCTGTCACTGGCATCAAGTTATCACACTGACCACGGGGAGAATCAGCTTCCGGAAGGAGCTAGGTTGGATCCTACAGCTGTGGTGTACGTGAACGCCACATGTAACGTCAGTTCACTGTAGTTGTAAAAAGTGAGTTCATTAACCTCAACGATAATCACGTCGTGTTTGTGCGCCGGTGTCGCTAGTTGCTCTGATGACGATCGCCAACCGACTCTGTTTCACACTGCTGCACGCACTTGCTGCTGTCGCTAGCCGGGTCCGCGGTGGAGACGTGCGGCTGCACAGCTGAAGGACACCGGGGAGGGGGTTCCTACCTTGGACAGCGCCAGGAGTTTGCGCAGGCTCTCTGGAGTCACAGCCGGCTAAACAACAACAACACAAAAGGCACCGTTTTAACGTCCTAGCAGCAACAGCATCATCCGGGTACTACCGGCTCCGGTAGCGTCCTGCTTATCTCTTCACACTTTTTTTCCGTATCTTCGCTGTTTTAATTACCGGATGCTTGGTGGCGTGCGTGGAGGGTTTTTCGCATGCTGACACGCATGCGCGGCTCAAGTCAGCCTGTGGTGGGGCTGAGGTGAATGCTGCCTTCATGTAATGAGTAAAGTACGGTAAAACAGAGGGATCACCCAGAGGAATAAATACACCGAATAAAACGTAACAATACATATGGAATTTGAAAAATAATAAAATGAAATGAAGAAAAAAAAACAAGTGAGATGATTAGAAAAATAAATAATAACATATATGTGTGTGTGTGTGTGTGCTTTGATCAACCTGTTTCTTCTTGTGTATTCACTTAAACTGTCTCTATAAAAATCACCAAGTACAAAAGAACCTTAACCTTCAATGTTCAAATTACCTCCAGGAAAACAAATTGTCATGCAATAATAGCTGTAACTTCTGGTTGCAAAAAAACAAGATGGCGACAGCCAATATGCTGAACTCGAGGCTTCAAAACGGCAGTCCACAGTATTTTATTTATTGTTAAGACAGGTCAAGGGATATAATCGGGAGACGTATCTCCTAGCAGACACTCTTGCTAACTAGTGGCCATTACCAAGACTAGTAGAACCAGATAGTGATGATGGCTGCACCACTGAGCAGAACATGGCATTCATATGATGTTGCCAGTAAAGCCAGTAGGGCCGGTCACTGTAGATCAGCAGTATCTGCTCTTTGCTTGGATGAGAATACGATTTAAAGGCAGGTTAAAGGTGTGTTTGGTCAGGGTTAGAGAATGGTAATAATAATAATAAAATGTATTTGTAACTCACTTTAAAAGATCCATAAATGCACTTCACATGGTAGGCTAAGGGCTCAGTATATGTATGAAGACACAGCCTGATATACTGCATGGCCTGCAGATCATCATTTAACATAAATGCTACCTTTGGTAGGAATGCTTACCAAACTTATGGCATATTTTGTTATGTATTGATAAATGTTCCTTTCTGACACACAAATAGTATGTCTTTAGAAGGGGAAGGACATCCTTGATCTTTAATTATCTCCCATTGTAACTTGGCATGTCATATAATTTGTTTATAAAGACGGTTGTATTTACAGCTTTAGCTCCCAGACTCATGTGTCTGACCTTCATCATTTTTTTTTTACTTTGAGTTTTTAGATGTCCGGGCTTCGAGTTTACCATGAAGGCAACATTGCCCTATCTGTGTCTGTTCCAGCATCAGTAACAAGAGTCCTGATCTCACACACACACACACAGACACATACTAACTTACTGTGGATGTGGTGTCCATTTACCAGGACAGCAGTCATGGAGCAGTGGGAAGAGACCTTGGCAGGCAGCTAGCGTGTGAAAGCTGAGATGTTAAACCTCATGCTGTACCACAGGCTCTGTGATGACAGCTTCTCTCATCACAACACACTGTTAAAAATGATAACTAGCATATGATCGTTTGGTCTTTTGAAAGCAGATGCTGCTAGTTTTATATTGACATGGATGGCATGTTGTGTGTGTGGGATCTGATCAGCATTAGAATCCATTCATCTTGTAGATGTCCTCTCATAAATCAGTGCTGTAAAATAATCTCTACTGTAAAATAGTTTCCAAAAAGCACATCATATCTCTCCTATCTATCATCATTAGTTGGAAACCTTTTGCTATTTAGGTGTGAATGTGTGTGAATGTGTCAATCCATACCTTATTAAAAGTCTTCTTTGCACAGCCTGAGCACTAAATTACTATTTTGAGATACTAAGTGTTGATTTTGGAAGTCATTATTTTGAGATACTAAGTCATTCTTTTGAGATACTAAGTCATTGTTTGATACACAAACTCGTAATTTTGGGATAGGCCTACTAATTAATATGTTTAAGATACGTAGTCATTATTTTGGGATACCAAGTCATTATTTTGAGATACTAAGTCATTCTTTTTGAGATACTATGTCATCATTTTGAGATACCAATTCATTATTTTGTGACGCTAACTCATTATTTTTAAATGGTAACTCAATATTTGTATATTATTATTTTAGGTCATTTTTTAGGTAACTCATTGTAATGAGTTAGCATTTTTCATCCCAGTAGCGAAAATGGAGTTCCGCTTTGTGGCTGCATGGCGCTGCTGAATGTGAGGAGAACGTAGAGACGGTACCGTGCTTTCAAATATGATCCTGCAATCACAGATCACAATCACCGCCCATGGAACTGAACACCAATCAGGCTACTTCGTGACACACGCACGTGAATATTAGACGCTTATAAAAAAGAATGTTAGCTGCACGTGCGCCTAGATGCGCTGACAGGATGTAGTGAGACAATCATATTTTGTCTTAAATGTGGGAAAAGGCTTTTTTCTTTTCTGGCAGTCTGATCCATCCATTGTCAGTGCCAGCAGCAGTCTGCTGTCAACCACCTTCCTCCCCAGTGCGCCTGCGCTCCCTCTCCTCTCTCTCCCTCCCTCCGTCGGTGTGGCTTCGTTCTCTACCTGACAGCTCGTCGGAGGACGTGCACACAGCCGAGCCCCGGGCTCCTCGCTAGCAGTGATAAAGGGCCGCGCGGGTCTGTGTATCGGCAAGGGGGAGTCTGGGCCGGATACTGGCCAGCTGTCGTCCCCGAGCATCCGGCTCCGCGCAGCGGCATGGAGCGCTCTTGATCCCGGCAGGACGCCCGGAGAGCTCAGCCATCCTTCCCCGCGTCTCATCTTGGATATTTCGAGGCCCGGCCATGTCTGCGAGAGAGAAGGGGAGCCTGACCAAAGACAGTGTCAGCCTCCTGCCCTGTTTCTATTTTGTAGAGGTGAGTTCACGCTGCATGCATCCGGAACCGATCTGTAACCCCCCCCCCCCCCCCCCCCCCCATCAAACCATACTAGATAGATGGGCTTCCTATGACGATCAGCTTATGATTCTATTTTAATATGTAGGTCAGAGGGACATGCAATGTGCATAATGTGGTGCGTCCAGGTGCGTTTCCTCCACTGCAAAAGCCTATAGGATGTATCACAGTATTCATCCATCACCTGCACACAGCCACCTGTTCTCACGCTGTAGACAGGCTACATCACCAACAGTGCAAAGACATGCATTGTTGCTCTTGTATTCCATGGCGGTACGGTAACAGTTGGACCCACACACTGTATGCATTCACATAGAAGACACGACGCCCGGTGAAGGACGGGCACACGGACACACACTTCTTTGTGTCTTTATTTGTTTCTCTTAACTTTTAACAGCAGATCCAACAGAAGACTGTGATCATTATTATTGGTCCTTGCAATCATTTGGATTCAAACATATGTTGTTGATCATTCACATCATAGTTTTAACTTGAAATGGCTGCAGCCTCCACACAGGAGAATAAGCAGCATTATGTGCAGCCAGCGTAATGCAAACATTCCCACAGTGTTAAATGTGAGTCTCTGGTGACAGACATGTGGATGATGTTTTTTTTTTTTGTATTTTGTATATCAGGACGAGAGGTTCATCGGAAAATAATGAAAAATGAGCCGATGATGTCAAAGATCTCTGTGCAGATTGCAGTTGAGCTTGAGGTGACTGTCGCTCTCCCCCTGCTGTGCTCTTTATGCACGCTCTAATTCACCGCTGGCCTGTGGCTCTGCCATCAAACCGGCCTCTCGTACATTACCAGAGTTGCCTCTAATGCTGTGTGATGGATGCTGTTGGGACGACCGCATCATCCCCGTGGAGTCCTCTCGGCGACTTGGTTAGGGGGTTCCCTCGATTTTGTTCTGTTGTCTTTGGAGCCTTTCATTTACATTTCAATGCGCCCTCACTACGATTACCGGGCCAGAGCCTGAGCTTATCGAAGCGCTACTGCTCCTGCTCACTGGAGGATTCTGCTGCCCCCTATTTTCTTTTTTTCACAAAGCATTTAAACTAGGCCAATGCTAGAAGTTAATTCTACTCAGTGAACTACAGCACTTGTGCATATAATTAGGGCTCTGTCGGCCTCATTCCCTGAGTGTGTGTCAGTGGCTGGTAGGCTCCATCCCATCCTGCTCTCCTGTCAGCCCACAATAGATGTGGAGAGGAGATCAGAGCGTGCCAGTCATGATGGATCCCTCCTCCCCCGGGGAGATTTCCCCCTGCAATCAGGACTCACGGATACCTGCCTTGTGAATCCTTAATGCCCACAGCTTAGAGCCAGAGAGAAGGAGATGTGATACTACACCTAAATGTAATAAGCGATCAAAACAATACTGTGCTTTGATGTGAGGGTTTGGGTTTTTTATATTTTTTATATTGAACAGACCTTGGTTGACATCAGGTTTTCAGGGACTTCTACATTATTAAGAACCAAGTCGAGCAATTAGATTAGATTAACAATGGAGATGTCGTCTCCCCACTAAAGCTACATCCATGCACACAAACTGGCCAGTGTGGTTGTTGTGAATTCACATACATAACACCTCTTAAAGCTGGGGTTGGTCATCTTGAGAAACTAGCAAGATTATGCTCCATAAAAAAAAAACAGCCCAGTGTTGCCAACTGTTCTCCAGTGAAAGTAGCTTGCAGCACTCCCAAAGCCACTCCCCCAAAACGATCACTATCAACGTCAAACCTGACATGGCTGTCGTCAGTATTCACAGCTGTCAAGCTAGCAACTCCTGGAAGACTCCGGTGACATGCAAACGATGTGGTGCTCTGTGGTGCTCTAACGTTCCAGATGTTCCAGTCGCTATGACGTCTGGTGTCACAGCAATCCTTTTGACTTCAAGGTCCAGTATCTTTCTGATCAGGCATCCGACAAATAGGATATATTATCTTGTTACTCTGGTCAAGAGAAGGTGATTGAATTCAATATTGAAATATTAATGAGACATGTTTTTGATATTTTGTAGAGTAAATAAATTGTTATATTGATTAGGAATTAAAAGAATATATTTTTTATAGTCATTTCTGATGTTAGAGCAGCTCGACTGGTACAATTTCTTTGTTTTGAACAGCCAAATGTGATTCAAATCCAAAATGTCTCTTTGTGGTTCGGCCCTAACGTTCCTCATGTCAACTTCATGGAGTGAGAACATGTCACACGTGTAGGATCTGGTGTGATATTTATCAGCTGGATAGACTGGACTTTTTCCAGTTTAGTTTGAAGTGTATGTGATCAAAATAAAGTCAGTATTACCGTTCCTGGTAATAGATCGTAGAGCTGGTTGTATTAGATTGAGATTCCGTACGAGGCGTTCAGGAGCAGCTGCAGATGTGATCCCTGTGCTCGACCGTAACGGACCGGCTGCTCTACTTTAGTTTGGACCGAGTGGTGAAGTGCAGCAAGGCTCCACTGTGAAGCCTCAGGCGGCTTTTCCTGCAAAGTGGAACAAATGGAAGCATGAGGAGGAGCCGAACAACTGTTATCTCCAGCAGGGTAAAAACAAAGGATGAAAGCACATGTTTAATTGTAGGGTGGGCCATTAGCCATTAGCCCAGAAGAACAAAGCCTCTGGTGCATCTGCAGCAAAGCTTAACGCTGGCTTCTGTTACCGCACGACTGTTTACTCACTGAGCTTGTGTTGATTGTAATAGGACTCACTGGACTACACGTGGAACCTTGTGTTTTACTATGACTATGTGCAAAGGTGATGAGGGCAGACGAGGCCAAAGACGGGCTTCATTCCAGCAGTAATGTCAACAGATGGAGTCCATCACATTGTCGACGTTGAGACTCCAAGCCAGAAAAGGCACAACAATGTGAATGATATCCTTTATCTCACCTCACTCCTTTGTTTTTAGCAATGAAAAGAAAATACAGCAGCTTCCTGCTTCTGTCTGTCTGGAGCCCACGCTGGTTACGATGGTATTAACAGTTAACACAGTAAAAGGTTTGACTCTTCTCTGGTTCATGTGCTTTCTGCAGAGTGGTGACTCTTCTCCACAGCGATCAACTGATCACTTTGAGAATCTCTCAGTTTAACTTTCATTCATATGTATTCACAGTGATTTAGGAGCTTCAGAGCGTGGAGTCAGTGGCTGGTGGAGTACAACAGGCGACACCATGAGTCAGATACAGTTATTAAGGGCCATCAGTCTCATTGAGAGTTTGCTTCAACTTTGGGCTCTTGTACTCAGTTTAAACAGAAACACGTTGGTTGTATGTGAACGGTGATGACATGGCTGACACACCCTCACAGCATGGGAAACGAACGGGAGCCGTGTTTCAATACAGTCCACCACGGGTGACAGTTGCTCCTAGAACAGGGGACCCCGTCCTTCCCTGCGGGTGGGGGGGGGGGGGGGGGAATACAGTGAGCTCTAAGGGCTGCTATAAACCTTCAACCCGAGCCTTTCCAAGCCGACCTAGAGCGGGTCGTGGTGCGGGTGGAGCCCGGCGAGTGCCAGTTTGGAAATATTCTCGGTAAACTACTGCCAACAGAATCGGACCCGGTGGCATGTAAGAACTATATAGACACACACAGTCTGCTCACTGACAGTCAGTGTTTGTGCACTACATGTTGTGCACAATCTGCTCTCTTTTTGCTTCAACGTGTGTGTCTGTGGCTGCAGCTGCTGTGGAGTCTTTGGAGAAGTGTAATGTTAATGCTTAGTGCTTGTTGTACCTGCCGTGCTGTCAGAGCTCTTTTTATTTTTTGTTGCTAATTTTTCTTCATCAGTTTTTCAGACAAATTGCCAATTTCCCAAAATATTTACTGCACCACTTACCGTGGAGCCCTGCTCTTGAGTATGTACCGGTCACTTTAGAACAAATGTGTTCATAGGAGTGGCTGTCGCAGGAGAAGCCGTGGGGCTTCCAGTCTTCCATTACAATACGGTAATGGTGTCTCCTCTTGTGCGTCGCTACGGTGATCCGAGTTTGGTTGTATCCCGCTCTCCAAAAGTGGGACTCAATATATTTACCGTTGTGTTATCCATTGAGTTTATATCTCTGTGAACATCTGAAGTGATGTGGTTTGAGTGCAGTGAAGGTTTGTTGCTGCTCGTCACAGATGTTCACCTGTTTCACTTGTTGGTTGCGATGCTGTTGTTTGCTGTCGGTTTCCCCACAAACCTCACTTATCAGTTAGAATACCTTTGCACTTTGGAAAAAAACTTGCATCAAATGTTTCTACATTGGATCAATCAATAGCCCCGGTTATCTGCCAATGATACCATCAGTAGATAAACAGAGAACAAAGCACCATTTTTAGCATTTGACTGCACACTTCGGGGAGTCCTATGAACTCCATTCATAGTGTGATTGGTCCTGTATGTGTCTGACCTGGTTGAATGTTTTATTTTTAAGTTCTCCAGAATCAAAACTCAGTCAGCACTATGCGGCCTTTTTGAGATGTTTTTCTCAGTTCCTCTGTTTTCAAAAAACATCTGTATCACGTCAGGCTTTCAAAACGCCATATGAGATGACCCCAGAAACAGAGATCCAGGCAGCACGACGGAAGAGAGGCCGACAGTGAGATAGAACAATATGTGACACAGATAAGAGGCTCTGTGCGTGCGACGGAAACGGATTGGACCGAAGGCGAGATAAAGAGGGCGAGCCGCAGAGAGCGGGCTGGGGGTGAGTGTTAGCAGATGTAGGGCAATGGAGCATCTCTGCTGAGCTGAACTCTCCCAGAGGAGCCCAGGCTTTTTCAGAGAAAGACGCTCTGCTCTGTGATTTATCGCTCCGACCGCGCGCTTCGCCCAGTAGATTCACTCGTCGCTGTCAGTGGCATCAGCCATTTAGTGGGTGAGGCAGTCAAACAGTCCTCCGGTTAGTCAGATCAGTCACTCACCTTCAGGAGCACCTTTCTCACAACAATTGAAGGCAGACATGTG
The DNA here is from genome assembly GCA_028022725.1 of Lycodopsis pacificus. NCBI lineage: Eukaryota > Metazoa > Chordata > Actinopteri > Perciformes > Zoarcidae > Lycodopsis > Lycodopsis pacificus. The sequence goes on from CM051704.1 coordinate 4,257,522, forward strand.
GCATTTGTGCCTGAGGCAGGAAGATGTTCCGTCTCTGAATGCTCTACAGCTACCTTCAGTATGTCCATCTTTTGCTCTGTGTTGGTTTGTGTGCACCAGAACCTCCATCTTTACAGGACTGTTCACATGTAAATGCATCAATAGTAACGGTCCACTAATATCCAGGGTTTGAAAGAGTGCTCGAATGTTTTTAAGTATACTGTTACTACCAATGCATTTTACTCCAAGTAAAAGTATTTCAGTAAAAATGTACATAGATGAAAGTAAGAAGTAGGTCAGTTAAAATGTACTTTGAATAAACTTTACTGTGTTACATTATTAAAACAGTCAGCGTTTCAAGTTGCCTCGAGCAGTTTTTAAAAAGTGCAAGTTCACCATTTTTAAATCGCTTTTTTAACAACAGTGGAAACAGCTTTCATCAGTTGACTGTCTCCGTGTGTTGTCAGAGTTCACTTCATAACACACTCATTTATTTGATTTTGATTTTGCCTTTATTTAACAGGACATTCCTATTGACATTTAAAATCTCTTCTTCGAGTGACTTCTGGCCAAGAAGCATAGCAAGTTTTTCATAAAAGCACAACCAACAGACAAACAGCAAAAAGTTCAAAACATGTCGGAGATTTCACATAAATGAAACAAGCACCAGACTTGATACAAACAACAGATTACATCAAACAGTGCATTAGCAGCGGCATTCAGTGGTCTAATAGTCATCAGTTCAAGATGAAGGTGCACAAACCTTAAAAGCAACTTCAAAAGTGAAATTCGCCCACATGACCAAAACCTGCAGCTGCTGATAGTTTTAGGATTCAGTAGACAACATCAATAAGGAGGCAGTTTGTGCAATACGGCTGTAGAAAGTCAAATGTCCCATTGTACCGTCTCTCACACGAACTGCAATGATGTGTGCGGAAACCCAGACAATTCACAGACAAACCCTAACACAGCATGGTACACCGAATCAAACATTTCCAAAGAAACTGAGAGACTTGAAGCGAAACCAGTCAGACGCCTCAAAAGACTGAGAAAACTCCATCGCTGTCGGTGCTGTTGGCCCAGCACAAATAACTGCCAGCCAAAGCCCACTGGAGCCTGCTTTCCCTTTTTACACATCTATTATTCAAACCCGCTGTCTCTTCCGTCGTCGCTGAGGGCCCGCCAGGAACACGTGAGAGCCAGTGGCGGGATTGCTGTCAGGAAAACTGTTAGAGTGTTGTACGGCAGAAGGTCGAACACTTCTCCAAATGTGAAAACCCAAAGAAGTAAGTGCACAAAGCAGAAAATTTAATTAATATTCCAACTGGACTTTGAAATAACCAATGACAAAAAATAAACGAGAGAAGTGCACTCATTACAGTGCAAATCCTAGCCAGGTGTGTCCGCAACGACCACACCTGTATCATGTCATTGAATGCATGCAACCCCCGTCACACCAATGGGCTGTAAGGCTTCGTGAAATACACTTCATTCAAACACAAAAACCAGCGGCGATGTATGCAGGCGATCAGCCTACAGTGGCTGTAGAAGCCATTTCATACAATCTCTCCAAAAACAAAATGAAACTCTCCAAGCTGTGTGCCCGCGTAGCAGCAGCAGTGTGTGTGTAGAGATACAGCAGTGAGTGTGTAGAGATACAGCAGTGTGTGTGTAGAGATGCAGCAGTGAGTGTGTAGAGATACAGCAGAGTGTGTGTAGAGATACAGCAGTGTGTGTGTAGAGATGCAGCAGTGAGTGTGTAGAGATACAGCAGTGTGTGTGTAGAGATGCAGCAGTGAGTGTGTAGAGATACAGCAGTGTGTGTGTAGAGATACAGCAGTGTGTGTGTAGAGATGCAGCAGTGAGTGTGTAGAGATGCAGCAGTGAGTGTGTAGAGATGCAGCAGTGAGTGTGTAGAGATGCAGCAGAGTGTGTGTAGAGATACAGCAGTGTGTGTGTAGAGATGCAGCAGTGAGTGTGTAGAGATACAGCAGTGTGTGTGTAGAGATGCAGCAGTGAGTGTGTAGAGATTCAGCAGAGTGTGTGTAGAGATACAGCAGTGTGTGTGTAGAGATGCAGCAGTGTGTGTGTAGAGATACAGCAGTGTGTGTGTAGAGATGCAGCAGTGTGTGTGTAGAGATACAGCAGTGTGTGTGTAGAGATGCAGCAGTGAGTGTGTAGAGATACAGCAGAGTGTGTGTAGAGATACAGCAGTGAGTGTGTAGAGATACAGCAGTGAGTGTGTAGAGATACAGCAGAGTGTGTGTAGAGATACAGCAGTGAGTGTGTAGAGATACAGCAGTGAGTGTGTAGAGATACAGCAGAGTGTGTGTAGAGATGCAGCAGTGAGTGTGTAGAGATACAGCAGTGTGTGTAGAGATACAGCAGAGTGTGTGTAGAGATACAGCAGTGAGTGTGTAGAGATACAGCAGTGAGTGTGTAGAGATACAGCAGTGAGTGTGTAGAGATACAGCAGAGTGTGTGTAGAGATACAGCAGTGCGTGGTGTAGAGATGTGTGCAGGTAATGGGCTCAGATCGTCTTACAATACACGTCATACAAGCTTCATGAATTAAACTCAACCAGCTGTTTGCCTGTGTAGCAGCAGCTGAGTTGCGGCGAGGTACAATAGAGTGTGTACTGGTGGTTCCTTTAGCTGTTAGCAATTAGCCAAACGCACCATCTAAAACAAAAGAAGTGAGCAACAGAGCAGCGGCCCAGAAGTAAGCAGCAGTGTGTGTGTCCTGGTCGTTACGTTAGCTGTTAGCCAAACACACCATCCAAAACACTATCAGGGAGCAAACTGTTTTCACCACTGGGTCTCTGGGCGCAGAGTAGCGGCTGGTGGCGCCAGGGGCCGCTTGAGAGTAGTGATGAAGGAGTCGGCAGGCAGTGGCAGCAAAAAATAGGCAGTAAAAGATGTTTAGAGCAAGTGTGTGTCACCTCAAACACAAGAGGTCCATGAGCATGCAGCCACAACTGGACAACCACAATAGTATGCAGTTTACTGCAGCAGCATGACGGACGGACACGCATGCACGCGAGTGATTGCATGACTCTCCTGGCAGAGAGAAAGATCACAATGAAGGCCCTCGAGCAGCAGTGATCATTAAATCATTAAAAAAAGTGTTGTGTGCAGCAAACATACTAATTATTTAGCTTTTCTTAAAGCCTGAGCGAGTACTTAGAGGTAAAACTTGAAGGTAGAGGAAGAGTCATGGGGTCATTAAAAGAGTTGGCTTTCTCCACCAGGGAGCACGAATGGGCTCAGTTAATCTCCTCCAATGTGTCCGTTAGGATTGGATATATGTTATGTACACCTAGTAGTATTAGCTGTGGAGGCACATATCCACACTTAATTGAAAAAGAGCTCCACATATGAATTTTACATTGAGTCTGGAAGTCTGACATAAAAATTCTACAAAGAAGCAAAAAGCTCAGATTGGGTATCAGTTTGTGCATTGTTGGCTACAAAGCTACACAACACAATGCAGTATATCCCGAGGTAAAAGGAGTGGACAGGATTTTTCAAGAATTTGTCAACTATTAGATGACCACTTATAATCTCCATGAACAGATTCGGCATTCATCTGTCGGCAACAGGACACGATTCTGGTAATGCAAGCTTTTATGTTTCCGTTTGTAGTCTGAGTAGCATTGATCAATCACGTTGCAGCAGACTTTGGTTGATTTCAGGTAAACAGTCCGTGTGGAGAGCATAAGAGCATTGGCAGAAATGTAACCTGAGAACCCACCAGCTATCGTCTGACGATGATTTCGCTTTTTAAGGGTTTAAAATGTGCTCGTAAACTGTCTACTTGTGAAACAACCCTGTCGCAGAAGTCATCGCTCAACTCCAGACTCGCATCTGAAGTCGGACCGTAAACAGCGAGCAGCGCACAGAAAAGGAAGTCCTTGGGCCGGATACACCGGACCCCCAGAAATACAGCCCTTCTCCCCTCGAGGCTCATCTGTCATCAGACCGATAGCCGGTTCTGAGGTTGTACCACTTACATATATTTATTATCTTTGGTTGTTAAAACAGGATTGTTGAATCAATGGGATGAAATATCGTCATCTGTCAAGATTTTAACTGTCAAGATTAAGCCATAGAACCCCCAAAATATGTATTACACACAGACATGTGATCCGATCCAGATTTATTTGGAAAAACAGGAATCATTCTTTGACAAACGGATACCTTTAGTGAGCCCCTGAGCTAAGAGTTCAAGAGGTCCTAATCAGGATGAATGTGGCTTTAGGGAGCAGGAATATCCATCTTATACTTGATATTCTATTTTCTGTAGTACTGATGGTTTAATGCTGCTTACTGTGAGACGGCTGGCTCTCTGTACACTGGTCAGTTCTTACTTAAGTCGCATACAAAGGAAAGGCATCATACGCAGTATGTGTAGAGACTTTGAAGCGTATCAAATACGATTTGCCGCTATTGGCCTCGGCAAATCACGCTGCACTTTAAGAATAACAGGATGTGACATAAATGATCCTGCTGAAATCTACTTTGAAGTATGGAGAGTGCAGTATTCCTCAGAGAACAGCTTCATCTGCAGAGTGAGCTGTGCGAATGCTGACAGCACCGACCTATATTTCTCATATAGCTGGACGAGAGGTGAGGGAGGCTGACGGTGAGCCAAGGGAAGCGGACCTGAGAGAGGGGGAGGGGGGTGAGGCAGGAAGACAGTGTGACGCTCGGTGGTAGGCTGCATGAGCTGGTCTTGAACATGGAGCTCTTGTACTCCTTCATGGTTTAACCACACCCTTTCATGTGCTCTTTTAGGGCGTTTTATGCCGCTGTAGGTGAAGAGCTCTCTTGATATTCCTCGGTGTGAATGTAGCCTAAAACGTAATGTAGAATGTTTTTACCCTCATCTCCTTTACTTCATTTTTTCCATAATTCCTGGCTTTCAACTGTCTTTTCAAATCTCTCCAAATGTCCCAATTTCCCCTGAGGTACACCACTGATGGAACCTGATGGAACCTTAGTCATGGTAAGGAAAGGAAGCGTGGAGGGAAAGACAGCAGAACTAGTGTGTTAGTGAGTAACCCATGGCTCAGATCCCAGCAGGAGTGTGTTTCCTTGAAGGGATCCCCCTGTGTTGGGCTACTAGCGGAGGGGCCCTCCTCCTCCATCCCGTTGTTCTACTTAGCATTAGCAGAGCGAGCTACGGGCCTGCCACTGTGTACCAGTGAATCAGGGTATTAAGCTGCAGGATAAAGCCCGTGATGCTCTAGGCCAGCGGTTCCCAAACTTTTTAGGCCGCGCACCCCCTTCTACATCCCGACCGGGTTTGCGCACCCCCCCCCCCCCCCTTAATAAAAAAAAAAAAAGCAACAGAGCCTATTTTAGCCGCATAAAAATCGGACCAATGAGAGAACAGTTTGCTCGCGCGTGGCGTTTGTTTACAAGATTTAGTCCGCTGTTAAATGTTGCAAACCGAACAAAGGGGCAACTGCAACATTGTATCATATTAATCCCTGAATCAGAACAAAGCAAACGAACTACGGGTGTGACAACGCCCTGAAACACTGCAACAAAGTTTCAATAAATTTCAGTTACACAAGGCGTCACTTTTAAAGAGCAATACGGATTCCACCATCTCTCTGACAGCTGGCAAGCTCACGTCTTCGGCGATTGTGTGCGGTAACTGACCAGATATGAAGCCCGCAGTGCGTCATTTATAGACCAACACATGAATGAGACTGCAGTTGTTTTTGGCTGTTTTGTAACTCCTCCAATTTCGATATAAACATTAAGCGGCTTTTGACTTGCACTGGCATGCTTGGTGTTCAGGTGGCGACGTAAATAAGAGGGCTTCAGTCAGCTGTTAGCCTCCTCTTTTTTCACCTTGACTCGATGGGCCAATGTGCTCCCGATTTGTCTGCGCTATCCCTTCCTCCTTTTCGGTCTCCTCCGTCTCATCTTCCTCTGACTCTGGCTCGATTTCTCCCGGTCTCTCCCCAACGCACCTCTCCGTTCCCCTCGCCTCCGATTTCTCTCTCTCTCTCTCTCTCTCTCGCTCTCTCTCTCTGTCCCTCTCCTCTTTTACTACTGATAGCTTCAGATGTCCCACCTGACAGTTTCCCCGATTTCAGCCAGTCTAGCATATTTAAATGAATGTTGCTGAATGCATGAAGTTCGCTGTTAGCTGATGTTAGCTGCACAAGCTAGGCTGGCTAGTGTGTATGACTGGCGGCAGGCGCAAGACTGCTGGAAGGAGCTCAAGTGCATTTATTAAATTGTACGTTTTTAATTTAAAATCTTACAAAGGGGATTTTTATAATTCATGTTTTTATTTTGTGAAAAATCCCACTTTTTAAATTAATTTTTTTTTTTTTTTTATATTTAATATTATTACACCATCAGACCACCATTACACTTTTCCTCTTGCGAACCCCCTAGAGGCAGGGTTAGTGTGTGCACCACACTTTGGGAATCCCTGCTCTAGGCCACATACAGCTCTCACTGCAGTCCTCTGTGGACACTACTGCCTCCCATTGCACATCAGCTTCCTGCCTACATATGCGTCTCGCTTCTGTGTGCCTGGTGGGGTGGTCGCCCGGGAAGTATTTTGGAAAGAATTGACACAATAGAACTGCATTGTTAGTGGGTGAAATGGAGTTGTTGATATTGGAGTTATTTACTGACTTGTTAAAGGTTTTCGATACAAAATGAAGAACCACGTCACAGCAGCTACTAACTATTTAAAGATAAAGTGACACAGCCTAGCCAGGCTGGCGGTGCATGCTTTTAGTACATGTTAGTGCATGTCAGCGTGCCCCACTGGCTAGCTAGCTAATGGCCGCCGGTTTGCAATGCTCTCGTACAGCGGTTACAGCCGTCCCAACCAATGGCATCATCGCTGAAGTGTAGCACTCTCCGCTCCCCCCTCAGGTAAACACTGTTCGCTCTGACAGCATCGCTGTTTGCATCCGGTAACTGACGAATGAGCGGCACCGCTCTCCTGCGCATGCCTGACCAGGGCAGTGCACAGTGCAGAGTAGCAGCACAGCTAGCCAGTGGGACATGAACATCAAGGAAGTTTTAAAGGGAGGAACTCACATGCACTCAAAGGCATGTGAGGACGGACCGACGAGTTAAACAGAGAAGCTCAGACTACAACACACCAACATGTTCTCATTCAAACTCTTCATATACTGATGCTTTGTCAGACACCTTGGCGTCACGTTCTCACGCACTGGTAGCCTTAAAATACGTAAACAAGTAATAAGCATTGAAAACTAAAAGTCCTGTTTTGGTTTGACCCCCCACCATGTGTGGGTTTTCTACATTATCACACTTCTGGAGCATTTTTTCTGTGTATAATAATGATGGTCTTACGTGGTCGTTAGTAGAAAGCCTGGTGCGTGTCAAACAGATACTAAAGGGTGCCTTGTGTGGTATCAGATACGGGGCGAGTGGCGTCAGTATTTGACGCTCGGGGGAATGAGAACAGGCTGAACACACAGAGAGGGAAAGCAACTTTAGAAAATGGTTGTTTGCGGTTCTGAATGTCGTGTATAGCCCCAAGAGATATGCAGAGTTATTAGCAGCCTTTTTTGACTTGTATGCCTCAGTTGTGCCATTTCAGTCCATCTCTCTCCTCACTATATGACAGTGGTGTATAAAGTACTCAAAAGCCATACTTGAGTAAAAGTAAAGATACCTTACTGGAAAACTACTCCAGTAAAAGTAAAAAGTCACCTATTAGAATACTACTTGAGTAAAAGTCTTAAAGTATCTGATATTTACTGTACTTAAGTACAAAAGTACTTAAGTATCAAAAGTACTTAAGTATCAAAAGTAATTTTCTGATATTAAATGTACATCATAACCTGAACATTAAATGAACATCATAACCTGTTAATTGAAGGTAAAAGTACAAGTAAATGCTGTTAATAAAAAAGCAAAGTGTCAGAATTTTGAGAATTATGAAGTTTATTCTTTTAAGTGCTGTGGCACCATGACCAAGGACATGGAGCTGTGTTGAACATAACTGGGCTGGCTGTGATCCATCAGGAGCAACAATGTTCAACATAATATATTGTACATAAGTATACTTTTGCATCTACTATGAACGTATCATCATAATTCTCCGAAAAGCAATATGACACTATGAAGGAGTTGTAACAGTGCGTTTATAAGTATGCTCATTCCGACTAGAGGATGTAGAGGGCCAATGCATAATATTATGTTCAGCAAAACATATCCACTTGATGCATCAGGTCAGTGTTTAGAGAAAGGACACATGCCTTGTAAACTCCTATGGGCCTGATTTGAACACAATAGACAAAGGTTTTGCTCAAGCTGAATCTGCAATTGGGCGACTGCTGCCATCATAACTCCATCTGATCATCCACAACACGACTCAAATATCAAAACATGATCAATACTAAAGCAGCACCGAAAGTAACCCAGTCATTACTTGAAACTGAAAAATGTCCTGTTCATCTTCAAAAGAAGTTGGTTTTCAAAATTGCTCGCTCTTCTTGGGCTGAAGACTAGTCCTGCGATGCTAAATAGCCTTTCACAGGCCGCTGAGGCAGGTAGAGGTGTGTTCAGCGTCACAGACAGCTTGCACACAGCTGCGAAGGATTTCCCTAATGCTAACGCTAATGCTAACGCCAATGCTAATGCTGCGCTCTCTCGGCTCCCGTCAATCCTATGGTGTCACAACTGTCAACACTTCCTCAGCTCACTAACTCGCTAGCGATCCACGGGTGTTGGTCTTCGTCACCACCGTCGTTTGTTGTGGGAGTAGCAGGTGCTTCCATTTCTGCTTCCATCATGAAATCAGGCATCGTAGAGTGGAATTATACTCAGGTAGTCGCCTGCTAGCTTATAGCATGTAGCATCCTGGGAATCAAAACACCGCAGCTTTGAGAGCACTTGTTTGCAATTGCGCATTAACGTGATTAACCAATGATTTAACTTGCTGCTAGCATCACTGATTCGCCAAACCTGCTTGCTTGCAGTCTCTGTTCCACCACAGTCACCGACGCTGGTCTCATGATTCATTTTGTTTCTAAAGATAGATTTGATTTTGTAGCGAGTAACGAAGGTTTCAGGGCAAATGTATCGGAGTAAAAGTATCGGTTTTCTTTGCAAAATGTAGTGAAGTAAAAGTAAAAGTCAACAGAAATATAAGTAGTAAAGTACAGATACCCAAAAAAACTACTTAAGTACAGTAACGAAGTATTTCTACTTTGTTACTATACACCACTGCTATATGATGTAGGTTATTTTACGACAGGTTATAAAACAACAAATTTGTGTCAACATATCAGATTTGAGGGACCGTCAAGGATGGATGCCATTGCAACTAAAACAAGTTGAACTTGCTTTTTGCAAAATGCTGCCTGTCTTATACAAAACAAAAAGCTTCAAGTCCCATGCATACATTATGATCAGGGTAATGCAGTGTGGCAAAGTCCCCCATGCTGCCGCTTTGTCCCAGTGGTTATTTGTGGTACTACAAAACAAACTGCTGCCCAGAAAGCTTTTCCCCCAAAGATCCACATTCTGACATTTTAAAAGTTTAATATTCCTGAAATGTTTTTCAGAACCTTGTGATTTGTATGTGCTTGATATCATCCTAATATAACTATCTTGGTATGCCTTATACTGGTGTGTTGTTGCTGTTGACAGGACTGGATGTCCACCAGTGCATTGACACCGTGACAGGTCAGTGGTGAAGTGACCTTTCAGCGTGTCTCAGAGCTGACCTCTTGCTATCTTCCACACAACACTGAAGCACTTTTGTCCAACTGAGAGATCAGCACCAGCTTTATTAGTGCAGCTTTGTTTCACGGCTGGTGAATGAACTGCTGCGCTATGATTGGTCTTTTACGACCTCAAACTTATAATATATGCAAACGACCTGTTTGTCATTCTGTTTGTTGGGATCAGGAGGATTCGTACTGAAGATTTGAGTTGAGCACTTGATGTTCATGAGAGCTATACATTCCACACGCCATCTGCCATCAACCCCCCCCCCAAGGTCATGAAAACCATTTTCCATGCCTTCGTCATCGTTATCAAATCAAATTAGCGTGGGCACTGAACCATAGGGTTATGGGCATTTGCAGCGTTCACTGCCTGTTCTTCTATTCATTCATTTATCCATTGGCAGTCTGTTAAAGCTCCTCCGGCCTCAGCTGTTCGACCTCCCTTACATCTTTTCTTTCCCGTCGTGTCCGCTCCACAGCTGCCGATCCTGGTGTCGTCCGTGGTCAGCCTGTACTTCCTGGAGTGGACGGATGTGTTCAAGCCGGCAAAGTCCGGCTTCAACTGCCACGACCGCAGCCTGAGCCTTCCCTACATCGACCCCAACCGCGAGGTCATCCCCCTCCTGATGCTGCTCAGCCTGGCCTTCGCCGGACCTGCCATCACGGTAAAGCTGCCTTCACATGAACGGAAAATAAAAAGCTTTTCTCCGTTTCTAGGCAACAACAACTGTTGCCGCTGTTAGCTCATTGGTTGAGCTTCGATTGCAGTAAATGAGGTCACAGTTGAAATTATTTCAACTTTGAGGGCAGTCCTTGGTGACTATTTCATCTTTTACAGCTGATCATGTGTTTAATTAAAGTCAGCATCGTCTTAATCTGTTGCAGATTTCCATTGTTCTTTTTACATTGTATTGCTTTCAAATTATTTCCACTTTCCAATTTTCCAATTTAAGCTAAAGTTGCTTTATTTTTTAGGAGGATTTTGGTCTTTTTACATTTAGTATTAAGTGTCCTCTGGTGTTAGAGAAATATATCACGTTCCATCACAATGACTTTATATGGTAACACTGTTTCAACAGATGAATTAAAGTACTTATTGCATAAATAGCAGTATTTAACGGAGCCAAGCGTTGGGGCAATTTAGGCGTTCAGGCCTTAAAGAGACAGGCGCTAATTCGGACAGTTTCAGACAGAGGCTGAATACAGGTGCCGCACCATTGGACATTCTGATGAAAGATAATGTTTTTTTAAACATTTATACCTGTAAACTTGTTTGAGTAGACATCTGGAATAAAAGCATGAAGTTAAAAATGAGCACACTATGTCTCATTTGAATCAGGGGGTAAAAGCACTCGGTATTGGTGTCCTAACTACCTGAGTGTGAGTTTCAGAAAAAGCGGTCGGCGGTCGGATCCCCGGCATGTCGATGTGTCCTTGAATGAGACACATAAAAGCGACTGCTCAATGACTGTAATGTACTGTATTTTATTCTCTAATACCTGATGCCTCAGTTTTCTCTGCGTACATGGAGACCCATCTGGAGTTCAGTGTTTCCTAGTGGGTCAGGTTATGGCATCAAATACACAGTTGCTTACACACATAAAAAAGTCCTTTGGCATAGAGTCCCCTCTGATATTCCCCTCAGGGCCCACCAACACATATTGTATAGAGGGCCTGAGTGGAGCTGTGGGCCAGCAGGATGGGTCCCTCCAGACCAGCAGAGCTCGCTGACTGTTGATCTATTACCAGCCTATGATCCTGTCCTCCTCAGGCCAGACTGCACAGTTATTATGGCCAGCAAGGCATGTCATCACTTCCTTGGAGGTTTCTGAAAACAAACACGTCTTTCACAGAAAACAGTGCAGCTGAAACCCATTATTACCAGAAGAGTCGCCCCCTGATGGACACTAGAGAGAATGCAAGGGCATAGGTCATGGCAAAATATTTGACAGAGAACATAAGACGAAGAACATGCCAGAAGGAAAGAAACGGTTATACTTTACACTGTGAATCTACTACAGTGAGCATCAGATCAGACTGTTAGATCAGACTTTAGTCATGTTCCATCTGGACTACAGCCGCTCCTCTGAAGCATAGCAATGATTTTCCCAGGGCTTTTTCACAGTAAGTCATTTTGCTTTGGAGGGAAATCCCTAGTTCCACTTCATTTAGTGCTGACAAAGGACACGCTGGGCTTTAAATAGTTTGTCTCCCTGATGACTATTTCTCACAGCACAGACGCTGCATTACTGACACACAGAGTTGTGTTCTTTAAAACAAAAAACTCATATTAATGCAATAATATAAGTCATGCTTGTAACCAGTAACTAAGTACATTTACTCATACTGTACTTGAGTTTTACTTTTTAAAGTACTTTACTTGCGTGTTTCCATTTCCAGCTACTTTTCTACTTCTACTGAAATAAAAACAAGGTTTTAAGCTCTCTTAGACATTTTATCTTAAAATATTGGAGGTTTGGAAGATTGAAATGCACATTATATTTCATGTAAGTGTATTGAACCACTGCAATAACGCTGTTCGGACAAAGCATCAGTGGTAATAATTAGTAGTAATAAAACTGTGTGAAATGGGCTATTATGCATATGACACGTATTTCGTTATTAATACTTGTGTATTTTACTTAAAGGTATACAAGTGGCATTTTCACTCACTGTTCGTAAACACAGCATTTAAACTTTGCCTCTCCTCTCCAGCTCAACGAGAGAGAGAGAGAGAGAGAGAGAGAGAGAGAGAGAGAGAGAGAGAGAGAGAGAGAGAGAGAGAGAGAGAGAGAGAGAGAGAGAGAGAGAGAGAGAGAGAGAGAGAGAGAGAGAGAGAGAGAGAGAGAGAGAGAGAGAGAGAGGCAAATCAGAAGAATAAAGCGTTATTATCTGATTACGTTCTAAAGCACTAATGAACACACCCACACCTCACAAACCTGTGGGAAGGTTCCGGATTTGCCCGAGGTACGAGGTCTGCTCTCTCTGTGCCCGTCTGTGTCTCCGCTCGGTCCTGCCCTGCTCATTGGCTGGGGGTTACACCACCGAGTGGGGTCCAAATGCTCTTTGCCGAGGCCCAGAAACATCTGGAACACAGCAAAGTAAGAAGACAACAGAAGGTACGGGTAGAGGGCCGGGTCTCTGCAGATACAGACACCGCCAACAGTTCTAGTCGAACAAAGTGACATACCTTTTGTATCAGTCCACTTTTGTTTTTAGGAAATTGTTGCATATCATACCTTTTAAATAAGTATCTCTTTCTTCTGCTAACATAGATATGAGACAACTTGTTTCATAAACTCAGAGTTTCTTGATTGCTGCAGCAGTAAACTGGTCACAGTTTAAGGAGATTTCGTGATAAAACATACAGAAGCTGTAAAAGCGGCAGGACACAAATAGGTATTGAAAAGAAGAGATGTTCATCTTCAGTGGAAATTACACCCTTCAAGATGCACCAAAGGTCCAGAATGGAACTTAGGATATAAATAATTGCGTGGTGATGGACTAGTGGACGCCAGCGGGATGACCATACTCTCTGTGATAGCACTCAACTTCCAGCCATAACCATCCCATCGAACCTGTGCTCTCTTCCACCACAGATCACATTCTCTCTCCAGCATGTTCCTGTCTTTACTGGCTCCAAAATGCCTCAAACACAAAAGAAAAGGAAGAAAAAAGCAATAAAAAGCTCCGGCTCTCTGCGTAGCTCACAGGGATGCCAAACCCATTACCAGTGACTGGCTGATTCCAGAGCAAGAGTTTTGCAGCAGAGACGCAAAGAGCCAACACACTTAATGTCTCCCCAAAAGCTCCCTCTCAGAAGCCAAGACAGAGAAAACCCGACTCTATTATCGATCTAAGCCTCGCACACGTCACAGCTCCCCTCACACATCAACACCATCAGACTCCTCATGTCAGCTGATGCCACATTCTCCCTCAGACACCCGTCTCCCAGCAACTTGTGGAGCAGAAGAAGGCCTGAGGCTTGCCTGTCCTCCGGTCAGAAGGCCTCTCTCAAGCCCTTTGACTGTCACTCTATGTGAGAGTCCAGGCTTAATAATCAAGTTATTATAACTCGTTTTGTGTTCCTCCTGGTGGAATCAGAAGAGCAAACTGACGGAGCTGGAAGATGTGGTTGGCTGTAGTTGTCGGAGCGGCTGCTGAAATAAAAATAGTTCCTTTTAATTTTTATTTTGTCAGCATGAAATGGTACAAAGCCGACAGGAAGTGTAGTTGTTTTTGTTAGCTGGAGTATTGCACGTGTAGGTGTGTCATATTCATATATGAATAACTGACGAGAGGAATGGGTGAGGTATGTGCAAGGAGGAGAGAGACATCAATAAATACATGGGTAAATAAATAATACATTGTAAGTAAATATGATGAACAAGTTAAATTACTACATGAAGTAATAACAATAATAATAATGACAATAATATGAATAATAATAAAGACGATTAGCAAAGACAAACTTGATTCTACAACCCTTTATTTTTGAAGGCTGTAAATTCAAAATAGTTTCTCAATAATTTGAAGACGTTTTGTGGAAATAACAGCTGCAGGTCATCTGGCACTGATTGTAGCGAAAGTACAGACTGTCCAATTATTGCACGTCATTTGTTTATTTCAGTTGGTTGCTTGTTCTGGTTAAGACATTGCAGGCGTTCATTAGTCAAAATGAACCACAACTTGTCTGCTAATGAACTGAATGAATGGGTCACTCAGTAACAGACTGATGGTCAACATGAGCCTCAGCCTAGTTACCTTCAGTTCAACAGTTTGCTCCAGCTGGTTTAAAACGTCAAAGGATTCATGTAATATCACTGCCATCTCCCACTTCCTGCCCCTCTATATCCAGCGCCCTTGATCGGACCATACCCGTCTTAAAAATGTGTTTTAATCTCAACTACACACCTGAAAAGTTTGTTTTTTTCTCTCCTCAGAAGTATAAAGATATGGTAAAACAGTCTAAACCTCCTCTGTGGTAGCTCCTGGTACAGCAGGTGTCTCCGGGACCACGTTTTGACACGATGACTCGCACGGTGAAGACATCACCGGAGTCTCTGTCACGGCTGCTTAGTAAAGACCCGTCACACCGTCTGAGAGTGAGAGCAGCTTCCAGTCTGGTTCGGATGTTCTGGTGTTGGAGCGACTCTTTGGCTTCCAGTTGAGAGTTTGAGTGTCACAGTGGCCTTCATGTCTTTACACTAATAGTAATACACAGTCAAAACTCTCCACAAAGAACCAAACGTGAAGGACTCAACAGCAATTCCTGGTCTGTAAACCAAACAACATATGCAGATCCCTGTAGGCCCTCCTCTAAGCGCTCCTAATCCCGCTCTCTGGCCGTCACTGCTGCTGCCCTCCTTCTCTCCTCCTTCTCTCCTCTCCAAACATGTCATGTGATGAGGGCCGTGGCACACGGACCCAACGCATGAACGCCTGAGAGCAGAGGATTTGATGTCAAGATTGGGAAAGCAAGCCGAATGTACAGGCAATGTAATTGCTGACTTTTATATTAGGTCTGAAACGTCCTTTCACACATTTCCACAGACAGTTTCCATCCTCCTCGTTCTGCAGAGATCTGTGGTTCTGGGTAGTTGCTCTGCAGATGGCCAGGTATCCCACTACAACGCCATGTGTCACTTCTGGAGGAGTGTGTATTCGTGTGCACGAGTGTGTCACACAAGGACGGGGCCGTCTTGGCTCTTGGCTTAAACTGGAGCTTGGGCGCCGCCGCCGTCAAACAGCCAATCCCAGGCCAGCGAGTCACACCGCTCTGAGACCAGGATGTTACTGTTGACATCTGTGTACTTGCAGGATGGCAAAAAATATTAAGTTACACAAATAATCAAAAACACAACTAACAGACTAGTAAAGGCCCAGGGTGCAGCCAGCCTCTCACCCAGTGCATGCTGGGATAAGCTGCCCCTTGCGACCCCGCATGGAGAAAGCAGGTATGGAAACTAAAAGTGTGAAAGTTGAGGGACAAAATAAGGATTTTGGAAAGTGAAGGGCCATGGAGTTCCAGTGGAGACCATGGCCTCGCTCCTTCTTCTAGATCACATGTGACAGGTGTGTTGTTGTGTCAACAGATAATGATCGGAGAGGCCATCTTGTTCTGCTGCCTGTCTCGGAGGAAGAGCGGCGCCGAGGCCAACATCAACGCCGCAGGCTGCAACTTCAACTCCTTCATACGCAGAGCTGTTCGCTTCGTCGGTACACTGATTGTTTTGTTGGCCTGAGATGATGGTGGCTGCAACCATGTCTCCTAGAAGATGTGGTTCCCATACAACTAAATGGAATTCTCCATTACTTTTCGAGGGACATTTTCCCCGGACTACTTTTGGCAGTTTTAAACACACGATTAACTTTGTATACTGAAACAAAATAAAAAAAGAAATGCAGCTACACTACTTGATTAGGTTTAGTAAAACACTGTGGTTTGGGCTTAAAATAAGTATGTTATTTAAGAAACGGCCGTATATTAAAATAAGTCAACGTTGACTATCACACGGGACACAAGCAGAGGTCTGCTGGGTGAAAGTCCTGTGTTGACCCCCTCCAACTCAGCCTCCTCTCTACATAGATTTCCAGTATGATTAGAAACATTTTGAATAATGTGCGTCTATCAACTATAACAACTGTTTAAAAGGCTGACTACGATGTTTGAAACCTCTGATATTAAAGTCAATAATTACATTGCCTACATATGTTTCTGTGCAGCACACCCAACAGCAATATACATTTTCTCAATCCCAACCTATCAACCCCGGTGTCTGATACAGAGCTTTAGTGTCTGTATCAGCCACTGACCAAGCGTCTGTATTTGATGGGTTGGTGGTGAGAACATGTTTAAACCTCCGTCCGTACGTACAGCTGGCTTCCCAACCTTTACACCACATCCTCTGTCCTCAGGCGTCCATGCTTTCGGTCTGTGTGCCACGGCCCTCATCACCGACATCCTCCAGCTGATGACAGGCTACCCGACACCCTACTTCCTCACTGTGTGTAAACCCAACTACACCGTGCTCAACGTCAGCTGCGAGCAGAACCCCTACATCATGGAGGACATCTGCTCGGGGGCCGACTCCGCTGCCATCATGCAGGCCAGGTGAGGAGGCGGTTCAGAAGTTAGACACTCGAGCACATTAGTGTAAATAACATTCGTTCTCAAGACATTTAACGACAGACATGCACCTGAAACATGCACATAACGGAACTGAAATCTACTACTAGATTCAATGTAAGGGATAATGTGGATCGAGCATTAGCAGAGGACATCATTAGCTAGTGTTAGCCATGCTACGCTAGCTACTGAAAGACCTACCCGGCTTTACAGGAACAGTGTTGTTGCTTCATTTCATTGTCTTCTGTCTGGATCTCCAGGTGATGTGGTGGTTCACTTACACTTTAGCTTCTATCTTCATCTTTTTAACCGGTTTTCACTGCTGAGTCAGTTTGACATCCTGAAATGCTTCAAAAGCATATTGTAGACCAATTTAAAAAAAAGAAAAAAAAATGTCTTTTGTCTCTAAACATGGATCTGTTCATTATTTTAATAGTTCTGTATTGTATACAAGACAACAGGTATGTTTTTGCATGGCAGTGGCACTAATAGGCCATCACTCATTTTTAGTTTCCAGATTTATGTTTAAAATAAAAACATGAATTTGAATAGCTTGTATGCATGATTATCATGCAATTTACAGACAATGTTGATATTGGCATTGATATCAGCTGTTTATAAAAGGTAGTGGCACGACCACCCTATTCACTGTACCTTGCACATGTTTAAAATAAAAACATGAATATATGAACCTGTGTGTTATTTGAATAGCTTAGTATTGAATGCACAATAAAGAGGTATGTTTATACATGGCACTACGCCCAGTTTAATATAAAACACAATTTTATACTATATATATAGTCGGGGGTCCCTGCGCCATCTCTCTGTCAGTTTGGGGGTCCTTGGCCTGAAAAACGTTGAAGACGTTGTAGACCCTTCTGTCTGCATTTCTCTGAAATCACTTAAAAAAAAAAAGAATCTCATATTTATTTGTGGAGTGCAGTTAGTCACAGTGTGGCTCCATGGTGACAGCTTGATGGAGTAGCAACATGGGCGGGGCTTAGCGAAGGTTCAGTTGACACCAGCGTTGCTGAGTGTGTCTGTTTGCAGCCCTTTCTGTTTTAAACCTGACTCACCAAGCACCTAATGGAGATTGGTTTCTGTGAGATTTAATGGAATTAGGTCTCCACGGTAGTTTAGTGTGTGTGTGTGTGTGTGTGTGTGTGTGTGTGTGTGTGTGTGTGTGTGTGTGTGTGTGTGTGTGTGTGACAGAAGATAGCATTGGGATGTGGGCGAAGGGCATGAATGTGGGCTTGACCTGTGCATTTGGGGACATGTAGTCTTTGGCTGCAGACTATGGGGATCTAGGTATAAGCTGCTGCTCCTGGCGTAAACACTGTCTTCCACCCTCTCTCTTGAAGCTTTAGCTTCAGTCTCGTTTGCGGAGCGGCATGAAAAGCTGTTTTGCTGCAGTGCTTGTGCACCAGGGGTGTTATTAACCTATTTTTAACCGCAGAGGCAGAAAGACCAACTGACTAAAAAACAACCCGCTGTAGTTAAGCACCAGCTTTAGCAAGACGAAATAGTGCATTTCCACAGAAGCAGCTTTTCCAGAAACCTTTTGAACATTACCCACTTGTTATGGCTCTGCGCCGGAGACATCATTTCTTCAAATTTGGCACAAATGTGCACTTAGACTCAAAGATGAACTGATTAGAATTTGGTGGTCAAAGGTCACTAGGACCTCACAAAATGAGTTGGTCCTTAAATAAAGACTTGATATCCTCAAGCTTTCCTTTCAATTTGATACATTTATATGATATATTTCTTTATATTTATTATGTTTATATTTCTTGGTTTTAAGAAACCATAACTATAGCATTTATAACAATATCTTTCTAAGAGTATGTGCATAATAGAAATGAAAGTCCACATTTGTGTTGGTTATTTCAGCGCTATAAGTGGGTCACATTCAGAAGCAGTGCGATCAGTTTTCATGTGCGAATGAAATTTTTATGATTCCACAGATGTTGTAAATGCTGGTTTAAGGAGGAGAGCACACAAAACACACACACACATAAATATGCACACAACTGCATGAATGCACCTCAAGACACATATTTGCACAGATGCAGAGTCAGGAGGAAAGATGAGGGCTGGTTGGTGGAGTTGTCAGAAGTAGGTCATTGGGTTGGAGCTGGAGAAACTGGGCCACAGGTTCACTTTTGTTATGTCGTCCGCTGCAGTATATTCATTCAGTGGCATCAGATAGTCATGTCCCTGCACTGCTGTTTGGCTGCCTTTGTTCTATTATTTTTTGGGGGCTCTAACGTGAAGAAAACATGAAAATATGCGTCTAATTCGGTTCACTCTTTCAACCCATAGCATCCAAGTGTGTGTGCCGGCTGGTATGCGACATAGCTCATTGTGCTCGTGTTGTGTCGACGCCTCCTGTTGACTCACCCGTGCCGATGTGAGAACGTCAGCTGAGTCTATTTCTGTTCCTTCAACTCTTGCAGAAAGTCCTTCCCGTCGCAGCACGCTACCCTCGCATCCTTCGCCGCTGTCTATGTTTCGGTGAGTAACAGTTTGAGCCCACGCAAACACTTAACTGCTCATCCGTCCGTGAGGCGCCAAATGATACAGTAGAGGGCGGAAACACTGAGTGGCGGATGGTGGGATCAGCCCAGATCAACTATTCCACATGGCTCTCTCTTCTACACTACTTTTGCTTCGCTGTGTAAAATCCACTCATCTCGGGGATGAATAAAGACTGGGTGGGGACATCAGTTTGCAGTAGTTGATTAGTCTGTCAGCTGAACCAAAGATTGAAAGCTCAACTGCAAATGTCAACTTCGATGAGATAAGATGCTGAATGGCACCACTGCTAATAAGACACTGTTTACAGTCCTAGCAGGTTCACATTGTGATGTACAGCAGACTGCCTACACACGTATGATATGTTATTGTATCCTAAGTCTTTTTCTCCCTTTTCATTAGTAATAGAATATTATTAATAATGATTAAATATAAAATAAAAAAAATGAAA
The DNA here is from genome assembly GCA_028022725.1 of Lycodopsis pacificus. NCBI lineage: Eukaryota > Metazoa > Chordata > Actinopteri > Perciformes > Zoarcidae > Lycodopsis > Lycodopsis pacificus. Next base: position 4,277,365 of record CM051704.1, read on the forward strand.
TATGAACAATATATTTAAGAATCCAGTCACACAGCCTCGTACTTGTGTACATGGTTATATGATCTAAAAGTGTTTGGAAGTGATATACTGACATTGCGACTGAAATACTAAAATTGTGCAAAACTTAAATCTTGTAGTTATCTTTAAAAATATCTTTTAGAGACTTTTTGGTCAAAACTATGTAGAAGAAGAAGATACAAGGGGATTAATGCGGCATATGAATCTGTCTCAAATGAACCTGTACAGTGGTTTGAGGTAGTGACTCACACTGTGGAGCATCAGCAACAATCAGACCATATATGGATACTGAGAACTCGTGTGCTTTGTATCAACCTAAATGCCAAATAATGCTGCCTGTGAGGGGTTCTGGAATAGCACACCACTATAACACAAAGCAGCATCATGACATCATGACATCATGAAAATAAAAATCTGAAAATGTATCATGTGTCCACAGATGTACTTCAACAGCACTTTGACCGACTCGTCCAAGCTGCTCAAGCCCCTGCTGGTCTTCTCCTTCATTATCTGTGCCATCATTTGTGGTCTGACCCGGATTATTCAGTACAAGAACCACGCCATCGACGTCTACCTGGGCTTCCTGCTCGGAGGATCTATCGCTGTCTACCTGGTAGGGGCCAGACCCATCAACAGCTTCCTGTCCACTGGTTTCCCTGTTTGGAGATTGTTTCTCTGAGCAGCAGTCCTCCAGAATCAATGTCGTTAGGATTCATCATTTGGACTCCTAATGTCAAATCAATTCATCAAAACAGTGCTGAGCTATTTTAGTCTGGACTAAAGTAGAAGACTGACCAACAGAAATGATTTTGATTACAAAAATATGATATGTGCGTCTGCGTGTCACAGGACTGGCTGCGCCCGCTTGAGGCATGCATTCCCCTGGAGAACAAGCTGCAGCTGAACAGCTCGCCTGTGGAAGTATTTTCGACAGAGACGTAACTATGTGGTGCTCTGTAAACTGCATATTTAAAATGTCTTATCACAGCAGGACAACTGTCGAAGGAACACGTCCGAAAGTAAAAGCTTCCAGAAGCGCTTTAACAAAGCACCACAGCATGAAATGTTAGCATCATCGAACACGCGGAACATGTTCTGTTAGTAGTCACTTAAAATAGATGTTAAAAGTCATTTCCGCACCGCTGTTGGTGAGGTGATGTTACATTAACGGCCATGTATGAGCGAGAAAAGGGGCTTTCACTAACGTTCCCATCAGTTGTTAGTTTGTTATTACAGTGGTTGGGTTGCCATGACACACAGTCATGAAATGAATCACGTGTCACAGTAATCCTTCAGAATTTAAGCATTCAAAAAAATCGTTTTTAAGAGAAACTTATTGAATAAAACATTGAAATATTAATGAAATGCATTTTTATATATATTTTAAGAATTTTTGAAAAATCCGCAAAATTGTCATTCGATTCATCGTTTTATTGAAAAAACTGTTTGAAATAAAAAACTCAACAAGGTGTCAGGCAAAGAAAGCATCAAGTAAACTGTTTCTCTGTCTGCTCTGTTGCCAGGGATTGTATGCAGTGGGAAACTTTCAGCCTAGCGAGGAGGCCAGTGCCAGTCCCCCTCCAATAACACACCGCCCCCCCTGCTCCTTGCCCCACATAAGCCAGGACGCTGTACTCCACCACCTGCAGATGAAAGCCAGCATGGCCGGGGAGCCCGGCATACACATCTCCCACTCTGAGGGCCTCCTCCACCGAGGCCTTCAGCAGCCGAGGTCTGATGACAGTCTGAAGCATTCCAGTGCCGATGTGGAAGTGATCTCCCCCCGCAGCCCCCAGAGCAAAGAAGCCTATGTGACCTTTAGCCACACCCTTCCTCGGGTCCACACCCCCCAGGCCATGGCAGCGTATGAGGAAGCAGCTCGGCGTCACGCCGCCACCCTCCACCATGCCTCCATGGACTCCAGCCGCTCAAAGCAGCTTCTGTCTCAATGGAAAAGTAAGAACAACAACCACAAATGCTCCCTGCAGGTCCCAGACTCCTTCTCCACTTCCGTAGATTCCTCGTCCGGCCAGTCCTCCCAGCATCCGCACCACCACGGCAGTATGGAGCTCCGATCCAGCTCCGACCCATCTGCTATGGGCCTGAATGGAGGCTTTGATGCTCATGCATACATGTCCAAACTGGCCACGGGAGCTAGCACCACCCTGCCCAGTAACTGCAGCGGAATCACTGGAGGGGCCAGGATAGCCATGCAATCTAGACCGGGGTCTTCACAGCTCGTCCACATACCAGAGGAGGCTCATGAGAACTACAACACCTCCTCCCCTAGGACGGGGGGAGGGGGAGGTGAGGGGATGTCGACGATAAATACCACAGTTCAGGCAAACTGGCAAAGGGCAGCGGAGATGACCACAGCCTGCAGGACTAACGAAAACGGGCACAACATCCAGCCACGAATCATGCAAGTGATTGCAATGTCCAAGCAGCAGGGTCTACTACAGACCCATTCTAAGAGCTTAGATGAGAGCGGCATCGGCACCACGCGGAGTTGCCAGGGCTCTGCACGCTACAGGTCTCTGTCCGATCAAGATCCCACCAGCATCACGGGGCCCAGCTCACTGGGTAGCACCACCAGCATTTCAGAGTGTACCGGAGCAATCGTCAGAGTAGAGGCCCACCCTGAATACAGGCCGGTGATCCAAGCTCCGTCCACAGATGGAAGCGGATCATGGCGGTGGCGGTCGCTGGATCACGGCAATGGAGCTGTCGTATTCACAGGGCCTAGTGGAGCAGGAGGGGGATCAGGAGGAGGAGGTGGGAGTTTGAGGCAGTCCTTTGACCTCAACGATCTTAACTCGGAAAGCTCAGACTCCATTCGTGATGGGTCCATTGACAGGAAACGCGGCAATCACATCGTCACCACCACCGCCACCATTAGCACCCCACCCATAGTTACTGTTCACACCCAGAACGCCAGCCAGTCAGAGCACAGGCTCCAGCCCCAGGGCCTTTCTACCATAAGGGTCACTCCGGGGGATGGCAGCGGTTGTGGATCTGGAGGAGGCGGCGGTAGAGGAGGAAGTGGGGAGAGCGCTTCGGAAACCCCCTCTGTCCCGTCCAGTCGGGAGTCCACTCTGCGGAGAAAAGGCAATAATGTCATCCTGATTCCAGAGAGAGCCAACAGCCCTGATAACGCACGGAACATTTTCTACAAGGGAACGTCGATAACTCCCGTTTTCAAGGACTAACGTGAGGAGTGCCCGGAGACTTCTGAGAAGACAGAGCTAATAATGCAAGACAGCTGAAGCTCATATCTGTGACAAGTCAGTGTTACCTGCCATTGTGTATATCATGCTGACTTCAAAAGAGAACAGGTTTTATTCCGCATGAGGTTTTTGTACGTGTTTACACGAAGTCACAACCTTTTTAAGTGTTGTAGAAATAATCACTGTGTACTTTTGTGGTCACTCCTAAGGAAACCTATTGTTTTGTCGATGCTGTGCCAGTGCTTTGGGGACAGGAGAGCCTTTTGTAAAACGGTTCCATATGTTTTGGATATGAATCATCAGAAAAAAAAAGAAAGTAGCACAGTGACGTTCAAACTGTAGCAAACTACAGCAAAATAATTGTATCATAGCTGTAGAACCAGTATTTACTTCCCTGCACTGTACATAATTTGTATGTTTGAAAAGGGTGCTACACCAGAATATACTATTTACTATACAACATACTGTATCATTTGAATAGATAAAGAATGAATTATTTTAAAGTGAGCAACAACGACATTAATACGTGACAGAGATATGTTTTGTATTCCGTCTCTTTTCTGTACAGATACCACATACTCAACAGAATACTGTTTGAACCATAAGTGTGCTTAGCATTCCTTCTGTAGCTATGAAGTCAATTATGCTGTGACTTGCACTGAAATATGCGTTTACTGTACTTTGTATATTGTAAACCCTGACCTTATCTTTATATTCTGTACTAACATTTGGATGTCCGTGCCAATCCCACATCTATAGCACAAAACAGGCAGCAAAACAGTTGGATTGTTTGCTTATTTAGACCATAAGATAAATGGTGTATTTCCAAAACTCAATGCAATACTTCACCTAAAGCCACCCAACGGAAATTGGTGGGTTTCAGTCTGCTTAAAAGCGATATTTGTAGCTTTCAAATTAACATTTTGAGAAATATACTTGCTGCTGTAAAACCCCCGACCAAATGCTAACATTGACAGAGTCACAGAGTGGTTAGTTATTTGGGTTTTGAGATGCGTTTGAGCACTTCCAAGGGTTGTAAGGGCCTAGAACTCTCCCAGTTAGAACTGCCAGACCCAACCAAAAGGAGAAGAATAGATTTCACAGAAACAAAGCAGAAATAAATCAAAGTGATGCAACAGGGTTGGTCGGGAATGTGTTTAGCACAAAGTTCTAGCTGCCTGCAGTCTTTGTGCCAAGGAGTTGTTGCAAAACAGAAGTACCACCTCATCTCATCGTCTGATTCTACTCATGTTGCTTTGTTGTTGGAAGGCCTTTCTATTATTTCAGATAGAGGCCACCAGCCTATCTGCTAAGCTCAACATATCAGGGACCTACTTCTGTACTGGATGCACAGAGGTGAGACTGATCCAGACAGCAAACAAACATATTTCCCACATTTTTAAAATCATCTTTTTCTTAGAAAAATGTGAAATCACTTTAGATCTTTGTTCTTTATGAGCAGAAGCACTGTGCTCGCCTAGTCAAGAATCAAACTTGATTTGTTGTACAGGTACTACATGTAGCATTTTTTGACAAGAATATACAATATTGCTGTTGAATTGTAATACCTCAGTATAACGCTCACCATCAAATGAAACCCTTTTGGGGTCTTTGGCTTTGCTGAACGGGATAAGCATGTAACGGGTGGGTTGAGCTGGGTTCAGCGCTCCCTTCACCTTCTGCCGTATGCACTGGAAGAACAGCACTTCTTCCACTTTCTGTGCTATGAAGTCATTTCCTTTTGTGCCATAAAGTAACCAGCAGATTTTCTACCAAATCCAACCTAGTGATTCAAATTCTACGTCGAGGCAAATATAGACGGCCTCTGGGAAACCGTGTGGTTCCTCTGCGCTGACGGTAGTTGTATCAAATTAATATGTTTTTATTTTCTTTCTTTAACATTAATAAAAGTAGGAACAGGATAGTGGCTGTTGTTTACAGTGGTTTACATTATAGTGCATATCAAATAAATAGTATCTCAGTGGTTAAATAAGCACCCACTGGATACAAATTCAATTTGATACAAACGTAGCATTGGCACCAGTCGTGCCATGAAAATGTTTAGTCAGAGTCTATATGAGAAAATTTGCCAAAGCTAGAATTTTTGATTGAAAAGAAATATAAATCAGATGTAGTTTTCCGTATTTGTATAGCAATCCTGCATTATATTGTATATGATTTATTCTATAGCCCAGTAACATTTGCATGGTCACTTTTCTACAGTGCATATCACAATATTTTTATCATAAATGTGCAAAAAAAAAAAATCTAAAAAATTGAATTTACCAATGTGTTAAACAGTTTGTTCTTTATTCCTGTGTTTCATAGTGGAAGTTATATGACAATCTTTTTTTATCTAAGTACTGTTGCCACTTCAGGTCAACACCTGATACTTGTGTTCTTTTTTTTCTGTTGCTTTAATGAAGTTCATTCTTGAACATTTTAATTTGAATGTGTACATAATTTAACAAAGTTTTGATTCAAGCTAAATCAAATCCTCAAAAAGAAAACACTTATTTTCCAAGTAATCCAGGTGGATTGAATATTTTAAATACATTCTTTTGTCTGATTCTGTCCTCACAACAACAGGTCTAGCCCTGCTGTACAGAGGTGCAGGTCGTTACTACAGTCTGGTTGCACTCAGATGAAGCTGCCACTCACTCACTACTGTACCGATGTCCTCTAGTTTGGACTTCCCTCAAAATGTTGCTGGAACTTGCTGAACACAATCCAATGTCTGTTTACTTTCAGCATGACGTGTATCAGGATTGTGTGATTTGTAGTCAGACAGGCCAATAGTTCTGCTCCTCACTGTCCTACTTTGGTGCAGTCCACAGAGATGTCTTTCCTATCAATAAACACACACTTTGAGTGGCTACCATACACTATCATGTTTGATTTAAAATCGTAGAAAAATGCACATTTCCCCATCCACAGTCCATTCAGTTGGTAGGGTAAGGCGGCTCAACGCTGCTTGCCAGGAGTTCATGGCCATTTGGCTGTCTTTGTAATCCTGTAAAGACAAATTGTCCTCGAAACAAACATCCACCTTGTGATCTTCTTCTTGGCAAACCAGCTGAAGGTGCACACGCCAGCAGCTGAACTGGAGGAGGGAACGGAACTGAAGCACGTGCAGTCGGCGTGATTGCTATGCGTAGTACTGTCGGCGCAAGTTTTGGACTGCACACGTAGGACGACATTTACGTCGTGCAGACCAAAGTGGACATGAGCAGAGTATGAATTGGCCTTTACTCTGCAACTTATACCAACACAAATCAACAACGGGCCTACTGTAGCGATAGCTGTTTGGTTCATGTTAACAAAATCTACAAACCCATATACAGCTGAGATAGGACTGCCTTAAAAATGACAGAAAACATACAGAAGGATATGAGCTCATGACAAGGTCTAATATCGGACTAAAGTACTTTAGACTACGAGAGTAAGTAACTAAGAGTACTTCCAATGTGCAGCACTGTACCCACTGAGATATTACTACACCCATTATTTATTCAAGGACACCTTTCATCTTTACATTAAACGTATCAAAAAAGACTTTGCCATTTTGACTCTCCAAGAGTACTTGTGAAACCAACCCGCATGTCATCATGTCATCAGGGCCACCTTTACAGAGCTGAGAGCAAGCTGTAGCTATCATGCCATTCTGGTGTGTAACAGTGAATAGGGCCCCCCTCTGAATACACTGCACAGCGTGTACAGAACGCTCTGCTGGTAAATGTGTCCCGTAGCTCTCAAACGCTCACACTCGACACTGCTCTTCCTCTGGTCCTGTGAACCGTTCTCGAGAGAATTGGAGGAAAGACATCGAGACAGAAACTTACATTTTAGTTAGAAGCGTTAACGTTGTCCGTACTCCCTCCAGGACACATAGATGTAACAAAGATTCCTCCAGAGTAACATATCTAATATATAGATTGGATGAAAAGAAAAGAGATATAACTTTGATAATTCTACGGCATTGTTTTGAAACGATGTCTGATTTAGAGCCTTTTTCCCATAGGCCTGTGAAATCAAAGAGTGTGATGTGACACGTGTGTAGAAATGTAGATTCCATAAGTAGAACTGTGAACGGATGCTCTGCATGTGTAGCCTCTTGTGTTAATTCATGTGTTCTGATACTGTGATCAGCTGTGTGAACTCTATGCAGCAAAAAGAAGAAAAAAAAAATGTAAAAAACAGATTTACCATCACTTGAGCCCAAAAAGGAAAGAAAGGCTCATTAGTTACGTTTTTGTGTGACGGTCAAAATATGATGGATTGCTTATAGACGAGCAATCCCACTGATTATTCAGAGCACGTTGATCAGGGTAGACGAACAATTGTGCATTGTCCAAATGATTTGAATACATATTTGCTATTGAAACTATGTGCTCTCATCCATGTGGTCAACTCAGATTCAGTTCGTGTTTCTCTGACTTAGAAAACAGAAATTTACTTAATTAAGTATTTGATTAATAAGCAAAATCTTCAAACGGACATATAACTGAGTCACCAAACCTCAAGTCCATTACAAACACGACACTTGTGATTGAAGAAGAGAAAGTGAAATGTGAATAGGTTTTACAATTGACTCGTTTAAAAATTAACATAAATCATCATCAAGAAGATCCTGTACAGGCTGAGTACAAACTTTTAAATGATCTATATTGTTTTCTGTGCTGTTTACACTCCTGTATGCACTTCTGACCGAATTCATTTCCTGTTTAAAATGATAAAGTTACATATGATTTGATTTACATCAAGCAAAGAAATAAAGTGAAATACAATAAACTGTGTTATGTATTTTCTTCACTGTGTTCAAATGAAATGAAAGACATGATGAACTCTGAGGGACTCTCAATTACATGTTTCCCTGTGATACCTGATTAAATTGTGTTATTTCACATGTCCACCTCTGATCCTTGCAGCTTGTACACTAAAGGTTTCTGCTGTTCAACATAATCTCATCACGCAGCTAAATAGAGCGGGTTGTGGCAAACATGATATATACAGTGTTCTATACATACTACCAAGGTAGTATCATGAACATTGGTTATTGTCACAGACCAGATGATTTGAAGCTGATTTTGCTCCGATCTGTCTGTCATGAGAGCAATCTTTTCAAATGACATGGAAAAGTATTGTCACAATGAAAAATGAGTAATTAAATACACATGTTTAAACGATGTCTATGTAACGCTCACTGACACAGAACACGCAAGAACCCATCACGGCTCGTTCACAATCAGGTCAAATATCAAAGTGCTTAAAGGCTTACTCTGATAAAAAGACACTTGACCAGCACGGTCCAGGGAATCAGGCAATCAAACTCTCCGTAACCGGCTCAAGTCGAGGGACGTAGTGTGGAGGAGGGTGCTGGCTGTGGCAATTGTTGGCTGTCCTGTGAGTCCTGTCCGTCAGAGGTGCAGAGTAGTAATACAAATACTGCTGCTATGATCAAATATTATGACGTTGAATTGGTATGAAATGCTAATCCCCTCAGAGGGTCATGTCTAGTGGACGATCCTGCGTGAAGCACTGAAGTTGTGTCGTGCTCATTTTTCAGATATCTAATCACACTGTCATGAACCGTGATGACACCATATCAATTATTGTTGTATCGAGACAAGCCACGCCCTTCTTTGTCAGTGCCCTGCGGGTCAATGGCCTTTCACAGCTCATATTTTGCCACAACCTGACCCCCCAGCCTCCTTTTCCAGCCTCTGCAATGAGCTCGGTGTGATGGAGCAGAGCTGACCGAGGAGGCCAGATCAGACCCTCGCTGTACAGGGACCAGCAGGATATTTGGTGCTGTTCATAAATATGAACTGAGACTATTTCTAGAGAATCGTGTTCATTAAATATGAATGAAATGAATAATGTTCTTTTCCTGCATGTTTATAATAATAATGATTTATTTATACGAAAGTACTCTTGACCCTTTTACCTTTTTCCTCTCAGTTTGGAAGGTTGAGCTTGGAACTGCGCTGCAGGTTTTGTTACGGTTGACTCTCCGTTGGCTCCTGAAACAGATGAGGTCACCTGCTGCATCAACGGGTCAGGTAAGAAGCTCAATGAGAAACATTTGGAAAGTGGAGCATCATGCTGGTTTTAAGTGGCATGTCTGGCTAGTATTCAAAGGTCACCACGCACAATTTAACATGTATGGTTTCCAAGCCCAAGCTGAAGCATTCTGGCCCTGTCCGCCACAGCCCTGGTACATTATGAATCAATTGAATCAACTCAGAATATGGAAAGTCCTTCACGGTGTTTTCTGTTGTAAATGTCCACTCATACGGTGTCATTTTAAACATGTATTGCTGTTTGCTGTGGACCCCAAGAAGAAGGCAGTAATCTCTTTAGCTGCTAAATGCTCCAGTACAACATGTCTCACTCCCAACTCGTCAAATACCGACGCTGGATCACTGGATCAGTGCTCCTCAGCTTCAAACCATGACAGTCTAGGTAACCTAGGTTTTGGATGTGACAGGACGGTGTGTCAGTTTGTATTGTTCATTACATGTATCGTGTCTTTTCAAAATAATCGTCCAAAATAGGTTAAAGAAGTCCATGCTACAAACAGTAGAGTTCATGTCTGCTTCCATTATGTACAATACACAACAACTTGCAGCTTTTGATTTGCTCTGAATTAGTTTAATCCCTAGAGATCTTGAGATTTTGTAGGAGTGAATGAAGAAAATATGACTATTATGTCTCGAGTGGTTTTAGAGAAGCTTTGAGAAAAGAAAAGCTATGTCCCCTTCCTGATGTGTGGCGTTCACGTGATAACACCACAGAGCTCATGTCAGAGCTGTGGACTTTGTGTTTGTATGTCCTCAATGTTTACTGGTCTCCACCATCCAGCTCTAGGAAGAACAGTTCATTTCTCTTAATGTGAGCTGTACTGTAGAATCCCATGTGAACACCACGGTGCATACTTGTGTCCTGTTCCGATGTGAGGCTCCTGGGACAGAGGATGTTGCATGTGTACAGATTGTAAAGCCCTCTGAGGCACATTTGTGTTTTTGGGCTGTACAAAATGAAATGAATTGAATTGAATACTTCCTGCCAAAGGTAAAGAACTATTAAAGTATTTAAACTATTTAAAGAGAAGGTTTACACATTCAAAGCTTCAACAGCATTAGGAATGCATTGCAATTAATACAGAAATGATATATTTTCCTTACTGTGGACAGATCACACAAAGGCTTGGGGTTTTCGTTGAGTAACATACATCTAAAAAAATACACTAAAAACGTACGGCTGTGAGGCTTAACAGACTGCTCTCAAACCATGAAGTCATGTCAAGTTAACAGTGAATAATTCAAACCCCTGTAATCAATAATTCAAAAATACACACTGGAATTGCGAAAGTTGTCTCATTCAGAAGGATGAAGAGCTCGACAAATTATTTAAAGGTGCATTGCGCTGTGTCCTCCATTGGGTCTGTGGAGATTTAATCCTGCTGTGATTGGGGAGAAGAGTACAGATGCACTGAACAGCTCCCAGCAAAGACTGTAACCTGCAGCATTTCCACTCTTATCTAGCAGGAAATAATTCATAGGCAGTCATTTTTCTTGCTTGCGTTATGCTGGTGACCTGGTGGTTGAGGCTCATACCGTGTAGCTGCAGTGTTCCAGCCGAGGACCTTTGTGGCACTTCACACCCCTCTTTCTGCCCATGTCTCCTGTCTGTATCTCTACGGTCACTATCACATCAACGCAAAATAAATAAAGAAATAATCATAATTTAAGAAAATTAACAAAAAAGAAAACTATAGACTTTCAATGGACCCAAGAAGCATTAAATTGGCAGTGGCCACATTGGTCTTTATGTTGATCTCAAATACACACCTGTGAAGTTTCATGACTGATTGTTTTCAGATGAGGGTACTTCCATATGTTCAGCCCTGACTGGTGGCTGCAGATCTTTCTCTCATGTTTGTTAAATGCCAAACAAGCTTCAACAATCAGATCTATAAGGAACTCATTGTAAAGCTCATTGTTGTAGGTGCAGAGTAATAAGTGAAGGCGAGGTAGCAGCTCCACTATTGACTGACCAAGCCAATAGTGGAGTGATGTTGTGCTCACATCAACATAATAGAAGTTGGCTGCAAACTAATGACAGCTTAGTGAGTCTGTGATGTATTGGGGTGACATTGGGGTGCTGAGAAGATTGAGGGTTATCTCTGGGGTCATGGGGTTCATGTCACTTCTTCCAAAAAGCCACACTTGCAACTGTTCCCGCTGTGACTTTCAGCAGAGTTGGTTGGACCCAAAAGCAGATGCACAGTAAAAGGATTGAGGAAATGTGTTGTGGGAAGAAGGGGGAATGAGGTTGGGTTTGGGGACTGGCGGAGAGCGAAAGTTAAGGGAAGATGGCGGAGAGTGGTGGACGGCGTGGCTGTCAGAATGGCTGGGGGAGATGGCGTGGCAGGCTGAGAACCGGTTTCTGGAGCACTGGGAAACACAATTACTCCTCAACATGAGGGAACAACACTGCAGGAACTACACTGACTGACTCGGAGTTTGACCAAGAGCGCATACTATCGCTGTAGCACACTGTACGACCCGGTGATAAACGACTGGAGAACCGGGGTCGATATACAGATCCTGATGAGTCAGCTCAATCAGCCAGCAACCAGAGGCAGGAGGGAGAGGGGCCACACGGGGAGACACACAAAACATGGCAGAGACAGAGAGAAGGAAAGACATAGGGAAAACACAGAGAATGATGACTGGGTTTTCTAAATCTGGTTTTCTGCTGTATATTTTTGTCACAAAGGTTAAGTTGCTGTAATTTGCTTTGTTTGATGTGTTGGCCGCGCTGGCCCTGACGTCAGACCTATCTGTGGTGTTACATTGCAGGCCACACAATGAAGCTACAACCTCCAAAACGTTGTGCTCAGAAAGGTGCGATATAGCAGATCCAAAAACACATTATGAAGGGCAGAGATGACAGTTTTAACCTTCGTTATTTACAGTATGGTAACCACCTGTCAGACTGAATTGAGTTGTCAGTATCTATGTTCAAACTCTATGTATAAAGGACCACATTTAAGTATTAAAACCAATGCCTCACACATTTGTCACAGAGGCTTGTTCAATGACCTTCTACTCGTATTAAATTGCCGGACCAGACACCATGACTTACACGATTGGCCATCTCAGTGATGAGTCACTGAGCCATTGACTCGGGATGACCTGCTGTAATAGGATACATGTGATAATAGGCAGCATTCTTCAGACAGCTGCGCTCCCAGCCGTCAGCAGCTGAAAGGTTACGCCTCAATTTGTTCTCTCCGATGTGTGCTTAATGGACTCAGTCAAAGGTGGTCACTCGCAAACTGCAATGGAATATAGCTTTACTGTGTCTGTCAGTGAAAGCTATGTCGGCATTTAAGTTACTGACGATGGAGTGGATCCAAAATTCCTCCCTCTGTACGGTGCATAACTTCGGAGAGCCGCTGCTCCAGACTCTCGTTCAGACTGTTGTTCAGCGCCCTGAGTCAAGGGGGGGGGGGGGGGGGGGTGTTTTTTGTCACTGCATCACATCCAACGAGCTCCAAACTGTCGGACACAAATTGTCAGGATCCAGGATCCCTGTCTGACCCGGTGTGTGTGTGTTTCCCCTGATCTCCTCTCCTCATGTGTCCTGTCATTCCCCCTTTTGTTATTGTGTGCCATGTGCTCTGTGTTTGTCCTCTGCCTCCAGACACCTCCCATGGCCGCACCCTTGATCGTGCACAGCTGAGGACGCTCCAGCCATCACCTCCTGCAGCCTGACACACCAGACTCAGGTCCCACTAATGATTCCCATGTCACTATATAAACTCTGGTCCTGCAGTCCGGGGTTGTCAGGTCGTACTGTCTTTCACCCGCTTCAACTCCTTATCGTCTTCTGCCTCGTCAGTCCGTCCCGTTACCCAGTTCGTCCCCAGTTTGTCATGTAAGTCTGAACACTGATTCAGTGAGGATTGTTACCAGTTCTGTTTTCCGTTCTTTCAGTTTTGAGTGCGGTCGAGTTTCCCTCCCGACTCTGGAGGCTACCTGTCCCGGCCTCGGTTGAGCTTCCCTCCCGTCTCCGGTGGAGAGTACCGGAGTGACTTTAGTTTGTTGGACAGTTAGTCTTTGTTTTTTGTTGTTTCATTCTGTGACTGCTCCTGCACCATTAAATAAAGTCTTGGCTGGAGGAAACCTGCTGTGTGCGTGCGTTTGGGTCCACCAACTACACTACCACATAACACAAATTCTTCCATTTTGGTGATTTTATTCGATTGAAAACTGTTTCGTTGTGCCAGAAAGTGGCAGTAAGTTCTAGAAAGAATAGCAGGTTCTTGTCAGAAGGACGTTAAATGACCACGCTCATCACGCGCTGCTGACAATATGTTTCTGTGTGCACAGGAGTGTTAATGTGATGGCCAGAGGGTGAATATTCATTCGGACAATATGACAAATATGCTTTCTGAATATTAAAGTATGTAAACATGTTCCAGTAGGAACACCAAATAAAAATAAGTGTGAAAATGAGCACGATAGATCCCTTTAAAACATGCAATCACTCACTTATAATTGCTGGTTTATCAAAACTATAGATATTATGGTAAAGCATAGGTTTTACATTAAACCAGATCACACGATGACATGATTGTTTGTTTTTATTGGCTTAGCAATGTAACATGAGTATTGATAAACACTGCCTTTGAAACTTAAGTTAAATAGAAGCTGATGAATGACAGAGATCAGAAAATATCTCAGACAGGACTGTGGGTAACTGTGAGGCTCTCTCTCTCTCTGCAGTCAAAGAAAGTAGGACAAGGCCAGCAGCTGTACTGTAAAACCCACAGGAGAGGAAGGGAAGTGCATTTCCTCTCCATTCATCCTTTATATGACCAGCACAATTAGGTTATTTTCTGAAGATGAAATAGGGTTTTATGATGCTCATGCTCATGCAGTGCTATCATTCACCACTACATGGATAGTTAAAGGGGGCGGGGTTGTGGTTATATATTTGATATTATTTATAACTCACCTCTCCATTTTAACGGAAGGCATCGGATATTTTCCTGCAACAATTATTCCCCAGAATCATCACATGTCTGTGTGCTTTCAGCTCAAGGCACGGAGCTTTGGGGTTTTTTTTTATTTTGGAGACAATATACACTGAGACAGGGACCCTGTTGCTATAGCAACCTTGGGGAAGAACCATGGCTACAAAGGGGGAGAAGTAGGCTTATTAAAATTGAGAATGCAAAGGGAAGGAATGAATGAGGGAGAATATTTGTTTTCAGTCTCTCAATCATCGTCTGTCAGCTGCTGATTCTACGGAACTTTTGATCAGAAACAGTTTCGAGGTCTGCAGACTAAAAACAACTCTAATTAGCTGGAGCGCTTTCAGGACAAAGACTGAGCTGTGACTGGAAGAACAGTCTCTGCTCTCAAAACATACACAGTACTATGAGCCCACAATGTCATATAAATAGCGTGCAGACTACCTCCAGTGGTGTATAGTAACGAAGTAGAAATACCTCGTTACTATACTTAAGTCGTTTTTTTGGATATCTGTACTTTACTTTACTATTTATATTTCTGTTGACTTTTACTTTTACTTCACTATATTTTGCAAAGAAAACGGATACTTTTACTCCGATACATTTCCCCTGAAACCTTCGTTACTCGCTACAAAATCAAATCTATCTTTAGAAACAAAATGAATCATGAGAGCAGCGTCGGGGACTGTGGTGGAACACAGACTGCAAGCAGCAGGTTTGGTGAATCAGTGTTCCTACAGCAAGTTAAATCATTGGTTAGTCACGTTAATGCGCAATTGCAAACAAGTGCTCTCAAAGCTGCGGTGTTTTGATTCCCAGTGATGCCCAGGATGCTACATGCTATAGCTAGCGGGCGACTACCTGAGTAGAGTTCCACACAGGACGGGTGGGATGAGGAGAGGTGGATGGTCAAACTAACACTGTGTTTCCTCCAGGAGGCCGCAGTTTGTGCCGTGTGTGAAACGAGAAGCCAATGTTGATTTATTTGTGACGTGACTTCCGTACTTAAGCAACGCCACTTCCGTAGATATTTTAACGCAAACCACCATCTTTTCCTAAACCGAACTAAGTAGTTTCATCGCCTAAACCTTAGTTGTTTCCTGTGAAGATGGAAGTTTATTTTGAAAAGACAGTATGCATGTAACAAGCCAAAACAGACTCATGTTGCTGGACTTTTGCAGGAAAAACGCACGAAAAATGAGGAGTAACTTTTCATAAGATATCAATAAAACGGGGATGAATTTATATCATTGTATAAAGAGAGTGACATGAGAAGATCAATCTCATGTCTTAAAGTGATTAGTGACTCGTCTAAAACATTTAAAACAGGAATAACTTCAATAGAATCATTCTATACACTGTAACTTCTTTACATTCTAATAGAATGTAAAGAAGTTGCATTCTAATACAATGTAAAGAAGTTACATTCTAATACAATGTAACTTCTTTACATTCTAATAGAATTGTCTTTTGAAGATGAACAGGACATTTTTCAGTTTCAAGTAATGACTGGGTTACTTTCGGTGCTGCTTTAGTATTGATCATGTTTTGATATTTGAGTCATGTTGTGGATGATCAGATGGAGTTATGATGGTAGCAGTCGCCCAATTGCAGATTCAGCTTGAGCAAAACCTTTGCCTATTGTGTTCAAATCAGGCCCATAGGAGTTTACAAGGCAGACGTCCTTTCTCTAAACACTGACCTGATGCATCAAGTGTATATTTTTTGCTGAACATAATATTATGCATTGGCCCTCTACATCCTCTAGTCGGAATGAGCATACTTATAAACGCACTGTTACAACTCCTTCATAGTGTCATATTGCTTTTCGGAGAATTATGATGATAAGTTCATAGTAGATGCAAAAGTATACTTATGTACAATATATTATGTTGAACATTGTTGCTCCTGGATGGATCACAGCCAACCCAGTTATGTTCAACACAGCTCCATGTCCTTGGTCATGGTGCCACAGCACTTAAAAGAATAAACTTCATAATTCTCAAAATTCTGACCCTTTGCTTTTTTATTAACAGCATTTACTTGTACTTTTACTTTCAATACTTAAGTACATTTAATATCAGAAAATTACTTTTGATACTTAAGTACAATAAATATCAGATACTTTAAGACTTTTACTCAAGTAGTATTCTAATCGGTGACTTTTACTTTTACTGGAGTCATTTTCCAGTAAGGTATCTTTACTTTTACTCAAGTATGGCTTTTGGGTACTTTATACACCACTGACTACCTCACACACACACACACACACACACGCACACACATATACACACACACACGCACGCACGCACACACACACACACACACACACACACACACACACACACACACACACACACACACACACACACACACACTTTTACAGACTGCTCTTTCCCGTCTCTGCTCTGTGTCACCTTTAATCAGGCACATGTTGGCCCCTGAGGCATTGTGGGAAACATCAGTAGACCTAGTTGTTGCATCTCAGTACCATTTGAGTATTTCTCAGCGTCCCTCTGGAGGATGTATGAGCAAAGTCACATGTTACCCTTTACTGTAGTTATCAACCGGTGTTAATGTTGTCATCTTTTTTACATCTAATCTTGAGACAGATGAGCTTATTGGCTTCAGTGACATCTTTAGTCTTCATTTTAGTGGACGACAACTTAAAACTTAGTCGCTGAATACTTTTAGTCAAAGTTCTTTGATCAATTAAAAAAAAAAAAATCAAGTCTCAGTCCTGGTTCAACTGTCTTTAAAATATATATATATAGGCTGAATGATTAACAGTGCAGGAAGACTCCTGTAAAACACAACTATACCTTTCTGCTGGTGGACCATTTAAAGGAAGATGAACCTGTGGAGGCGTTGGTAGGAGTCAGGTTAGTTCTTCCCCCTTTTCTTTATGCTAACTTACATTAATTGCAGTTTCTAGAGCGAACACACGATAGTGGTATCAATCTTTAATCAAACTGTCGGTAAGAAAGCGAATAAGTGTATTTCCACAAATTATGAACGAGGACTTTAATCCCTTTTTGTCTTGACCATATCAACTCCATAATACATTGTAATCATCAGTTAACAAAAACTGTAGAATAAGAATAAGAGTTGGCCACCTATTTAATGCATCAAAAATGGGACAAGAACTAAATACAGAGTAACTATGACTGAAGTGTTCCCGTTTTAGCCAACCAATAAAAATCAAATGATAATGTGAAAGACAGAAGACAGAAGGATGGACAAACAGACTCATTTTCATGCAAAGTCTTACTCGGCGAGCTGCCTGCATCTGAACAATCACACAGTGTAGCTGCTGATTAGTAAAACCATCTGTCTCTTGTTTAGAAGAGGATGTAGCTGTTCATAAATCAGACAGCTGTAACGATCTGTCTCTGTCAATACGGTTATCTCAATTCAATACAATTTTCAATTCAATTTTATTTGTATAGCCCAATATCACAAATCAAGAGATTTGCCTCAGAAGACTTTACAATCCGTACGACAGACGACGTCTTCTGTCCTCTGACCCTCTCATCAGAACAGGAAAAACTCCCCACAAAGGAAGAAACCTCAGAGAGAGCAACAGAGGAGGATCTGACAGAAGTACAATATGTCACATGTGTACAGAATAAACAGCATTACAGAGTTACATCAGAGTTAATCCAGAGGACAGAATAAAAGCAGTATCAGTAGCAGTAGATATCTGGAGTTTGGGAAACAAAAGCATTGGGACAGGCGGTGTGGATCACCAGTGCTGTGGCTGAAAGTCCTCTTTGTTTGACCGGCTCTATTCCACAGACTGTCATGATGCAGGTTGGAGCATAGCAGAGAACAGAGCTGCTGTCCTCAACTCTGCAGGAGACACCTGAGAGACACTGTGTGCATTTACACATGAGGAGCAGCAGTATAACGTTATCACTTATTTTAGAAGTTAACTTCTGTTCATAACTACAGCTAGTTTTGCTGCTTCAATGTCCCGCTGCACACTAACACAGAGGTTACACTCGCTCCTCTGGTCACGGACCTTATGTTTACCATCTACCCACTCCCTGCCAAGGTATGTGAATTGGACACGTTAGCCGGCCAGTTCCCGAAGGTATGTGGGATGGCGGGAATTTCAGGACATATTTTCAGCAGTGCATGTCCTCAGTGTCTTTGAAGTGGTAAATCCCCTTTGGCTCAGGGAGAATAAAGCACAGACAACTTACTGTTTACATGTCCCTGTCAGAACCCTGTCCACATATTAGGTCCTCTGTAGACTCCATACTGCTTGTTATGCTGCGTGAGGAAGAAGACTTTAAGTGTTTGGTCCTCTTGTCAGACCTTGATAGATCTTGGAGAGGCATGGGTTGAGCTGGACGGTGGTCAAATAATACCAGGGACAGAGTTTGCAATAGTTGAAGTAAACCTTGGGTCACACATGATTGTAGCTTCACAGAGAAAAGAGTAAATCTTTCTGTCACTACTCTGTTATAACAACACAGTCTCACGGCAGCTGGTGAAAGAGTCACGAAATACAATCTACTGGTTTCATGCACAGGAACATGAATTTTCCATACCTTTTGTGTTGTTCGGAACAACATGACGTTAAAAAACAAAAGTTAGGTTTACGCAATAAACCACTTAGTTGGCAGAGCTTAAAATAACTACGTACAATTAGGTTCAGGCAACAAAACCACGTAACTAG
Organism: Lycodopsis pacificus; assembly: GCA_028022725.1. NCBI lineage: Eukaryota > Metazoa > Chordata > Actinopteri > Perciformes > Zoarcidae > Lycodopsis > Lycodopsis pacificus. The sequence goes on from CM051704.1 coordinate 4,296,347, forward strand.
TTTTAGAAAAACCATCACGAACGTAATGTTTAGACAACAAGACCATAAAACCACAACGCGCTGTCTTACACTGGTCTCGTGCGTGATGGTCCTGTGTTTGTTGGACCCATCCACGTCCCCTCCCTCCCTCCCACCATAAACAGACTTTTTGGATATTAAATACTACGTCACTTCCTCTGACTGTTGCTTAGTCACATGGATGAATTTGATTTGCGTGTCCACCACCAAAAAGGATTTTCGACTTTAAATTGCCTTGTTGCTAAAATATTCTCTATAAATCATCTTGCCCTGCCTTTAAGTATGCTGGGACTGATGTCAACAATAAACCACAATGCAGGCGGCCAGTGAACAGTCGGGGGCTGCTGCAGTGACTCCTACTCTTCAATCCACTGGAGGATGAGATGTGGCAGTTGTGCCTGCAGCTATGAGATACAATTAATATTACAGTGCAACCCCCAAAAGTACATGCTAAGCAGGTAGGATTGTTGAGTGTTGTTGTTGAGCAGTATGTTCACTCTAGAGCCTCACTGTTTCCAGCTACACCGCTGGAACCAAAGCACCATTTCTTACCGCACTATGCAGAACCCATGCTTCATTTTTGGTCCACTAATTCGACGTTTTTAAAGCAATCACACATTTTTCCAGCAGTGTGCAAGGAAGCTGCGTAACTTCCTCGAACGTGAACAGTACTCCGGCAGAGAGACTCCAAGTTCTGCAAGCCTATCTTCAGGCAGTCTCATCGCGCAAAGTCTTCAAATGCAGCAAGCGGATGAATTTGAAAGCCATTTATTCAACCCTGGCAACCAGGAAGCTGTTGAGCTCAGATGCATCCATGAAGCCGCATCAGTGACATGCGCTGTTACTTACGAAGGCACCAAATAGCAAAAACAGTGACATGGGGTACACCTTTTGAAAAAATGAAATGATATTGACAAAGTCATCAAATATTCTGTGAGGATTTATGTCTAACTCTGCTGTATTTCCCTCAGTAGTGTCCTCCTACGAGTCCCGCCCACTGCCACGCCCCTCTCCATAGGCACAGCTGTGCCTCATCTCCTGTGATCGCCTCCAGCTGACATAAATACTCCTGTCTCTCTCATCCCAGTTGTCAGTCCGTCCGTTTACCTACCTGGTATTCCGACCCGTGAGTAGTCCGTTTGTTCACTCTCTGAAGATCCGTTACTAACGATCCACTTTGTTTTTTCAACTTGCCTGCCGTCCAGTGTCGAGCCTCGGGTGTCACACAGACGATCCAGCCTGCCTGCCAGCCGCGGACGCGGACCTGCCACCTCCCGGCTAGGATCCGAGCGGAGCACGAGGACGCGCCTCCGTATTTGACGTTTGACAGTTTTCCTGTCGGCTTCGTCTGCCGCTGTGTAGGATTAGCCACTTTCCGGCTTGGAACCGTGCGGAGGCGTGGAGACGCCTCCTATTGACTTTGGCCATTACCTGTCTTTTCCCTTGACTGAGAGAAATAAACTACCTTGGTTTTGAAATAGAACTCTGCTGTCTGAGTCTGCATTTGGGTCCGTGAACACCCCACATCATAACATATTCATTTTGACCTCGATTTACACTGCCTCCTTGGGTCCGGTCTGTCTTATGCAGTGGCGGGCCGTGTGTTTTATACCTGGGCCTTCAGTGCTGTCCTACTACAGTTGAACCACCTCCTAATAACCTCATTATGACGCCACAGCTACGCTTATTATCTGTTTCTAGGGGTGTAACAATACACGTATTCAAATTGAACTATTTGGTACGAGGCTCACGGTTCAGCACGCATTATGAACCGAACAATACGTTTGAATATTACTATTGCATTTGGAAAATGCAGAAGCTTAAATTGTGGGAAGTGTACTAAACAAAACACTGAAAATGATAGAAAACACCAGACAGGGTTGTGTGAAGGATGTGGAGAAGAGGAGTCAGTTGAGCACGTATACGTGCTCAACTGACTCCTGATTTATACAGCTGATTTATACAACTAAATTTCACTGTAAATTTGTCGAAGTAAATTTTACTCAAATTGAAACTTTAACTCTAGAAAATATAACATTTGGTCCCAGTCTAAATAGAGTAAAATCTACTCTTGCCTCAGAGTTAACGATTGAGAGTATTTTTTACTCTATTCAGTGTTTGTATTTAACTCTACATGATGATAATTTACTCTATGTAGCATAAAATGAAAACAACTCTACCGCCATTTTACTCAATTTAGAATTATGTTTTACTCTAAATAGAACTAACTTTCCCTCTATAGAACAAAATTTCACTGTATATAGAATTGAATTTCCCTCTATATATGGAACTACATTATGATTAAAACCTGTGAGAACTTACTCTGGAAGGTTATCATTAAACCCAACAAGTTAAATAAATCAGATATCAGTATTTATTTACGAAAGCACACTTTATTTTATATATAATAAATGTGCAATATATCAAAACATATTTTACAGAATACATTTTGGACCTCTGTAAAATGAAAAATAACATTTTGGCCTTTTCATTATGACATCATTGTCAGGATCCCTGTCTGACCCATTGTGTGTTAACCTCTGTTTCCCCCCAATCTCCTCTCCTCATGTGTCTGTCATTCCCCTGTTTGTTTTGTTATGCCATGTGTTTGGTGTTTTCTCGGACCTGCCTCCAGACTCCTCCCATTGCCACCGCCCTGATGGATGCACAGCTGCGGGCAATCTGGCTCGTTACCCGGCAGCATATCAACCCTGGTCTTGCAGGCCTGGGTTGTCAGTCCGTATTGTCTTCTGCCTCGGTAGCCTCCGCCGCCGTTCCGTGAGTTGAACCCCGGTGTATCTTCCTGAACTAATCTCTCTCCTCTCTGCTACGGGTGTAGAGTACTGGCCGATCTGCGTACTCTCCGGTGTCGAGCCGCGGGACTCACACCGTCGAGCTACCAGCCCTCCGGTGTCGAGCTACCAGCCCTCCAGTGTCGAGCTACGGGACATCACACCATCAATCCACCTGCCCTCCGGTGTCTCCACACCTTCACACACCTTCAAAATAAAATCGGTTACATCGGACTCTGTCTCCTGTGGTCTTGCGTTTGGGTCCTACCCGTGAACTCCCGTGACAGAAAGGACTGACCAGAAGATGGATTCAGCGACCACAGGAGCAGCTACGCTGGCCGGACATAGCACGCTGCTGGAGGCACACCAGCAGATGCTCAAGGAGATGCATCAAGCACAGCGATCCATCGCAGCTGAGGTCTCTCAGATTGGCCTCATCGTGCAGGAACTGGCTCGGACAGTCCAGCCTCAGCCGGCTCCAGCACCGGACCCCGCACCTGTACTCCCCTCGCCAGTCCTCGACCCGCCGGTTCGGGAGTCCCCCGTGCCATAGCCGGATCCCTATGACGGAACGCTGGGGCGATGCCGGGGCTTCCTGTTTCAATGCAGGCAGGTGTTTGACCGACAGCCCCAGACTTTCGCCTCGGACAGGTCCGAGGTTTCTTACGTGGTCGGCTTACTGCGGGGAAGGGCTTTGGACTGGGCCACAAACACATTGAGCATCGGACAGCCTAATTTCGTGGATTATGTAAACTTTGTGGAGGATCTGAGGAGGGTTTTTTTTTTTTTTTTTTTAATTGAAAGACACGAGACAATATTAAGACAATACATAGACATAACAACAAGAGGATGACAAGAACAGTGGAATAAAAGCCAGCAAATATCATATAGTCAGTGCGTGTGTGTGAGAATGTCCTTGAGTCTTTTGAGATGGAGGGAAACAATATATATATATATATATATATATATATATATATATATATATATATATATATATATATATATATATATATATATATATATATATATATATATATATATATATATATATATATATATATATATATATATATAATTTAAAAAAAGAAAAACGGGTAAGTATGTGTGCATATGGATGTTCATGTATGCATGTACGTGGGTTTCAATTGGTTGTCTGGCAAGAAAAACAGAAATCAACAATAGTAAAAAATACTATATATTTATATTTATTTATTTATTAATAGAATGGGTGGTGTCACGTTTGCAGAAACATAGTGAGGGATGACCAGGTGGAATGGTGTTCTGTTGTATTGTATATGATGGATGAGGTTAGATTTTCCATTGAAATATACTCTATCATTAAGTTTCTCCAGTGTGCGATGTGTGTATTATTCCTTGATTTCCAGTTCATAAGGATAGTTTTCTTGGCGATAGTTAGGGCCACAAGGAGTAATTTGCGGTTTGTTTTACTCAGATGTATTGTTGAGATGTCTCCAAGGAAGCACAGTGAAGGGGATAAAGGGACGAGGCAGCAGGAAGACAGACAGTGACTCAGTTATTTCTTTCCAAAACTGATTAACTGGTGTGCAGTGCCAGGTGGCGTGAACATAGCGATCCGGAGCTGTTTTGAGTGCAATGTGAACAGATATCTGACGTGAATCCCATTTGAAACATTTTTTGACCGGTGTAATGAATTCTGTGAAGTATTTTATACTGTATTAGTTGTAAATTGGCATTTTTAGTCATGAAGTAGATGTTATTGCAGATTTGGTTCCAGAAATCAGCATCAGGAGTGATGGATAGGTCTGATTCCCATTTTCTTGATGGTATGGATGATGTTTTGTCAGACTGTGATATTACTCTACATATTTTTGAGATTAACTTTTTTGAAGAGGGGATGTTAATTAATTCTGAGGTTGAGGGGGGTAATTCTAGGTTAGTGGCCTTAATGTTAAGTTTGGATTGAACGGATGATTTGAGTTGCAGATATTCCAAAAATTGATTGCTCCTGATGCCGTACTTCTGAACCAAGTGAGGGAATGAAACCATGGTGTTATTATTGTGTTTCACATGAGTGATGCCTTTAGCGGACCGTGTGTGGAGATTTAGAGGTTTCTTGTGACTTAGAAAATCAGGATTGTGCCATATGGGAGTCAAATTTGAAGGTGCAAAAGTGATGTTAGTGATGTTGTGGAATTTCCACCAGGCTGTCAGAGTTTCTGCTATTGTTAGTATATTGAAACAAGGATGGTGTTTGATAGATTGGCTTAAAAATGGTAAGTCAGAAATCTGAATGTCCTTACAAACTGTCTGTTCTATATCTAACCATGTGTTGTCTGATTGGCTGGGGTGGATCCATTTAAGAATGTACTGAAGTTTATTTGCTAGAGAGTGAAAAAAATGTGGAGCTTCAAGTCCTCGTGTTTTTGGTTTTTGTAGAGTGACCAGTTTAATTCTTGGCGTTTTATTTTTCCAGTAGAATTGAGTAACGATTGAGTCAAGCGACTTGAACCAGGAGTGGGTGGGTTGAGATGGTGTCATTGTGAATAGGTAATTTATTTTAGGAAGTATTGTCATTTTAACTGTAGCTATTCTGCCCATGAGTGATAATGGTAGGTTCAGGGTTTTCGACCACCCGGTGGACTCCGAGGATGCAGCTCAGCGCCTCCTCCGCTTACGACAGGGTCAAGCGAGTGTAGCGGAACACTCAGTGGACTTCTGCATTCTCGCCGCCGAGTCCGGGTGGGGAGAGACGGCGCTCAGGGGAGTTTTCCTTCACGGACTATCCGAAGCCGTGAAAGATGAACTGGCAACCTGTAATAAGGCCAGCTCAGTGGAGGAGCTGATTAAACTCGCGATCGGGCTGGATAATCGGATGCGGCAGAGGCGACGTGAGAGGAACTACAGGTCCCAAGGGGCATCGCCCGTGACGTCATCCTCTTCCGCCCTCGTTCTCCTGCGTCAGCCTCATCAGGACAAGCGGATAAGTCCTCAGGCTTCGAGTTCGTTCCCCTCTTCCACCTCGGAGGTGGAGCCTATGCAGCTCGGCCGTGCCCACCTTTCGCCACAGGAGAGAGATAGGCGGATCAGAGCAGGCGAGTGCCTGTACTGTGGCCGCCTGGGACATTCCATTTCCTCCTGTCCAGTTCGGTCAAACGGGGGCGCTCGCCAGTAATGGTTGGGATACTGGTGAGCGGACCTGAGCCTTCTCTCAACTCCCTACCAAGACTGTTGTTGCCTGCATCGCTCTCTCGCTCTCTCTCTCTGCGCTCTGGTGGACTCTGGAGCAGAACAAAATTTCATGGACACTGAATTTATAGCCAGAGCCCAGATTCCCTTGGAGATGCTAGAGTGTCCGCTAGTGGTCAATGCCCTAGACGGCAGCTTCCTAGCCAGAGTCACTCACCGGACCCAGCCGCTGCAGTTCATCCTGTCCGGTAATCACAGAGAGAGACTTCAGTTTTACGTTTTTCCTTCTCTGCAAAACCCCCTGGTTCTGGGCCACCCTTGGCTCACCCCCCATAACCCTCAGATTGACTGGGCGACTGGGAGCCACAATCTTCACCAAGCTTGACCTTCGCAATGCATACCACCTGGTGCGGATCCGAGCAGGGGATGTGTGGAAGACAGGGTTCAACACCCCCCTCGGTCACTTCGAGTACTTGGTCATGCCGTTTGGACTAACCAATGCCCCAGCAGTTTTCCAGGAGTTGGTAAACTATGTACTCCGGGACTTCCTGAACCGGTTTGTGTTCATGTACATGGATGATATCCTCGTCTATTCTGCGGACCTTCAGGAGCATCACCGCCACGTTCGGTTGGTCCTCCAGCGCCTACTGGAGAACAAGCTGTTTGTGAAGGCAGAGAGATGCGAGTTTCATGTGACCTCAGTTCAGTTCCTGGGATTAATCATTGAGAAGGGTCAAGTGAGGATGGATCCAGAAAAGGTCAAGGCTGTAACTGAATGGCCTCCTCCCAGAACCAGCTCCAACAATTTCTGGGGTTTGCCAACTTCTACCGCCGATTCATCAGGAACTACAGTAAGCTAGCAGCCCCACTCACTGGGCTCACCTCTTCCAAGACCATATTTGTATGGACACCGGAGGCCGGTCAGGCATTCAAACTCCTCAAGGAACGGTTCTCCTCCGCCCCCATCCTGGTTCAGCCAGACGACACCCGACAGTTCTTTGTTGAAGTGGACGCCTCTGACACAGGTGTGGGGGCCATCCTGTCACAACGTTCGAACTCTAAGTTTCGCCCTTGCCCCTACTATTCCCGCCGGTTGAACCCGGCAGAGAGAAACTGACGTTAGAAACCGGGAACTGCTGGCAATTAAGCTGGCTCTCGAGGAGTGGAGACACTGGCTAGAGGGGGCTGTTTATCTGTTCGTGGTCTGGACGGACCATAAGAACATAGAGTACATTCGGACGGCCAAGCGGTTAAACTCTCACCAGGCTCGGTGGTCATTATTCTTCGGACGTTTTGACTTCACCATCTCCTACCGCCCAGGCCACAAGAATACCAAGCCTGATGCTCTCTCTCGCCAGTTCTCTCCCAAGGGTCACTCCTCCAGTCCTGGTACCATCCTCCCTGCAACCTGTGTGGCAGCCTCTCTCACCTGGGAGATCGAATCAGTGGTGCAGGACGCTCTCCGGACCCAGCCAGACCCCGGAGGCGGGCCTCCCGGCCGCCTCTTTGTTCCCCTGTCCGTATGCTCCCAAGTGCTCCAGTGGGCGCACACCTCCCGGTTCTCCTGTCACCCTGGCGTCAGATGCACCATTGATCTACTTCGGAGAACCTTTTGGTGGACATCGCTGGAGGCAGACACTAGAGCATTTGTCCTCGCCTGCTCAACCTGTGCCCGCAATAAAGCGTCACACCGACCTCCCACCGGCTTGCTGCAACCCCTCCCAGTGCCACATCGTCCCTGGTCCCATATCGCCCTGGACTTCGTCACAGGCCTGCCACCCTTGCAAGGAAACACGGTCATCGTTACGGTGGTTGACCGCTTCTCCAAGGCGGCTAACTTCCTCGCTCTGCCCAAACTTCCCTCAGCTCAGGAGGTGGCTGACATCATAGTCAGCCAGGTGTTCCGTCTGCATGGGATCCCTGTGGACATTGTGTCAGACCGAGGCCCGCAGTTCATATCCCAGGTCTGGAGAGCCTTCGGCCGGGCCCTCGGCGCAACCATCAGTCTGTCCTCTGGGTTCCACCCCCAGTCCAACGGGCAGACAGAGACCTAATTAGGAGCTTGAGGCCTCCCTCCGCTGCGTGGCAGCATCGAATCCCTCCAGCTGGAGTACGCTCCTGCCTTGGGTGGAATATGCCCACAACTCCCATACATCAATACTTATACTTATACTTACTCATACATACTACTGGTCACACTCCATTCGAGGCCTCCCTGGGTTACAAGCCACCTCTGTTCCCCACCCAGGAGGTGGATATAGTCATTCCCTCAGTTCAGCTCCACCTTCGTCGCTGTAGGAAGGTGTGGAGGGAGACCCGCACGGCGGAACAAAACAAACGTTTGGCGGATCGCCGCCGCATCCCTGCTCCACATTACCAAGTCGGTCAAATGGTGTGGTTCTCCGCCAAGGACATCCCATTACGGACCGAATCCCGGCAGATGGCTGCCCGGTTCATCGGCCCTTTTGAGGTCCAGGCCATTATCAACCCTTCCGCAGTTTGTCTGAAACGCCCCTCATCCATGAGGATCCACCCGACATTCCACGTGTCACTGATCAAACCGGTGTCCACCTGTGCCCTCCGGCCAGACCCCTACCACCCGCCCGACTCATCAACGGAGGCCCGGCGCATACGGTCAACAGACTTTTGAATGTTCGCCGCCGGGGTCGGGGTTTCCAATACCTCGTGGACTGGGAGGGATACGGTCCTGAGGAACGCTCATGGGTGCGCCGGTCTAGGATCCTCGACCACACTCTAATTCGGGATTTTCATCGACTGCATCCGGACAAGACTGGCAGACCGCCTGGAGGCTCCCGTTGAGGGGGGGGGGGGGGGGAGTACTGTCAGGATCCCTGTCTGACCCATTGTGTGTTAACCTCTGTTTCCCCCCCAATCTCCTCTCCTCATGTGTCTGTCATTCCCCTGTTTGTTTTGTTATGCCATGTGTTTGGTGTTTTCTCGGACCTGCCTCCAGACTCCTCCCATTGCCACCGCCCTGATGGATGCACAGCTGCAGACAATCTGGCTCGTTACCCGGCAGCATATCAACCCTGGTCTTGCAGGCCTGGGTTGTCAGTCCGTATTGTCTTCTGCCTCGGTAGCCTCCGCCGCCGTTCCGTGAGTTGAACCCCGTTGTATCTTCCTGAACTAATCTCTCTCCTCTCTGCTATGGGTGTAGAGTACTACATGGTCGATCTGCGTACTCTCCGGTGTCGAGCCACGGGACATCACACCGTCGCTCTGCCAACCCTCCGGTGTCGAGCCACGGGACATCACACCGTCAATCCACCTGCCCTCCGGTGTCGGACCACGGGCTCCACACCTTCAAAATAAAATCTGTTACATCGGACTCTGTCTCCTGTGGTCTTGCGTTTGGGTCCTACCCGTGAACTCCCGTGACAATCATAGGAAACAGTATGGCACAATAAACTAACTTGCGTCATCACACCTGTATGACATTTGTATATTAAATGCTTTGTAACAGAAAATCTCTTTCACATCAACTACATGAGGTCCCTCTTTTGTCCACACAACTTTATAAGCATTAAAATGCTCATCAAGACACTGTTTGCAGGGCAAACGTAACAAACAATAACCTCATCTTTCAGAATAACATGGTGGATTTTGTGAAAAACTGGCATCTCACAATGGACTTTCAAACAAACGACGAAACCTGTCCGATACATATTTTCAGCGCAGCGGTCTACAAGACTCCTTTAGGACTGAGTCAGAAGGTGAGCTTCTTGCTGACAGGTCATCAAAATGGCTTGCTGCTAAATCTTCAGATGTAGATGGGCCGTCACCAGGATCAACAAGGTTCATGTGCTTTATTGAGATGCTTTCGAAACCCAGAAAAAGTGCCATAAACTAGTGAACAACCAGCCTGACAACATTGAAGACGAAGGGTCTTTCCTGAACAAAGTAATTGAACTCTAACCTCTCCTTAATGAATTTCACAAGACAGTCACTGGTTTGTCTGGCTGAGAATTTTCCTGGTCTCTTGCGGCCATGTGGTGATTGTGGTAGAAGGTGGCCAAGAACCAAAATGGACGACATGCCACTGTCCCATCCTGGAAGTAAAAATTCATAAACAAGTATTCACTACAAGCCAACAGTCAATCCATTTTTCATTCAAAAACAATTCTGTCTACCATAAATATGATCCTTTACTTTTAGCATACCATTTTCCACATCTGTTGTGCATTCAGCATTTTGAACCAGGTCTTGAAGATCGGCTGTCTGTGTGAGGCCACGGCTTTGTTTGAGGACTTTGTTTGTAGATAGTAGGCCACCTCTCCAGGAACTTTGTAGCAGCAGCATCCCCACACATTAGACCAAAGTCTTGGTCAATCTGCAGACAAGATAGAATTGGTGAAAACAGAACAGTAAACATTATGGTGTAGCACCATGGTCATGACAGATCTAACAGCCCTAACCAGGCTATTGTAGAACAGAAATAATATTGTCATGACAGTGGCAGTAGAACGTTCACATACCAGTCCTGCCATGTCCAGGAATCTTAGAAACGCTGTGAATAGTTCAGAGGACTTCACTGGGTCATGAACCATGTGTTTGCGATAGGTAAATGTCTGCTTCATCTTCTCCTTCACAGTTGCTTCATCAGCTGTATGCTTCATACGCGCAATGGCCTCGCAGCACAGGCGTTCTGTGGTTAGCCCGTTTCCCACTCTGAATGCGTCTCTTTCTGCTTTTGGACCACCTGTAATAGTGGTGGAACTTTTATCAATTACTGGGTTAGTATAAGATATTGTGTCCTAAGATATAAGAAACAAGGCTCGGAAAACTCTGCAAGGATGGCCATGTAGGCACTTACGTCTCCAGAAGAAAAATAGGATATATATTAAGATAATTCCCTCATGTATTATTAATGAGACTTCACACATACCTGTTAGTGTTTGACTGACTGCAGGTCTTCTTTTTTTCCCTCTGATGCTTCCTTCCGAAGAAATTTCAGTCTCCATGCCAGATACCCACTCCCATCTTCTGCATTGTAATAATGCGCCTAAAGTAAAAAGGGTTATTCAGTTTGATTGAACAAGTTTCATCTTTTACCTAAAACTATCATATCTCCTATAATAGTGATGAGGCCTTTATTTCTAATGACAGTTAATTTGAAAAACTGAGGTTATTGCATTACACGGTTAGTGTTGTGTCTTGTTAATGGGCTAAGCGGTGCGAAAGTAAACTGGGCTTTAACACCGCCAGAGTTGAACTTACGGGGGAAGGCAGAGATGGTGGCCATTAGGGCTGTCACCTTTTCCAAAAATTACACTGAACGAATATTAAATGACACGCAATACGTTAGAGCGCCCTCTGTTGGGTAACAAAGTAAACTGCGTTAAACAGTCAGCTGTGGATATAGACTGTACATTTTGAATTCAAATGGGTCATTAGAGTTTGAATGTTAATTACATTCGAACGAATGTTCAAAAAGTGACAGCCCTTGTTGCCATGCAGTAATGTTTACAGATCTTTATTTGAAATAAAAACATACCCATCTGTAAAACAGGAGTTGAAATATTTGCATTACAACCTGGAATGAAACTGCTTTTTTTTGGATTTAATGTGATGGAATTACACAAAACAGTCAAAATTGTTGAAGTGAAATAAAAATAATTTTTTTTTTGAAAAAGCGTGCATTTGTATTTGTGCCCCTAAATAAAATCTGGTGATGCCAACTACCTTCAGAAGTCACATAATTAGTTAAATGAAGTCCACCTGTGTGCAATCTAAGTGTCACATGATCTAACGGAGGCCCAACCAAGCAGAGAATCATGGTACATGGACTGTACTTGCACCTTTTCTAGTCTTCTGACCACTTAACGCTCTTTAACACTACATGTCGTCATTCACTCATTTATACACTGATGGAAGGGGCTACCATGCAAGGTGTCACCTGCCCATCAGGACTATCTAACATGCATACACCTCGGGAACAGCCTACAGGAGCAATGAAAACATTGGCATGGACATGGTGAGCCGGGGATCGAACCATTGATCTTGTGATTAAAGGCCAATCGTCCAGCACAATAAGAAGAAAAGAGATCAAACATGCAGGGGACAGAGTCTCTGTAGATAGACACCAACACAATAGGACATTGTTGCATATTATAGCTTTGAAGAAAAACTTAAATAAGAAAATATGTTTGGAGTTCACCAGGAGGAATGTGGGAGACTCCAAATGTGTTTCTTATTTTTTTTATCCACACACACTTCCCTGACATTGCAGATGTGTGTTACTGTAAATGACATTCATGAATTATTATTGGCTTATGGTGTGCGGCGATGGCTTTTTTTATGCCTGGCCGCTCTGTGTGCAGCTCTCAGCCTGGAGACGGATCAGAACTGACCACATGCTGCAAAGCGACTGGAGCTCCCCGGGTACGGCAGCCCTCCCCGGGTCACACAGCTAGCATGAGTGTGTTCTGTAATCAGCGCTATAGGTCAGAGGATGCGCGTGAGAGCGTGTTGGATTGCGATCATGTGGATGTGTGTGATGATGTTCAGGAGGATGGGAGAGAAGTGTCTCCCTTCCTGTTGGAGGATGTGATGGACGACATTTAAATTCATTTAGCATGGTGCCATAAAGGCTAGGGGCAGATCATACACATTTCAATGTACCATGATTTATTTGTGTGTGTGTGTGTGTGTGAAGGGGGGAGGGGTGGTCTACTACACACATTTTCAAGAGTCACTGCTTCAGCTCCCTTCAGAGGAGCACGGTGTTTCTTCCTGCAATTTGGGGTTAAGTGTCTTGCTCAAGGACACATCAACATGGACTAGTGGAGCCGAGGATCGAACCACTGGTTGAAGGACGATCCTGCTCTACCACTGAGCCACAGTGTATGCAGGAATATTCAAATGCATTTTCAGATCAGGCAATTACAACACATACGTACAACACAACACATTGTACTGCAGGCAGAAAACTGCATAGGGTTATCATAACGTGGGCATGTCTGAAAACGGAAGGCTTGTAGGTACCCATAGATAGAACCCATCTTCAGGTGAGAGGTCAGGGGCCCCTGTGAGGCCATTTCAGGTTTTCGCTCGCATGAATATTTAGCGTTATTTAGCCCCCTTCTAACAAGCTGGCATTGTCATATATACATTGTCTTTATATTTTTGTTTATATTTTAGTTTACTGAGACAATTACTGAGACAAGGACTGAACGTCGGGTCACTCGACGTATGTGTGTGAGTGTGAGAGAGAGCGAGAATGAAGCTTTGAACTATTGAGTACAGCTCTAAGAGTAAACAAGAGAGAAGGAAACCTGAAAAAGCATTTCCTGCTGAAAATGCGTTGGAATGCTGAAAACTGAAATTAATTGCAAAAACATTGCTGAAAATAGATATCCAATTCAAAAACAATTGCAAAAAGCTGAATAATTCAAAAAGTTTAAAGATTACAAATATGAAGTTATATCACCCCTCTCCTGAAAGAGCTGAACATTTTGATATTCGAACTGTTTCTGTAGCTTAAAAGAATTCCATCGGAAGTGATATTTGTTGTAGTAGTACTAGAAGTTGTAGTTGTAGTAGAAGTATTATCAATGTCATCGTGACATCATTCAACTGTTTCCTCAGCTTGAGCAGCACTCTCCATGACAAGCAACGGTATCGCCACCTTGCTGGAAACAATATAATAATGCCACAAATCGCTATGATCCAACAATGTGTATTGTCATACACATTGCCCAAATCTATGGCCCGGACCGTGCCGTTTGTATTACCATAGCGCGCTGAAATCAGGTGTATTCTATATGGCATAATAACTGATGGATGATAGTCGTTCATATGCAAAACTGAGGAGGATGAAGGTAAATGCTTGACGATCTACAGGACATTGATGACATTCAATCCATGTAGAAGGGAGATGAACAGGGACCATCAGGTTTTCTATTTAATGCCAACGCAGAACAATCACAGATTTAAGCAAGCTGGTATGTGAGGGCTCACTGTGGACTAATAATGGATTATCTAATGTCTCTGTATACTGAATATATAAAGTCATGTTCCTATAGGGCCTGCATTATATTAGTGGATTACTACAGAATGATACTATCAGCATTATATGAACAAAGGTTATCTGTACATTAAGGTCTAATTCAAGATCACAAAGCTTGTGTATAATCATGTCTATTGGTCACTTTCTGTTACAGATTTACACATTGACACATAAAGTGGCCAGAATAATAATTGAACAGCTTTAGCTGCTGGTAAAACTAACAAACAGTTATAAAACACTCTGACTGTAATGTTACCACAGCAAACATATTGTTGTCAGGATAGTTTGATGAAAAAGACTAGTTTTACATTAGAAATAACCTGTTAATTAGCTTAGTGGTTTATTGTCAGTTTGATAGAGAGATGAAGTCACGCCCTTTACAGTGTCCTGTGGGACTTTACTTTATAACTCGACAGTTCGATCCTTGGCTGGGACGTGTCATGTGTCGAAGTGTCCCTGAGCAATACACTGAACCCCTAACAGCTCCCCGGGCGCCTGTCATAGTCAGCCCACTGCTCCCTATATACAGGGATGGGTCAAATGCAGAGACAAATTTCCCCCTTACCGGATCAATATAGTATAATAAATAAATAAATAAGAACGACTATGTATAGCAGCTAACGGCGAGAGATAAATGTTTATTTCATCCAGTTTGAATTGTGCTATGAATTACACATATGTTTGTGAATTTAATATTTATTTTGCAAGTCAAGAAAGTCTCAGATTATCAGACATTTGTCGTATCGTTTAGCTTTGTGTGAAACCGATCAGTGAACTAATCTCTGGTCTAGCATCATGCACGTCAGCTGCACGGCCGTTACCTTGGCTTGCTAGCTAGCTCGCTAGGTAACTTAGCTATATCCATCCACACATGTACATTATCATACATGATGTGTTTTATTCTGCTACTGTTCTTATCAGCCGGGAAGTAGAGAACAGGCAAGGCCTGTTGTTCATGCAAGTAGTCTTTTTTAAGTATTAGACTTCAACAGTTTGACAACAAAATATTCCTTTCTTGACTTACGAATTAATATTTTAAATTGACAAACATATGTGTAATTCATTCAGAAAATTCCGTAATCACGGACGCTGACAACGCATGTAATACATGACTTAATTCTTCACTCGTCTTTTTAATTCTTCACAGTTCATTTCGTTTTTTCGCCCTCTGGCGTTTCTGAGAATAATGCGCGCACAGCACATGGAGTATAATTGGCTCCGTTCATGCTACGAGCTCGCACTACAACACGAAGCGAGACTATGAACAGTTTATAGTCCCGTAGTAAACCGGAAGGAGCCGTATGACGAACGTTAGCAGCTATGCTAACAACAATACAGTTTTTCTTTGGTTCACCGGGAAAATGTTTACTCTTCTTGCTTATTTTGAACCCTGTTTGAGTTAGAAACCACTTGTAATGCCATTGTAAAATGTGGAAGCTTCATTTTTAAAGTTGAGTATAGAAGCACATTGTGCTACTTACCGGTCAATGACTCAGATAACAATGTGGGAGGCCTGGTTTGTTCCGTAGTGAAGTTAAGATGAGGCGTTTAAGGGTACTCGGAAATTCACGCACTCTAAGCTGCGCAATACACACCCATTATAAAGTCAGAAAAGGACTGAAAAATCAGAAAAGTTAAATTGCTGCAGTTCAAAAAGTTTAAAAGATATCAGAAAGCTGTATGTTCCGGCAATAGTTCAGGGTTTTCTCAACATTTGAAAGTTGAAATGGTGTCTGTAGCTGAAAGTATGAGGAAGTTGAAGGATTTGAAAGTTGAAGCAGTCTAAGAGGATTTGAAAATCTTCTCCATAGAAACCTATTCAAAAAAAAGTTGCTAAAAGCTTAATAATTCAAAAAGTTTAAAGATTAGAAATATGAAGAGATATAGCACCCCTCTGCTGAAAGAGCTGAACATTTTGATAGTTGAACGGTTTCTGTAGCTTAAAATGTGAAGGAGAAGAAGCGTTGCGACGAAACAGGGGGACGGAAGAAATAGTGGAACTAGAAAAAGCATTTCCTGCTGAAAATGCGTTGGAATGCTGAAAACTGAAATGAATCGCAAAAACATTGCTGAAAATAGATATCCAATTCAAAAACAAATTGCAAAAAGCTTAATAATTCAAAAAGTTTAAAGATTACAAATATGAAAAGTCATATCACACCTCTCCTGAAAGAGCTGAACATTTTGATATTTGAACAGTTTCTGTGGCTTAAAAAAATTCATCAGTGGTGATATTTGTAGTAGTAGAAGTTGTAGTAGAAGTATTATTAGTAGAAGTATTAGTAGCATTAGATTCTGCTGCAGCTTTAAACAGCCTGAAGACAAAACAAACAATTAGAGAGGATTTAGTGATTGGAAATATCTCTGATAATGTTGAGACTTCAAAGACTGGGAATTAATGTTCAATTTTGCTGGGTTCCTGCTCATGTAGGTGTGGAGGGTAATGAGAGAGCAGATATGATTGCAAAGAGAGCACTAAAACTAAAAGAAGAGGAGATATTGAAAATTCCTTTTGGAAAGGGGGAAGCTAAAGCATTAATAAGAGAGGCAGGACGGGAGTTATGGCAGAAGAAGTGGGACAACGATAACAAAGGAAGACATTATTATAACATTCAGAAATCCATAAATGTGAAGACATACAAAGGGAAGTATAGAAGAGAGGAGGTCATAATATCAAGGTTAAGGTTCGGACATACAGGACTTAACTCAACTCTGTATTTAATGGGAAAAATGGACTCAGATAAGTGCACTATTTGTAATGTTACTGAAGACGTGGAGCATGTTATCCTGAAATGTCAAAGGTACAATTCAGACAGGAACATCTTGAAGCAAAAAATATGTCAGTTGGGACGGAAGTGGAGTTTGGAGGGAGTTCTGGCAGTGCTGCAGAGCACTGTTGCGATTTCTTAAAGAAACGGGATTAGACCGTAGGATTTAGTTGGAAAACAGTGAAGAAAAGGTTATCCTGAAACTGCACACTCCGGTACAGTAGGTGGCGGTATGCACCTATACAAGTTGGTTGCGACCCGCCAATCAAATTTAAAGAAGAAGAAGAAGAAGAAGAAGAAGAAGAAGAAGGAGAACTCTGCTCTCATCTCACTCAGCGGAAGTAAACAACACACGCCTTACCTGTATGCACGTGCAGGGATAGCCGACAGTGCAGATGCATATTTAATTTGTTTTTACGCAACAATGTCTTCGGTTGAGTATTTGAGAGAGTTTATCAACGAGCGACTATCTGCTGCTGCTGAAGAAATATTCGGAGTTTTTAAAAATGCGATTGTTGAGTACCAGGAAGAAATCAACCGTCAGAGCAGACTGTTTGATATCGTTTGGAAACCTGTAATAAAGTTACACAGGATAGGTTTGTACAACTTCATCATTTTAATACCACTAAACAGAGGAATGCCACTTCATCCAAATTGTTTAAATGTGTACTGGTATTAATCAATGCTGCATTCACGTGGATTCAGGCAGATGGTAGACTGCAAACCAGCTCTTGTTAGATGAGAACAGGTTGGTAACATCAGGTGAGGCAGACAGAAAATACCGGAAACGGTACACTCGTCGTCCAAAGTTTTAAAAAAAGTTTCCCCCTTTTGTCATTATGTAATAATATATATTTGGTCCAACTATTTAGTGACTACTGTTTTATTTAATTATTCGCAGACTGCAACGTTACATAGAAAATGGTGCTTTCTCTTAATAATCTATTGCAAACTTAAGCAACTATCTCCAGTGTGAGGGAGCTATGTAACATTCGGTTGCAAATCTATTTATTCCAATACAGATCCCGGTATTCTCTTCCGGGTTCACCTAATTTTACCGTCCTGTCCTCGTCCACTGTCATGATATCTGGTGTGCTGTATGTCTGGTTTCATGTGTATGCACTGTTTGCATTTTCTTCTTTACCATCACAGTCGTATCCTATTTATGTTGCTCTCTGTCCCTCCAGAGCTCCCACAGCAACATGTCTGTAAGGAGGAGGAGGTTCTCTCTGACCAGCAGCTCTGTATTCAGGAGAGGAACTCCAGTCTGGACCAAGAGGACCCAGATCCTCCACAGATCAAAGAGGAACAGGAGGAACCCTGCACCAGTCAGGAGGGAGAGCAGCTTGAGCTGAAGCAGGAGACTGAGACCTTCATGTTGACTCCTATTTATGAGGAAAGTAACCACACTGAACCAGAACCAACAAGAGACCACCAGCTGCTCTCCAACAACTCTCATGTAGCTGAGAGCCAAGATCAGAAAGGAAGCGAGCATGAAGACTCAGAATCAACTCGCGATTCAGAGCCAGAACCAAAGGAAAGACGTCACGAAAGCAGAAGTCACTGTAACGATATTAACAACTTGTCAAAGACTTACAGTGATCCTCAAACAGGTAAATCACTTTTCCGATGTGACACGTGTGGAAAAGCTTTCAAGTTCAGGTCGCATTTCAACAAACACCTGAGAACCCACTCAGATGAGAAGTCACATTCTTGCAGCTTATGTGAGAAAAGATTCAGTAAGATATCCTCATTGAAGGCTCATGAAAAAATCCACACAAGTGACAAGCTGCATTCTTGCAAAACATGTGGAAAATATTTTGGACAAAGTAGTAACTTGATGGTCCACATGAGAACACACACAGGTGAGAAGCCGCATTCTTGCAAAACATGTGGAAAAGATTTTGGACAAAGTAGTAGCTTGATGGTCCACATGAGAACACACACAGGTGAGAAGCCGTATTCTTGCAAAACATGTGGAAAACATTTTCGATGTCGTAGTCACTTGATTTCCCACATGAGAACACACACAGGTGAGAAGCCGTATTCTTGCAAAACATGTGGAAAAGATTTTGGACGAAGTAGTAGCTTGATGGTCCACATGAGAACACACACAGGTGAGAAGCTGTATTCTTGCAAAACATGTGGAAAAGATTTTGGACGAAGTAGTAACTTGATGGTCCACATGAGAACACACACAGGTGAGAAGCTGTATTCTTGCAAAACATGTGGAAAAGATTTTCGATGTCGTAGTCACTTGGTAGGACACATGAGAACACACACAGGTGAGAAGCCGTATTCTTGCAAAACATGTGCACAAGAGTTCAGACACAGAGGTGCCATGTTGGTTCACATGAGAAGAGCCCACAGTGGGGAGGAGCCGTAACTCTGAAAGACCTGCGGGAAGACATACTGTGATTGCCATCAATTGGCAAGGCATGAAATGTAGACAAAAAAAGAAAAGTTGTCTATTGTACTGATGACAAAATGACTGACTCACCAATACAGAGAGGCTCTCAGCCTAAACATCACTGTTCACTATCTACTCAGATTACTGAAGTAAATACATTCTAAAAACAAAAGAAAAATCTAATTGGTCAAACATTTGCGGGAACTATGAACTCAAGACCGGAATTGTCTCCCATGTATTTTGCAAATACACGGCTACTTGTCTGTATGCAATCTTTTATTTCATTTTCATGTATTTTGTAATCTCATCAACTTGATGAAATTGTTTTGGATTTTAGAGGTGGCACACAAACACAAATTGTGGATGGTGTGCTACATGGTGCTGTGAAAGAATCAGCCTCAGCAAAAGTAAGGAAAAGTGAATGAACAGTGAGGATCAGGGCTCAAAGGGAAGTGAGCAACAAAATGCTCTTTTTTGATCTCATGTTTGTATTCTAACAAAGCGTTGGGAGGTGATGATGTAAGAATACCAGATTCACACTGAGGTCTAAAGCTTTACGTATATTCTGTTCATCAAGGCTGCAGATGTGTCTCACTGACCTCGAGAGTAAAAGTAGTCATAGTGAAGAATAGTTATTCTACGAGTGAGAGGTGTTTCAATGTTTCATCTCACTGGCTGTAGATTGTTAATTTATGATGTAATACCGTAGCTGATGGATCCTGGTTTGATCAGTGAAGCTGCCTCATGTTGAACAAGCTGTGGTGGAATGTAACTACATTTACCTAAATACTGTATTGATGTACAACGTTTTGTCCTCAGAAGTTGAAGATTTCATGGAAGTTACACATGACATATTGAACATAAAAAAATAAAAATCAATTTGAAGGTATTTGTACTTTGATTCTGCCTACTTTCATTTTATGTTACATATACTTTACAGGCAAATATTGTACTTTTTAGTCCACTACTATTTGGCAGCTATAGTTATTTGCTGATTAAGATTTTTATCAACCAAAAATGTATAGTGCATTAAATATGATCTCTTGTTAAATGTGTCAGTGTGAACCTAGTAAAAATGAAATAACTCTACCATAACTATCTGCATGAAAAATATAACACTTATATATAAAACATATTTGAATAACACTTTCACTCAATCAACAAACCAGTTAATGTTCCTGCAGCCCTTGTATCTACAGGCACATAGCTTTGACTTTTCTCTAATGGTGAGAATTACAGGCTTTCACGTGTTTATCACGTTTTCCCTTTTATACAACACAGGGCTGGTGGGTAGAATATAACTAGAAAATGCATTTCCTGCTGAAAATGCGATGGAATGCTGAAAGCTGAAATTAATTGTGAAAACATTGCTGAAAATTAAGAAATGGAGACTATCTGTCTGAAAAATGTTGAAGCCCGAAAGCATTTAAACTGCACTGCTGAAAAACCTTCTAGTTGAAATGTCTAACTATGGTGTCTGTAGCTGAAAGTATGAGGAAGAAGAAGGCTTTGAAAGTTGAAGTATAACAGGATTTGAAGATTTTCTCCACAGAGATCCCATTCAAAAGAAAATTGCAAAAAGCTTCATTCAAAAAGTTTAAAGATTACAAAAATGAAAAGTCAAAGCACCCCTCTCCTGAAAGAGCTGAACACTTTGATATTTGAACAATTTCTGTAGCTTAAACACATTTCAGAAGTAGTGATATTTGTAGTAATAGTTGTAGAAGTTGTAGTTGAAGTAGAAGTATTATTAGTAGTAGAAGTATTTGTAGCATTAGAATAAGTAGTAGTAGTAGCAGTCGTGATATTTGTAATAGTAGAAGTCGTAGTTGTAGTAGAAGTATCATTAGTAGTAAAAGGATTAGTATTTAGAAGAAGTATTAGTATTCAGAAGAAGTAGTAGCCTAGTATCAGTAGTAGTAGTAATAGCTGTAGTAGTGGTCATAGTATTTAATATAACAGTAGTAGTAGTAGTAGTAAAAGTAATGGCAGTATTTGAAGTAGCAGTAGTAGTAGTACAAGTAGCAGTCGTACTAATAGCTGTAGTAGTATTAGTACTGGTAGTAGCATGAATAGCAGTAGTAGCAGTTGTAGTATAAGTAATAGTAGTAGTGGTAGTAATAGCAGTAGTGGTAGTAATAATATTGATGGTAGCAGTAATAGCACTAGTAATAGTAGAAGTTGTAGTAGAAGTAGTAGCAGCAGTAGTAGTAGTAATACTAGAAATATTAGCAGCAGTAGTAGTTGTCGCAGTATTAGTAAGAGCATTAATTTTTTCAAAAAAAAAGCCTAATTTTGAGTTTAATGTTTAAATACAGTTAATCCATGAGGCTTTTATTTTGAAAGGGTGGGACTGGGTGGGGGAGGGAGGGGGAGAGGAGACATAATCATAATGTTTGACACATAAACAGAGGTTATTAAATGACAGGCTTCATCACAAGCAGTTCAGTTAGAATTCACTCTCTGGGGCTTTTATTTTGAAATGGGGTGTGGGGTGTGGGGGAGAAGGGGAGAGGAGACAGAATCATAATGTTAGATGAACACAAACCGGTTATTAAATGACAGGCTCATCACAAGCATTTCAGTTAGGATTCATTCTGTGGGGCTTTTATTTTAAAATGGCGTGTGTGTGTGTGTGTGGGGGGGGGGGGGGGGTGGAGGAGGGTGGAAAGACCTCTTAAGAGTCCTAAGACCTGAATGACTGTATGAGAGAGAGACACAGAGAGAGAGAGAGAGAGAGAGAGAGAGAGGAGTGTATGTGCGCGTGTGTCTGAGTCTGTGTGTTTGTCAACATCACTGATTACTGGCTCAATCGCGAACACCTGTGTGCCTGAAGCCATTTCATGGAGATAACACAGGGAAACACCTCTCAAACAAATCATCAAAACTCCCATAACCGTAGCTCCTATTGCTCCGATATTAATAATTGAGAGGAAGGCTGAGTTGACGAACAGATCCTGTAAAAATTGTGTCTGTAGTTTAAAAAATGTGGCTTAACTGGCGATCTAGAAATGGGGTACCGTGTTCTGTGGAAGATGTTTTTGAAGCAAAATTTAACATTGGTCTCTATGGAGCAGAAAGTTGGTTTTCCTGTCAATTAATGGCTTCTGTGTCAAATGTGGAAATCTGTGGGATTCCACAGTAATGTTTCTACGACAAGGACAATATTAGCTACTTTTACATCCAGAAATGATGCATGAAGAGTGAAGATTGTGGACACAGTGGCAAAACACAAATGTTTTTTTCACAAGAATCTCAAGCTGCTCTTCACTCTAGCAGTGACATCACGCACTCTAAGCTGTGCAATACACACCCATTATAAAGTCAGAAAAGGGCTGAAAAATCATAAAAGTTAAATTGCTGCAGTTCAAAAAGTTTAAAAGATATCGGAAAGCTGAATTATGCGGCAATAGTTCAGAGTTTTCTCAACATTTGAAAGTTGAAATGGTGTCTTTAGCTGAAAGTATGAGGAAGTTGAAGGATTTGAAAGTTGAAGAAGTTTAAGAGGATTTGAAAATATTCTCCATAGAAACCCATTCAAAAGAAAGTTGCTAAAAGCTTAATAATTCAAAAAGTTTAAAGGTTAGAAATATGAAGAGATATAGCAGGGATGAGCTGAAGGAGCTGAACATTTTGATAGTTGAACGGTTTCTGTAGCTTAAAAAATGAAGAAGAAGAAGCGTTGCGACGAAACGGGGGGGACGGAAGAAATAGTGGAACTAGAAAAAGCATTTCCTGCTGAAAATGCGTTGGAATGCTGAAAACTGAAATTAATCGCAAAAACATTGCTGAAAATAGATCCAATTCAAAAACAAATTGCAAAAACCTTAATAATTCAAAGAGTTTAAAGATTACCAATATGAAAAGTCACATCACACCTCTCCTGAAAGAGCTGAACATTTTGATATTTGAACAGTTTCTGTGGCTTAAAAAAATTCATCAGTGGTGATATTTGTAGTAGTATAAGTTGTAGTAGAAGTATTAGTAGCATTAGAATAACTACTAGTAGTAGTAGTAGTGATATTTGTAGTAGTAGTAGAAGTTGTAGTAGAAGCATTAGTAATTAGAAGTAGTCGAAGACGTACTATCAGTAGTCATAGTAATAGCTGTAGTATTGGTCGTAGTATTTAATATCACAGTAGTAGTAGTAGTAGTAGTAATAGTAATGGCAGTAGAAGATGTAGCAGTAGTAGTAGTACTAGTAGCAGTCGTACTAATAGCTGTAGTAGTATTACTACTTTTCTTAGCATGAATAGCAGTAGTAGTAGCAGTTGTCGTATAAGTAATAGTAGTAGTAATAATATAGTGGTAGTAATAATATTCATGGTAGCAGTAATAGCAGTAGCAGTAGTAGTAATAGTAGCAACAGCAAAAGTTATAGTAGAAGTAGTAGTAGCAGTAGTAGTAATACTATATTAGCAGCAGCAGTAGCAGTTAGAGCATTCATTTTTTTAACAAAAAAGCCTAATTTTGAGCTTGTTTAAATACAGTTAATCCATGGGGCTTTTATTTTGAAAGGGTGGGCTGGGTGCGCATGTGTCTGTGAGTCTGTGTGTTTATAAACATTTTCAAACTAATTGGCTCAATCGCGAACACCTGTGTGCCTGAAGCCATTTGAAAATATTCTCCATAGAGATCCCATTGAAAATAAAAAGCTTAATCATTCAAAAAGTTTAAAGGTTAGAAATATGAAAAGTCATAGCAGACCTCTGGTGAAAGAGCTGAACATTTTAAGAGTTGAACGGAATCTTTATTGTTGGAATGCTTAACAGCATTCCAACAATAAAGATTCGAAGAACAATAGTTGGAATGCTTAACAGCATTTCAACAAAAAGCAGTGACTCCTACATTTGAGCAGACATGACTTTCAAAAGTCCACTCCTCTCTTGTTTATATCCCAAAATAATCGGAGTGCACTGTAAGTGTTGTGAGACAGACAAAGCAGGAAAAGCACGATAAAAATCAACCAATAAATAAATAAAATAAAATACTTCAACAAATAGATCAAAATAAAAGTGTCCCCACCTTTCTTTGCTTACATTTCACCCTTTTCCTGTTCAGGATGCCACTAGGAGTGTTGTCTTGCTTAACGGTCTTGAATGAATGATGAATGTGTGATATGTTCTCTGATTTTATAAGTAATATTCATCCTGGTTTGAATAATAAATTGAGAGTATTTTCCATGTTTGCTGCATGAGTTTTGTGTGAAAGTAATCAAAGGTTTCTCTCATATATACGGCGGGTAGGCCGGTCTGAATTCAGATCTGAAATGATAAAATAAATGCACAACTTATTGACTCACATCCCTCTGGACTTTGTTGTTACTATTATAAGTGGAGTGCTGCTTCAGAGAACGAGTGGCTTCAGTAACAGAGGAGGACGGACACAAAACGGAGGACTTTCCTTTTCTTATTAATGCTTATTTTGTTCTGCACAACTATTGTGAAGTCCATAGATAAACTATAAAGGAACTAAACATTGATCGCTCTCCAGTAGGACAGACTTCAGCCACCAGCAGAGCTACGAGTGAGAGACGTGTGTTGACCATATTTATGGATCCATAATCTACACTTTTATGTGTAGAAAAACTATTCTCCTTTTTTGGGGGGGGGGGGGGGGGGAGCCCTGGGGCTCTCTCAAGGACCCCTGGTTGACAACCACAGTATCTTGTGTATGGTACTGCCAGGAATCAGACTAGTAGCTGATTCAGAACGCTGCAGCTCGAGTCCTCACTAAGACCAGGAGGGTGGATCACATCACCCCAGTTCTGATGTCTTTGCACTGGCTTCCTGTCCAACAAAGAATTGACTTTAAAATCCTGCTGTTGGTTTACAAAGCACTGAATGGTTTAGGGCCAAAATACATCTCTGATCTACTGCTACCTTATGAACCATCCCGACCCCTCAGGTCGTCTGGGACCGGTCTACTTTCTGTTCCCAGAGTCAGAACTAAACATGGAGAAGCAGCGTTCAGTTTTTCTGCTCCACATATCTGGAACAAAGTCCCAGAAAGCTGCAGGTCTGCTGAGACCCTCAGCTCATTTAAATCAAGATTGAAGACTTTTCTGTTTGCTGCCTTTAATTGAACCACATTCAATTAAAATATTAATCAATTTCCTGCATTTCATCAATGTTTTAATCCTTTTATTTTGCCTTATTTTTTGATGCTTTTAATGGTTTTATGTGAAGCACTTTGAATTACCTTGTTGTTGAAATGTGCTATACAAATAAACTTGCCTTGCCTTGCCTTGCCTCGTATCAATGACGCTAGGTGGTAGGCGGGGGGGCGGAGCATGCTCTGCTTTAATGTCAACAGTTCCCTTGCTGCTGTGTAACTAACCAGTAAACCTGCTGTCTCTGCTGATGGAGGAAACACAGCTTCCTGAAGCACAGAACCAATGAGAAGCCAGCTGAATGCTTCAAAGTGCCAGAGACAGAGCAATGGTGACCTCTGGTGGACAACCATTGCTGTTGCATTTGTATGGACTGTTAAGGGCCAAGGCCTCATGAAGACACAGAGGTTCAGCAGCTTGTTTGGTAAACGTTACATAACAAGGAGCAGTGGTGTATAGTAACGAAGTAGAAATACCTCGTTACTGTACTTAAGTTGTTTTTTTGGATATCTGCACTTTACTTTACTATTTATATTTCTGTTGACTTTTACTTTTACTTCACTACATTTTGCAAAGAAAACTGATACTTTGACTCCGATACATTTGCCCTGAAACCTTCGTTACTCGCCACAAAATCAAATCTATCTTTAGAAACAAAATGAATCATGAGAGCAGGGGACTGTGGTGGAACAGAGACTGCAAGCAGCAGGTTTGGTGAATCAGTGGTCCTAGCAGCAAGTTAAATCATTGGTTAATCACGTTAATGCGCAATTGCAAACAAGTGCTCTCAAAGCCGCGGTGTTTTGATTCCCAGTGATGCCCAGGATGCTACATGCTATAGCTAGCGGGCGACTACATGAGTAGAATTCCACAGGACGGGTGGGATGAGGTAGAGAAATATAGTACTATATTTCTCTACCTCTATTTTCTCTCTCTCTCTAATCTTTCTTTTTTGTTGTAGGTGTCAAGAAGAAGATTAACTTTAGGTCATGTTTATTGTAGGAATAGCTCGTTTGAGAATAATAATTGTGATATTATACACAATTAGGGGCCGGAATGTTGGAGCTATTTATTTGATATTGTATTTTGTTATTTCATTTATAAGTAGTATTGTTTAACTTGAAAAAGCATTTCCTGCTGAAAATGCGTTGGAATGCTGAAAACTGAAATTAATCGCAAAAACATTGCTGAAAATAGATATCCAATTCAAAAACAAATTGCAAAAAGCTTAATAATTCAAAAAGTTTAAAGATTACAAATATGAAAAGTCATATCACACCTCTCCTGAAAGAGCTGAACATTTTGATATTTGAACAGTCTCTGAAATGGTGTCTGTAGCTGAAAGTATGAGGAAGTTGAAGGATTTGAAAGTTGAAGCAGTTTAAGAGGATTTGAAAATCTTCTCCATAGAAACCCATTCAAAAAAAAGTTGCTAAAAGCTTAATAATTCAAAAAGTTTAAAGGTTAGAAATATGAAGAGATATAGCACCCCTCTGCTGAAAGAGCTGAACATTTTGATAGTTGAACGGTTTCTGTAGCTTAAAATATGAAGGAGAAGAAGAGTTTCAAAAAAAGGGGGACGGAAGAAATAGTGGAACTAGAAAAAGCATTTCCTGCTGAAAATGCGTTGGAATGCTGAAAACTGAAATTAATCGCAAAAACATTGCTGAAAATAGATATCCAATTCAAAAACAAATTGCAAAAAGCTTAATAATTCAAAAAGTTTAAAGATTACAATATGAAAAGTCATATCACACCTCTCCTGAAAGAGCTGAACATTTTGATATTTGAACAGTTTCTGTGGCTTAAAAAAATTCATCAGTGGTGATATTTGCAATAGTAGAAGTTGTAGTAGAAGTATTAGTAGCATTAGAATAACTACCAGTAGTAGTAGTAGTGATATTTGTAGTAGTAGTAGAAGTTGTAGTTGTAGCAGAAGTATTATTAGTAGAAGTATTAGTAGCATTAGAATAACTACTAGTCGTAGTATTAGTGATATTTGCAGTAGTAGTAGAAGTTGTAGTAGAAGCATCAGTAATTAGAAGAAGTAGTCGAAGACGTACTATCAGTAGTCATAGTAATAGCTGTAGTATTGGTCGTAGTATTTAATATCACAGTAGTAGTAGTAATAGTAATGGCAGTAGAAGATGTAGCAGTAGTAGTAGTACTAGTAGCAGTCGTACTAATAGCTGTAGTAGTATTACTACTTTTAGTAGCATGAATAGCAGTAGTAGTAGCAGTTGTCGAATAAGTAATAGTAGTAGTGGTAGTAATAGCAGTAGTGGTAGTAATAATATTGATGGTAGCAGTAATAGCAGTAGCAGTAGTAGTAATAGTAGCAACAGCAAAAGTTATAGTAGAAGTAGCAGTAGCAGTAGTAGTAATACTATATTAGCAGCAGCAGTAGTAGTTAGAGCATTCATTTTTTTAACAAAAAAGCCAAATTTTGAGCTTGTTTAAATACAGTTATGTATTTGAACATTGAACATTTTAATAGTTGAACAGTTTCTGTAGCTTAAAAAATGAAGGACAAGAAGCGTTGCGACGGAAGAAATAGAAGTTGAATAAAGATTCGAAGAACAATAGATGGAATGCTTAACAGCATTCCAACAATAAAGATTTGAAGAACAATAGATGGAATGCTTAACAGCATTCCAACAATTATTGTAGATGTTTCATCCATTAAGATTATTTTTCTCTTTAATAGTAATGTTTCGTTATATTATTTTTTGGGTAATTACTGTGGGCACCTGTTGCTATTTAAACGAGTAGAAACATTTCACTCTCTCCTGGCTGCGTAAGAATACCGACCACGGTGCATCAGTGGCGTTTGATTATTATTTGTTTAAGTTTGATTTAGCCGACAAATGGCCACTACAGATATCTTATGAAAAGTTACTCCTCATTTTTCGTGCGTTTTTTCCTGCAAAAGTCCATGTTGTGGAGAAAACTCGGTGGACAGACTGAGGTCGAGGCGTTTAGCTCAATTCAAGCAATAAGGTTTATTTATGACAGAAGTATTATGCCCAGCAGTTTTACGTGCACGTGGCCTAATCTCTACTCTGAAGTGAGTAGGGAAAATGTACAAAAGACAGGAAAAGCAGGAAAAGGCACGTAAACATCATTGCGCATAACATAATATAGGTTCTTCTTTCAGCAGTCTATTGGTGGAATATAAAGTAGGGGCGGCTCTATTTCTTAGCAGTCAAAGGGCCCGTTGGCTGGCTCACGATGGATCCTCCTTCGCTGCTTCTTCAGGGCTGCTGACGTAACTCCATATTGTTATGTCCGGCCGACTTGATAAGCGGGACGCCACTCTATCTCTAAGGCAGCGCAGGCAGCTGAAACTGGTTCTCTGTGTGACTATGTGACACTTATCTGGGGCAAAAGCTATCCTTCAGAGTTCTAATACTTCTCACTGTGTTCAAACGAGCGCTATGAATGCCCCGTCTGGAGTTTTTAACCTTCTTCTACTAGAACTCACATATCCGCGTATAAGCATACAAGTAACATTGAATGTATATTTTATTCACATCCAGCAACATGAGTCTGTTTTGGCTTGTTACATGCATACTGTCTTTTCAAAATAAACTTCCATCTTCACAGGAAACAACTAAGGTTTCGGCGATGAAACTACTTAGGTTAAGGAAAATATCGTGGTTTGCGTTAAAATATCTACGGAAGTCACGTCACAAATAAATCAACATTGGCTTCTCGTTTCACACACGGCACAAACTGCGGCCTCTGTAGGAAATTTGAGCGTAGAACTGTCTGTTATTTAGTAATAATAAAAGTGTTTCATAATTAATAATTCATATTTCGGCATAATCATAAGGGTTTGGGAAATGCATAATTAAGATAAGCATAAAGTGTTGTAAGATTAGTAGCTAAAAGTAAAATTAAAAACATAAAGCTCGTGTCTAAGTTACCGAAGCTTAGCTTTATATTGAAGGGAGATTTATGTTTTAAACAGGAAGTGGGTGGTTTATTTTGAAAGTCTTTTTCTTACTCTGAGGGAAGCCAACTGGTTGTGGCTCTCTCTGTTCTGGCTCTCAGCCAGAAGGCTGTGTTTTATTTTACCTGAGAGCTGAGTAAGTTTTTTGCATTTGGGTTTTATTGTTTTAATATTTCATGGAAATGATGTACTTCAGTGTGTAATCGTATGCTTACTGTTGGGATTAAATTCCTTATAATTGTAAATCAGTCTTGGTAGAGTTATTATTAGAGCAGCGTGCCGACTGTAAACACAGCAGCTGGACCATGTGCTCAGGTCTCCTCGGTGGGCTGAGATTCAGCCCCCGACACCTCCTGGAGGAAACACAGTGTTTGTTTGACCCATCCACCTCTCCTCATCCCACCCGTCCTGTGTGGAACTCTACTCATGTAGTCGCCCGCTAGCTATAGCATGTAGCATCCTGGGCATCGCTGGGCATCAAAACACCGCAGCTTTGAGAGCACTTGTTTGCAATTGCGCATTAACGTGATTAACCAATGATTTAACTTGCTGCTAGGAACACTGATTCACCAAACCTGCTTGCTTGCAGTCTGTGTTCCACCACAGTCCCCGACGCTGCTCTCATGATTCATTTTGTTTCTAAAGATAGATTTGATTTTGTAGCGAGTAACGAAGGTTTCAGGGGAAATGTATCGGAGTCAAAGTATCAGTTTTCTTTGCAAAATGTAGTGAAGTAAAAGTCAACAGAAATATAAATAGTAAAGTATAGATACCCAAAAAAACGACTTAAGTATATATAACTATACACCACTGGACGAGACCATACGGTACTTTATAAATACAACAGCTCATTGGACAGTTAACTCCAACACATTGTTGGTAAAATATCCGGAATACCTCTCGTGGTGTGTGTGTGTGCGCTCTAGGTCCTGTTGTAACACTTACACACGTCTCCTTTCTGTACTCCCGAATGATACCAAACTCTCAGCGCACTTCTGAAATGTTTATTTACAGTACGGGACATTCATGTACAAATCTGTTCCCATGGTGACGGAGCTTCTTGTTTCATAAACATTCATTTACAGTACAGACCCTCTGCAGTGTACAGCGCTGCTCGTCTCCATGTACAGCTTGAGATGAGAGCTGAGCCATGGGAGGCTCACTCATTCAGAGGAACATGTGGAATGGCTCTTTAAACAATACTGTTAAACAAAAATCATGTACACAGAATTATAAAACTCAGAGATTCTGTCTCAGCAATATCTGCAATATGACACAGAAACACCTGCAATTAAAAAACAACTAAAATCATCAAATACTTTCTTCAAGCATGGCACCAAATACAAAATGAGAGGAGAAACAAACGGGCTGAATAAGAAGAGCAGCACAGACGGGAACAACAGACAGAAATCAACCAACGTTTGGCTTCTGAAAAATAAATAACTGACTCCTTCGAGCCGTTTCTAACGGCGACAAACACACTGACTGCAAATCAACCCTCAGTCAGCAGTAATCACGCACATGTACGAGGACTGGAACTGTATCTTAGAATCCCTGACTCAGCTGTTTCTAGGTTAGTTGGTGACGTCTCTTTTCCCAGCATGCTTTTTGGCCCGTGATCACAACACGAGGGTTCAATGACGTCATAAAGAGCACTGAGGCCAGATGAAGTGCACTAGAACCAGAGCCTGACTGAGCCCACGCCACTAAAGGCTTCTACACACCGGGACGTGACAATGAAGATGCTAAACGTTTGGTTGGGAATGTTTGAAATGTGTGACAGCTGCAGGTTTCAATAGATTCTCCCGGGCAGAGACCGACTACCAGGATCCTTCTCACATTCTGTCGGAGGTCGTATCGTCTAAACTACGGCGTGCTATTCTATTGAATTGACTTGTGCTCTGAGTGAACTAGAGTTCCCTGTGGTAAACAGTTACTCTACATGTCTAGGACTTCTATTGTGAAAGGTAAGATCACAAGGAGAGGATCTGGTCTGCCTTTGTCGAGGTTTAGGGAGTGATAGTTTGCTGTGTTGGTTCAGACTACGAAGCCCCGTGTTGTTGTACAGTCTAGTATATGTTTCCAATATGCAACGTGATTGGTTGATGCTTTCATTTGCGAAAGCTCAGAAAAATCGATCTTTTTCTAAAAGCTTGCCGCCTAATATTCCTGTTCTGTCCTGATCTCAGCCTGACTGATGCTACATGAGGACAGAACATAAGTGCTCACCGTGCTGAGATATTTACCGTCTGTGAGTGTCTGAGGAAGAACATGTGAACTATGTCCTGCCCCTCTGGGTTTGTGTCCTGTTCATTCCAGATGTCCTTACTGTTCTGCATGTGCACACTGGCACATGCAGAACAGCGAGTAACTGAGACGCTCACTGGACACTTGCCAGAAACTTGTAGTTCAAACTGTTAAAGTCCTTTTTCTGTCACGCTGCTCGTTCTTTTCATGAAAACTGGTCAAACTGAGGAAGCTCCAGCGATATGATCGAAAGCTCAGGAAGAAGCACCACATGGACCTTGTAGTAAGATTGTTTTGTCATCAAGGTTAAAAAAGAACGACCAGTGTTCACGTTTGTTCTGTCTATTGGTGCTTTACAGAGCACAACATGTGAGACTTGTGTTCATAGAGATACTTTGAGAGGTCACATCCATGGGCTCTGCTGGGACCTGAAGTCCTGCACCCCGACACATGTAAAGACCTGGTCCTGGTCCACAAGGTGCAGATTTAGATTCTGCCTCCGTCCCCGTTTGATTGTTGGAAGTTGGACTTACAAACCTATCTTATCGTCACCCTGTTTACATTTGGCCAGTTGTTGAGAGAGAAAAGAAAAACACAAGAGACAAACATCTGCAGCTGTTTCACACGGTGGAGTGGGAGGCTGTCAAGCAAAGTGATGCATTATGGGAGAAACATTTGAGTAGGTCGGTATTAAAAAAAGCGCTTAAAATCCAACTGCTTAAATAAGGATCTTAGTACACACATACAGTATGTGTGTATATATATATATATATATATACACACATATACACACACACATACACACATACAGTATGTGTTAACTTGTATAACCAGAGGTTTATTTTTGTTACCGTGACAACACTAACGTTTAATCGGAGGGCGGGTCAGTAGATGAACTCTCCAAGGACCTCCTGCAGCGAACTGAAAGGCTCCTCGAACTTGAAGCGTTTGGAGATGGCCTTCTGCTCGGCAACCAGCGCCTCCTTCTCTGAGGAGGAGGAGGACTGGCGGCACTGACCCAGCGTGTAGGCGGCCACCACTATCAGCTCCTCTGCCACCGGAACCCTCCCCCCATCCTCATCCTCAGCCGTGGTGGTGCCGCTGGGAGGTTCAGGGCTACTGGTGGAGCTACTGGTGGAGCTGGATGCCTCCTTTTCCTCCACTGGGAGGGCCTCCTCCTCCGTCTGGGGTTCCTGAAGCTCTGACATCTGAAGCCAGGGGTGTTTGAGACACTGCTCGGCTGTGGCCCGCTCCCTGCGCACACACACACACGCACAGGTGAATACAGCTGGATATGGTACATTCTGCTTTATGTTCTGCATTGAATACGTGGTTTTATCACTTTAATGGGACATCGAGCGGTCCAGCTGTGAGGACAGTAATGCTGCGGTCACACTACCAGCAACACAACAGCACAGCAGGCTACGAGTCTTGTTCAATGAAAGCCGGTGACATGACGCAAACTGACCACATAAATCAAATAGTCGTATGTTGTGAGTTTCCTCTTGTGTTTCACCTGTCATCGGTAGGTATGCCCCTCCCCCGAAACCCAGTTCTAAGCTGAAGTATTGATGCGGTCCTGAATTAACGGTTCTGCTATCGGTTCTTTCTTAGTTGTGGACTGCGACGTCCTCTCTGTCTCTTTGTCTCCCCGTCTCCCTCAGTACAGCGTGAGACTCACATCAGGATCAGAGAGAAGTCGTCTCAAACACAATAAAACCCTCACAAGTAGGTTTCATCACAACATGTGACCAACAAGCAGAACAGGACATCTGTTTGTGGAGCAGCCGTCAGGAAACGGTAGTGACGTCATACGTTAGTGATGTCATACAGAGTTTGATCACAAGAACAGGATCATCAATGAAATAATAACTGAGATCATTGTTTAGCTGCGACAATATTTTAAAGATTTTGGAACTTCCTGAATTGCTGCTGAAGAAAGACTATTTGTTTACATACAAGAACAATAAAGCAATCTTAATTAATTTGTCCCACAATTGAATCAGAAAGAACGGATAAGAGCACGTGTCCGGATACCCGTCCCCCACCCCTCTCCCATGACCAGCCCCGGGGGGAGTGGACTGACTGTGGCTGCTTGCGGAGCAGCGTCTGGATGAAGGACAGGGCGCTGCGGTCCAGCTGCTGCAGCTCCTCCTCGCTGTAGCTCACGTTGAGCTGGGAGATGTTGAGAAAGGTCTCCTGCTTGTTCTCGCCCAGGAACGGAGAGATTCCCGTCAGCATCACGTAGGCCAGAACACCAGCACTCCTAAACACAAGATACGTACTGCATACATGAGATCAGACACACTGAAAGATGCACCTTCACCCATTAGCAGCTACACATTCATAGGAAACAATAAACTAAGTCATATATAATTAAACACGTAAACTCTGTAGAGTTACATTTCACGGCTATTTCTTCACAACATTTGAGGTGATCATGTGCCTTCAGTGGTCATTGTGCTTCCTGCGATGTCATTATCTTCAAACCTAAGATCTTCACTTTGCTTGACACAACCTAAGCTACATGGCGATGGAAGTCAATAAACCTTTATCAGTGATGGCGCCATAAATATAAAAGTGGTTTCATCAAATTTGAAGAAATAAACACACAAACATATTTTTCCTGAATAATGCTAAATGTAGATAAATTGACAGAAAATGTCTCGATACACCTAATGTGGCACAATGAGTCATGTGTAGTTCAGTAAGTACAATCATTTCATGGGTGTAATGTAAGTTAAGAGAGTTTATTATGCTTCCTCTGTGTTTATGAGGAGGAAGTGTTGGCTGTAGGTAGAATGTGGGGTACAGCGTTATTCATCACCAGCTACATTTGTAGGCAGTAGATCCAGCGGATCGCCAGTAGGTGTCAGTGTTGCGACATGAGCTGTGGAGCGATTGTAGACCTAAACACATACTTTTGTATTTTGCACCAGATTGAGCCTGTGTGACATCATTCTGTGCACCGCTACACTAACAGTGTTTGAACTATTTCCATGTTTTTTGGTTTTAATCAGCAGAGTGCAAACGTGTCCATAGTCTTGTTCTAGTACATTCTGTTTGGTAATGACGTCGTCACGAGCGGACATCGTGATGACGGGAAAGACAGAAGCTTCAGCTTTCACAGCAAAAGAATGAATGTTCTAGTTATGATGGTTCTATTACTTCAAATGACTTGAAAGTATCAATACAATGTGGAAGCTACATTACATTAACAGACATGGTGTGTTCTCCTCCACCTCCTCTCCCTCTTGTCTCTGGTGTTTATGGAGAGGTTTCCTCTTTCCTTTTGTTCTTGTAACTTTTAAAAGAAGACTGATTTATTATCATATGAGTTGTGTTGTTCACAATAAAGTAGATTTATATTCCCAACTGGACCTGAAGGCAGCAGATGAAACACATCTTCAGACAATGACATGAGTCTGTTGGTTGGTCTGTAAATCTTCAATGGATTGTAATGGAGTGACATGCAGGGTCCCCAGAGGACGAACCCTGCCGTCTTCAGTGATCCTCAGACCACCAACCATTGGATATATATGGTTCAGACTCCTTCTGGTGATGTATTATGTCATTATTAAGTTCCCATCCCACTGGCTGCAGACTCTTGATGTCAGTAAACAGGACACAGTGTGTTTTTATACCACCACTGGGCGGACATTTTCATACCGCTTATGACCTTCTCTTACCACATATCTGTTGCTGTGCTTATGGGCTCATAATTTAGGATCTCAGGAGCTGGAAACAAGAACACAAACACACCCGTTAATCATGCTGAAGGAAACCTGTGCAGACATGAGTGCGGTGTGGTGGTAGAAGCGATGCAACTCACCGACGTACTCCGGAGTCCCCATGATCTCCCTGAGCTCCTGGTGGCCGCTGACCATCCTAGACAGACCAAAGTCCACGATCTTGATGTCCCCCAGAGGAGAGCTGCTGGTCAGCAGGACGTTCTGAGGCTGAGGCACAGCACACACACATCGGTCTCATTGTGTCCTCAGACACTCTCTCCTTCATGGAGGTGAGTGTCTTCTTTGTTTCACCAATAATACATAACAATCAATATAGCCCACTCATTTACCTATTATGACATCATGTTAGATAACTTCAAATCCTCTTACAGCTGATTCCAGTGTACACATCACCGGATTATTTCACTGTTCTAATGTGAATGAATGCGGTTTCATCTCAACTCACTCCTTTCAGACATCATGGAGAGATGAGAGTAGGAATGAAATACAAGAAATGCAAAATCTCAGGTGCTTCGTGTTCCACCGACCTTCAGGTCCAGGTGGACCACGTTGTTCTGGTGGAGGAAGGACACGCCCTCCAGGATCTGCCTCATGAGCCTCTTCACGTCCTCCTCGCTGAAGGCCTCGTCTTCCTCATCTGACACGCACTGGTTGAAGATCTCACCTCCAGCAGCACTGCACACGAACACACACACACACACACACACACACACACACACACACACACACACACACACACACACACACACACACACACACACACACACACACACACACACAGGACAGTACATCAGATCAGGAATGTTCCCTCTCCACCTTGAAATGATTCAGTGTAAAAGTACTGTAGGTCATCAGGGCTTTCTAGAGTCTATGCATTCCCTCTGCTTAACCTGAGCAGGGTCAGGGTGACTGCAGCATATCCCAGCATGCACCAGGCAAACACGTTGGTCAGTGATTGTAGAGTTTGTGACTGTGGGAGGAAACCCAAACTACAGTCTGTGTTCCTTGTCCACAACCTCACCAGATCCATTACGGACCGTTTGACACGCCAGGCTCTGTATGGTGGATCCCACAAGACACTGATCTGTGTGTGAATGTGTGCGTGACGACTTGCTGGAGGCGGCGGCAGGAATAGCAGAGCAAATGAATTATGGTGAGCTTCACTTGAACAGGGCCGGTAGTGTTGACTGAGGAAACAGGGCTGTGGCTGTAACGTCTCCGCCCACTGCCTCCGTAAAGTAACGGTGAAGTCCTCCGACCTGAGATAAACTCGGGCAGATAAACTCAATTAGACTGGGCGCATGACGGAACAGAAAAAGACAGGAGGGCAGTCAGGAATAGATGAGGCGTCCCCTCGGGGGGGCGATGCTGAATTAGGCTTTATCTCAGAGGGGCCTGGGGGGGGGGGGTGTTTTGGGTTTTTCAAGGTGAGAAGAAAAAGGTCTTTAACCCAGCTTGAGAGAATGAAAACACTAGACCTGATGCATGGTACCTACAAACAGTCTCGTCAAACTTTTGAAGATAGTTCTGGTTTATTAACTCCGCCAAGCAGCTGGAGGTTATGTCTCTGGTTTGGTTTGTCAGCAGGATGATAGCATGTGTACTCGTCTGATTTTCATGGAACTAGATAAAAGGGTGTAGCATGGTTTTGTGAGACCAACTCTGCCATGTCTTGTCTCGTCGCCCCAAGAAACACGTTAGCTTTCTAGTAAACAAACACATGTGAGACGACGAATGGTGAGCGGTTCTTGTCGAGCAATCGACCCGCTTAGAATAGGCATAAAGCGGCTACATGTCTTTACCTGGAGATAGTGGTGCAACGGATCATTTCTCACAAAGATCACATGTGAACACATCCTTACGTTATAAATTCACCTCCGTCAATACTCATCTTCACTGAACAGAGCCTGAACGCATCATAATGTAACTGAAGGTAACCTTCCTCCGTTAGCCATGCTGCTAACGTTACTAGCGCTCCTCCTGTAGGTTTAAACACGGATTGG
This sequence comes from Lycodopsis pacificus, assembly GCA_028022725.1. Classification (NCBI taxonomy): domain Eukaryota; kingdom Metazoa; phylum Chordata; class Actinopteri; order Perciformes; family Zoarcidae; genus Lycodopsis; species Lycodopsis pacificus. The sequence goes on from CM051704.1 coordinate 4,333,601, forward strand.
TTGTTTACAAACGTTTCCATATTTGACTGAATATTGGTGGATAACCATGTCAGTAAAACTGTATCTCACACTGTGATGGTAAACGTTAAACTGTGTGATTGATCCGCGGTCCACACGCGCGCTGAACCGTGAGGGGGATCCGTACGGGTCACAGACCCAACTGTGGTCTGTTACACCACCAGTAGGGTAAATATCTGTAATGTTGGCATTGTATTTAAACTGTCCTGTCTTGAAGTCAATGGGAGTTGAGAAGGCTAAATACTGTTTAACGTCACACTGCTGGAAAGAGTTCATGAAGGGCTCAAAATGTCTGCGAGAGAGACTCAAACACAGTGGGACAGAAGTACACCCTCAGACTTTAAGGGAGCGCACCTCAAAGTCTGTGAGTGTGGAGGTTGGGAATGGGCCCAATTACTAATGCCTGTTAGCTGCTAGGCTGATTCATGCAGTGTCAAATGCCAAATCCATTCAGGAGTCGCTCTGTGAAAATCCTAATATTGTAGATTAAAAAAGGCTTTTTTTAAATTTTGAAATGTTTTTGAGAAGTGATCTAGAAGATGTTGATAATTCTTCTGAAGCCTCTTTAGGTGATTTCCAGAAGTAGTTTCTGTAAGAAGCTCATTTCTCTGAGGCCGGGTGGTTTTAAGGGAAGACAGTTTTTAGAAAATAATACACTTTTAAATAAAGACCGCAGTGACCAATGGGTCATCCACAGAACAACAAAAACCCTAAAAAACCTCCATTGATACCATCTCAAACAGAAGCAGCTGGGCCTGCTGTCTGTGAGCCCAGTGAGGACTTGTGATTGGCCAGTTGCTAATGCAATGAATGAAATCAGTGCTGTGGGAAAAAGATTGATTCAGTTAGGAAAAAAATATAGAAATCATCAGCTGACCTAAATACTAATAATGCTTCATATCTGACCTGCTTCAGTCATACCAAACAATGGGGGGGGGGGCTTCATTATCTGAGGGGAGCCACTAACTGAAGGACGAGGCAGATAGTAGCCGTACGGAGATGCCACAGAGATGGGACTCAGTTAAAGTCTTGTAACAGGACGGTACGGAGGACACAGGAAGTAGTGGCAGCACAGCAACCAGAGGCAGCTCTGCAGGTTATTCAATGAAACAAACCAAGTAACACAAAACAACAGAAAAGCTAGCTCAGTCCAGAGCTCTGTCACAACACTAGAAAATATAAACTATTTCAGCCGGGCCGCTAGCCGACTCACCGGTCTCAACTTTCTCAACCCTGGAGATCTTAGGGAGCCGCCTCTCCTCCTCTCGCAGCATGTTCTCTCTGATCAGCTTTATTCATTTCATCTCCCTGATGAGGAGATCAGCTCCAGGTGTGTCTCCTGAGGGAGTGGGTGGAGCCCTCTGGCTGGAATGTAGGTTCCTCTCACCTCAGCCCCTTACACTCTACTGGTTCTAGCACAAATAATGGAGGCATCGACAGAAGTGGATGGGTGGAGGAGAGGAGAGAGACAGACAAGATGTGTGTGACAGAGAGAGAAGGGGGGACGGTTCAGTCAGAGCGAGGTCAAGTGAGCACCTCACAGCGGCCCTTAATCCTCAAAATGAAACTATAAATGTGTGACCCATTCTTAAGGATATCCTCAGTTCTCTACAACTCTGATCCTTTATGTACGTCCACAGAAAAGTTCAATCATACAATCTATACAGGAACCACATCAACAAGTCTCTCTCTCTCTCTGGGCGAGCGGCCTTGCTTTGACTGGTCACGTGCGGCTCAACTGACATAATGACCTCCCAGCTGGAGCTCAACCAGCAACGAACTGTTCTCACCATCTCCCTTCTGGTTCTAGCACATCCCTTTCTCATCTCTCTCTCTTCATTTCTGTCTTTCTCTTTCTGCTTTCCAGCCTCTGGCCTCTTTCCCTGTTTTCCTCACCAGTCGTTCCCCTCCCCCTCTCCCTCCCATCGTGGCATGAATAGTTTTCTATGTCAAGTTGAGCCTTATTCATAGAATATCTGAACCCTCTCTCCATCTACTCCTCCATCAGTCCTCTGTCATCACCGTTTGCCCCACTGCCCGAAATATCCGTCAGCCGTCGGCTCGATAAAAGACGGGCGATGTTGTCAGCAAGCCTCCAAAGAAATAATGAAAGCATTCTGCTCCATTTCCCCTCTGATATGTAGAAAATAAATTGTGTGTTCAGATGGACTGAATGGTGTATTAGTGTGATCAATATAACAATAAACTGAGTGTATTGAGCTCCTATTGAGCTACTTTTGTATTTCATTTGCTAAAGAGGTTCAACATTTTGTAGCACGAGTCAAAACGTATTCTAGAAGTCCACTGTAGTTCAAAACTATGAGGAGCATTTGAAAATACAGTTTCAAAAGTAATTGCTCATGAACTGCCAAAGGACTAGAGTGCTGAAAAATTGCAGACATTGTTTTGATATATGTATTTATTTCATATTATTCATGCACAGTCACGTGACTTGTTAAGTCCCTGGCTGGACACGTGACCACATGTGTGACTTGCTAGTCACATGAGTCAATTAAGTTAACGTTAACCAAGCCTGTCTAAACCTAACAAAGTGGTTTTATTGCTTCAACCTAATTCCCTGTGAAGAGGGAAGTTTATTTTGAAAAGACACTCTACGTGTAATGAGGCTAGATTGACCTGACCTGACCTGAGAGGGGAACCTAGAGTGTCCTGGGGGCCACTGACTCAGAGCCAGTGTTTGGAGCATTTATCTGCTCTATCTCAAAAGGACAACATTGAGGTAATTGAGAGTACGTTTTTCAAGTGTCCCACTGACCAGAGACAGACTGTATGTAAGAAGTGGAGGTAGTTATCATGATGTCACCCATTGGTGTGTGGACCGATGTTATGAAGCTTTGAGTCCGTGGCCATGTTACTTTTTTTTTGCAACCAATGAATGAAAGTTACCATATTTGGAATGCAGAGGAGTGACGTCGAGACGCCGTATAAGGCTCTGGTAGCGATAGCGACCTGTCACTCACAATAAGCCCCGCCCTAAAGCATCCCCTGCTTCATGGTCTGTTTGACTTTAAATGGACCATAATGTACTAAATTAACATCATGCTGTATTGAGGAAGACTTGAAACTAGAGATTGAGACCATAAACTCATGTTTACAATGTTTACTGAGGTAATAAATAAAAAGAGAGAAGTAGAGTCATTTTCCCATAGATTTCTATACAACCAGAGGAGTCACCCCCTGGTGGACATTAGAGAGAATGCAGCTTTAAGACTCTTCAGCATTGGCTTCACTCGGCAGAACCGGAGGTTGCCGCCTTGTCAGACAGACAGAGAAGAGAACAGCATGTTGAGTTCATGAGGCTGGAGGATGCTGTGTGGTTACTGTTAAAGTTAAAGGAGTTACTGGACATCTTGTTGAGTGCTTGCTGTTCTGGTTAATGGAAGACTTCCAGTCATTCAGAAAAAAAGCCCAAATATTGGATCATCCTCCATGTTTTTAAGGAATCCAAGGATTAAGGAAGGTTCGGTCACACACACTGCATGTTAAAAGATGCAGTTCTGAGTCACATGCACAGTATGTTACACATGCCTATTAGTGAGTGAGCAATGTGGCAATTAACATTCATACAGTACAAACACATTTCCTTTACAACACACAACCAAACTGAGGTGTATTTCTGTGTTAGTGTAGCTTGATCTGTGTGTGTGTGTGTGTGTCCGTGACAGGGAGCACTATCCTCATTCAGGGGAACAGTTAATTCTGGGATTATCCTTTTTACGAACAATGGCTGGGATTGGGATTATGGGCCGAGGCGGGGGAGGATCGGGCCGACTGGAGCATTTAAAGGGGCATTTATGGGATCTCCTTAACAGGACAGATTGCATTGTGTGGCATGTGCTGCTGACAGCACCTAATCCTGTAGAACACTAGGATCCTGTATAACACAAAATAGGATCCTGTAGAACACTAGGATCCTGTAGAACACAAACTAGGATCCTGTAGAACACTAGGATCCTGTAGAACACAAACTAGGATCCTGTAGAACACAAACTAGGATCCTGTAGAACACTAGGATCCTGTAGAACACTAGGATCCTGTAGAACACAAACTAGGATCCTGTAGAACACAAACTAGGATCCTGTAGAACACTAGGATCCTGTAGAACACTAGGATCCTGTAGAACACTAGGATCCTGTAGAACACAAACTAGGATCCTGTATAACACTAGGATCCTGTAGAACACAAACTAGGATCCTGTAGAACACTACGATCCTGTAGAACACAAACTAGGATCCTGTAGAACACAAACTAGGATCCTGTAGAACACTAGGATCCTGTAGAACACTAGGATCCTGTAGAACACAAACTAGGATCCTGTAGAACACTAGGATCCTGTAGAACGCTAGGATCCTGTAGAACACTAGGATCCTGTAGAACGCTAGGATCCTGTAGAACGCTAGGATCCTGTAGAACGCTAGGATCCTGTAGAACACAAACTAGGATCCTGTAGAACACAAACTAGGATCCTGTAGAACACAAACTAGGATCCTGTAGAACACAAACTAGGATCCTGTAGAACACTAGGATCCTGTAGAACACAAACTAGGATCCTGTAGAACACTAGGATCCTGTAGAACACTAGGATCCTGTAGAACACTAGGATCCTGTAGAACACAAACTAGGATCCTGTAGAACACTAGGATCCTGTAGAACACAAACTACGGGAGTCACTGTGGTGAGGGACGCAGGCAAAATCCAATATGGCATGTGGAGGGAGAGACAGGACAGAAAGAGACAGAGAGAAGGAAAGTGAGAGAGACCTTCTTCATCAGACTGGCACACACACACACACACACACACACACACACACACACACACACACACACACACACACACACACACACACACACACACACACACACACAGGGAACCAGGTCATGGCCCAGGCATTGAGACCAGAGGGATGAGACCAACATCTATTGGTCCCGCTACTGTAGTCAATACCATGTAGTATCACGTGTGTGTGTGTGTGTGTGTGTGTGTGTGTGTGTGTGTGTGTGTGTGTGTGTGTGTGTGTGTGTGTGTGTGTGAATCCCACATACTGGGTCAAACTAAGCTGTGCCCCAGTTGTGCATTATTCAGTACTTCTGACGGGTGGGTTTGGCCCCTTCACCTCGCCATAAGCCTGGGACACAGGAAACCCAATCCACCCATGTCCTACAGCACAATCTGTGTGTGTGGCTGTATGTATATGTATTTATACTAGGGGTGTAACGATACGCGTATTCGTATTGAACCGTTCGGTACGAGGCTCACGGTTCGGTACGCATGACGAACCGAATACGTTTGAAATTTTTTTTTTTAAAAACAAAATAAAATTTTTTAAAAACCTTTATTTAACCAGGTAGTCCCATTGAGATTAAAAATCTCTTTTGCAAGATGTAAGTAACACTACAAGATGTAAGCAAGATGTAAGTAACAATACTACATAACAATAAGGAGCAGTTTTTGTCCCTCGTCAATGGGTTCTTTGAATGGCTTTCTAATTAGAAGCATGAAATAAGGTTTGTTCTACAACATTAAATACGTCAGTAAATACCCTCTGAGGCAGAACTCTTGGCTTTCTGAGACTGAACACTAGTCGGCCTTTAGCTCCGTGGTGGCGACGTGAAGTCATACTGCGTTTACGATTCAAACCATAAAAGGGGAGTTCGTGGCCTCACCAACCATCTCTGGGTTGAACTCAGTTTTGTGGTGCCTCATTGTAAACCCAGGTATGGATCCCCATGGTAACATGTCAGCAGCATCTTCATTCCTAAATAGTTGTGACAGGGTAGTGCTGTGATGATTAATGGAGAGCATTCCATACATCGTTATGGATCCTGAGCATCACTTTGTCCACTCTGGGTTTCCAATGATCTTTAGCTTCGGCAGCATTAACAGTCCTTCTTTACCTTTAACTATTATCATTTATTAATGAGTTGGTTCATCATGAGATAAAAGACACAAATGTCAACATTTAATTTATTTTCCTCCTCATGTAGACTTATGGGTGGGTGTGTCAAAACTGCCAACTGTATTTAAAGCACTGTATAACATAATTCGAACACTTATTTTTAAAACCTCTTTATGACGAGGGTCCCCTAATAAGGGGACCCTAGACACCTGGTCATTTGTGTCATATTTGGACCAGTGAACACATTAATTAATAATGATGTCGCATACCACGTGAAACGTCAGAAACCTGGGATAAAATCGTTTAAAAGACATTTGAACATACTCCAAACACAACTCAGTACTCAAACTTAGCATAACTACAATACCATATTCATATTTCGCCAGGAGTGTACACACTCGGGACATTTACGGACTTAGCAATCATAGCTTGATGCTAACAAACAAAGCGAGATACCAGAAAGCACGGCACGAACACAACGGTTACGGTCATAACCGTAACATTTCTCTCCGTCATACTATCGCTGAGATATGAGCCAACAGACACCAGCAACACAAATCACATTATCGCTTTATGATCATAAATATGACTCACTATTGACGTTTTCAAGAAGAAAAATTGAATATCCCCGCATTTTTTTTTCCGGAAAAGGTTCAATGGACTTCCTGTCTAGCAACAGAGACACACCTTTCCCTCGGAGGGGGTCATTTCACCCCACAGGGGAAGGCGTAATCTGCTCTCTCCCCAGAGCCTGCAAGTCACTATTTTCGGAGACTTGATGATTTTGACTGGCTAACAGTGCTGTCACTCATTTTCAAGTGATTAGCTCAATTCTATTGGAGCTAACGAATACAGAGAGGTATGTACCATGGAGGTTGGCCAATGGGAGCGAGAGTTATTGTTCTGCGTAAGTATAAAACCGAGGAGCATGCTGCCAGCTGCTTTACGCACAGCTGAACACGCTCAGCTGATTACAGCTGGAGCTTGGTTTCGGCTGCCTTTTTTAGTATCGTTTGAGTTACTTTTCACCGTTCGTTCATTTTTAGGATTACCGGTAATTAGTAAGATGTCGAAACAGAAGACTTACAAATATAATATAAAATAATATAATATAAAAAAATATATATATTTTTTTTTCCAAAAAAAGCCAGAAATTGCTGCATTTGGATGTATTTAACACCATTAGTAATTTATAAGTGAAATATGTAGTTTAGTACATGAGGAAATTCAAATGGCACACATGGCACACATGGTGCCCAAATGCACATTTTGGAAATCTCGCCTAAACTTTCTGTACTAAAAATTCTCTCATTTTGTTCTGCTTCACTTTATCAAAGTAAAACTTTGCAGAGAGACTGTTCACATATATGTGCTATGATTTGGGAGATGTTTTAGGCTGGGGGCTGCATCATTTCAATGAAATAATAACAATGAAGGGGCTTTTTTTTCAGGCGAACATGAAACTTTTCAATTTGAGCTGTGTGCCATGTTCATTTACTCTTAACCAGTAACTTATACACTGATATTTACACATCTGAACAAATCTCACAAGTGTTCCTTTATTACAACACACCAATTATTCAAATAGACCTTGTGCTTGCAAAGATGCACTCTTTTGAGTTTGGGTATGCAATTTTCGAGCAGAGGCCTAAAAATAGGGCTAGGGCTTAAAAGGTGGTAATATTTGAATATTGTTCCTAATGTTTGGACACCTTATTATCCTTTGATTGTCTGATTATATTGTATTTTACCTCGCTGAATATCATACTTTGTGCTTGCAATAAGTTTTCACTGTTTCACCTCATGCCTTATTAAGTCCAGTCATGGTTCTGTTGAAGATTTAAAGAACGTTTTGAGTTGTGCAGGTTGGATACTCACAACTCCAGGACCAGCACCATCTCAGAAGCCATCTCATAGACCTGGTGGAGGTTGACCACCCGAGGGCTGGCCGTGGCCAGCTCCAGCACCGCGATCTCGTGGATGATCTCCATCCGGCAGTCTTGGCCTTTCCGTCTCTTCCTCATGAACTTGGCGGCGTACTCGTGGCCCGAGCATTTCTCCACACACTTTCTGACCACGGCAAACTTGCCCCTGGAAGAGAAGAGGACCATCAGCACTGTAAGGGATGGACCTGGGACTCCAGCTGTGAAGTAAACACCAGGGCTAGACCCTTACCCTCCTCTGATGGAGCCACCAGAGATTTCTCTTCTCAATTTGGACTCTGGTTTGTCAAATGAGTTCCTGTCACCTCAATTATGAGGAAACTACGGTTTGATCCAGACTGAAACGGAACAACAGAAAATCACCTATAAGACGTACAGTGAGTCCATGAGAATTGTCCTTTTACTAATGCTTTATGCACTAATTTATAAATCCCACAATCCCACAATGGGATCACAGGCGTGAAAACTCTACACCATGGATGTATGAAGAGAATTGAGATTTGGTGCGTTCAATCATTTCGTGGATGTAGCTGGCACTGTTTCTCTTCTCTCTCTCCTGGCCTGACCCACTTTTATTTCTGGCTGGAAGGTGTTCTCGTGCGACGACCCCAGCGCTGTGCGTGCACATGTGCATGCTGCCCAGGGGAAATCCTCTGAAATGTAGCCGGTGATTGAGATGACAAGCCCACATTGTGACTCCCCCTCTGGCTACTGTTGGCAGCCAATGCTCCAATAATCAGCAGCAGCAGCAGCAGCAGCCTGACTGAACCGGACCAATCCACAGCCAAGACTCACCAAAAACAACTTTCCTTCTTCTTTTAACGGGGCCTGGGATTAATTGTGTGACCCGACATGAATGTAGGCGGAATATAAAGAGTATTGCAAAAAAACAACAACTATGTCTTAAATGTTGTCAGAAGCACAAATGTGCTTCTGATTGAACTTACCTTTACCAGATGCAGAAAGAGCAGATTTAAGAAACTACATCAGGTATGGATCCACCAAAAGAGAAATAGTGTTACGTTCCAACTAATGTTAGCCTTATTAATGCTCAGGGGCGTTTAATGTAGAGCAGCACAGCTGTCTGCTGGATACCAAGCCATTCTCCTGTTCCTGTCGGCCACTGTGTCCCAAATCCTCTACGATATAACACTGATATTAAGTTCACGGACATATCTGAGCAGACATTTAGCCAGCGGGAACTTTCAGACCATTTTACATTCAGTATGATGAGTATCTTTTCTCTCCTTTACAATTTGGGCGAGAAAGTGTTAAAATTGTACCCAAGCTGTGAGAATTCACAGGGCGGAAAAGGGCAACTGATAATTGAAAAATACACTTTCGATACAGTTGACATGTCATCGTTAATCTAACGTTGGAAATATAGTGGTTTATTTTAATAACCTTTTGGGTTAGATGCCTGAAATGAGGTCCAAGTCTTAAAACATTTTAAGGTTTTGGCCTAGCACATAAAACATGTCAGTAAATATCCCACTCATGACATGTGAAGCTTGTACATGTCTTAATTAAACAATCCACTGGAAGCTCCTCAATGCCAGCAGACACAGAGAGCAGCAGGAGATGGAGAGGGAAACAGTGCCTCAACTCTATCTGAAAAGTTGTGTTATTCATATTTTAATAATATCATGTGAACATACAGTGGTGGAAGAACACTACTTAAAGTAAAAGTAGATAAATACTACAGTGTAAAAATACCAGTAAAAGTCCAGCATTCAAAACATTACTTAAGCAAAAGTACTAGCATCAAAGTATACTTAAAGTACCAAAGGTAAAAGTACTCATTATGCAGAATTATATATATTTTATCACTAGAATATAACCATGGATGCATTAATGTGTTAATCCCTTTAATGTTGCAGCTGGTGAAGGTGGAGCTCACTATAATCCTGAAAGTATTAGTGGAGTAGAACAGTTTACGTTCTTCAATATTAAGACGTGTACTTTACTGTAAACAAGGTGCTAGAGGGCATCAAAAGCATCCAAACAGAGCGTTCATCACATTTAACCCCCAGATACTGAGGCCGTCACAACAGTAGTTACAGTTGTGACGAGCTGGCCTGTCTCAGATTGAGAATAATTCACATCATTCTTGCTGAGAGCAGGAAGAGAAGCCAGGATGACTAGGACTGTGTGGGTCCAGTAGGACTGTGTGGGTCCACTAGGACTGTGTGGGTCCAGTAGGACTGTGTGGGTCCACTAGGAGTGTGTGGGTCCACTAGGACTGTGTGGGTCCAGTAGGACTGTGTGGGTCCATTCGGACTGTGTGGGTCCAGTAGGACTGTGTGGGTCCACTAGGACTGTGTGGGTCCATTCGGACTGTGTGGGTCCACTAGGACTGTGTTGGTCCAGTAGGACTGTGTGGGTCCACTAGGACTGTGTGGGTCCATTCGGACTGTGTGGGTCCACTAGGACTGTGTGGGTCTATTAGGACTGTGTGGGTGTGGAGCATGAGCAGCAGCCGTGGCCTGGAGTTCTGTACCGGCTGCTTCATCCTCAGCTGGCCTCATGTGACAGTCATGGGGCTGCTGCAGCTGGGAGCTACACATTCAAACATTTAGACAGGTTTTCTAATCAGAGCGGATTTCTCCATCTGCAAAATTAATTTGAATGCGTGCATTGCAATGACTACGTCCTCTTCTCAGATACAGTCTCTGAGCTGGACCAGAGCCACGGTGGAGAGAAAAGGAATACTCCAAAGAATGGTGCAAATAAACCTCTTTGATTTCTTTATTCTTTTTGACAGAGACCTGTACCGTGTGGGGACGTAAAGTGAAGTTCACCTCGCCTGTATCTTCTCTTCTACTACCCGACAATTCATCAGGAAACGATGAGCGCGCCATCCATGATGATGATATCGTATCACTTCCCATCTCTAGCAATATCAGTCATGTTAGATAACTTCCAAAAATGACTCGACACATTAAACTCAACTCTCACAGCTTTGTAAATGTAGGTATGACATTTATGACAATTATTTGCACAGTGTAGAACTATATCATACCATAATATGAAATATGTATCCTCATTTGCCTTGTCAGTCCAATCAGATCAAGAGAAGGTATCTGGATTCAGGCTGTTTGGGACAGCAGATCAAGTTTCTGGAATATACCTTTTTGAATTTGGTGACATTCCACCAATGATGGTAAAAGTGGAGAGGACCTCTCAGAGTACTGACTGGTGACTATAGTGAGGAAAGAGAAGAGACATGGCTGCAGGCCACAGTTTGATCTGTGCGTGCCTGCATCGATCGTACACGCATACAACACACTGACTGTAGAACTAAATAATCTCTTGTAAATAGATTTTTCCATTCGAAATTTTCCCACAAATCAATGTGTCTGCTGATGTGCCGGGACAGCCAGTCGAACATGTATTGAAGCCAGTCTGATCCGTCGTGCTGAGGCGGATAGAGCAGTCTTTCTTTCACAAGTCCTCTAACGGGTTTTAATGTTCCACTTGTCATAGTTCAGCATCCTTCTCCAGGTCACCTGACAGCGGTGTGTGTGGGTGTGGCCATGTTTGGTTTGGGGGGTCTGGGCCTGCTCTTTAGAAACCATACTGAGCCACCACAGCCTGTTCTAAAGCAGCCTCAGCACATTTCCAAAGCCAGCCGCCCCATTCACAGACTACACCCTGAAAGAGACGGCTCTGTGTGTGTGTGTGTGTGTGTGTGGAGAAGTGCTTTAATGGATGCGGTGGTTGTCCCAGCCTGAGGCCAAGCCGTACAGTGCTCTGTGTGCACTAGCACACTAACAAGTGCATGTAGAGAGCTGCTGCAGGTTGCACCAGCTGCTCCACATGAAAGACAAGATGTATGCATCAACCATTTCATCGCCACATAAACTACTACTGCTTTAAAACTGAAAATATTCCTTTGCAAATATTATATGTCCAGGGCTTTTATTGTGAAAGGCTGGAAGGAGTGGACGTGGTCTGCGCTGCTTTGTCAACATTTATAAGGGTAATACAGTTTGTTGTCTTGGTTTCGGACTACAGAGCCTTCATGCTGTCGTTTCACACACACATAGGCACAACTCGACCCGTTCCGCACGACGTGATTGGTTGATTCCTCGGCATATCATTTGCATTCTGTGTATCCACGACAAAAATGTACTGACGACTTAATCGCATGAAAAAAGAAGAAAAATAAGCGTGTGTACCGCCTTTATTACTCAGGTGAAGTGACTTGAGAAATGTAATCCTGCTTAGATATCGTTGCACAGGTTCAAACCCTGTTCGATCAGGTTTTATGTTCCCATAAGGAGAGAGCGCCTGGAGGAAAGCTGCTGATCCAGGGTCTGTTTCTGAGCGTTGCACTTCTTTTCTGCGCCCGCTCCGAGGTTGCCGTCAGCGATATGATGATTATGATGTAGTCAAATGCCTTTGAAGTCATATTATGGTATAACCGATATACTATGGTTGGAACAATGAAGCTGTTCCTTGTCTTCATCTTTGATGGACAATCTGAGTGTCCCATGCTCTAGTGTTTCCAACCACAACAGCGTATGAGCTATCACTGGTCTCAGTGAAACAGACCACACACGGTCGGCAGTCTCATAGCTGGGCATTTAATGAAATAAACAACAACATGGCGACGGCCGTAATCCAAGATGGCGATGGAGAAATCACTGACCTCGAGGCTTCAAAACATCAGTCCACAAACCAATGAGTGATGTCACCATGACTACCTCCACTTCTTATACAGTCTATGGTCTGATTCCATCACTGCCTACAGTGTACAACAACATATATACAGTGAAAGACTATACAGCTACTCAAGGAGAACATGTTTGAGACACAGCTGGATGACATCAGTATATCCATATCATATAAATATCGTGGTACCAGAGTAGATATCGTCTTAGATGTCGGATACCATAATATCGTAACGTGGCATAACTGTTGTCTTTTACTGGTTGGGCTGAATTACAGTAACCGGACTGTTCTAGCTGTTCTCAAAAGTATCTTTGTGTATACACTATATCATCACAATATTGATATTGAGGTATTTGGTCAAATAATTGGACTGTGGAAATAGACGTTTTGATCTATTTCACACAGATTATGATAAAACACCCTACCTAATGGTGTATAGTAACGAAGTAGAAATACTTTGTTACTGTACTTAAGTAGTTTTTTTGGATATCTGTACTTTACTTTACTATTTATATTTCTGTTGACTTTTACTTTTACTTCACTACATTTTGCAAAGAAAACTGATACTTTGACTCCGATACATTTGCCCTGAAACCTTCATTACTCGCTACAAAATCAAATCTATCTTTAGAAACAAAATGAATCATGAGAGCAGCGTCGGGGACTGTGGTGGAACACAGACTGCAAGCAGCAGGTTTGGTGAATCAGTGGTCCTAGCAGCAAGTTAAATCATTGGTTAATCACGTTAATGCGCAATTGCAAACAAGTGCTCTCAAAGCTGCGGTGTTTTGATTCCCAGTGATGCCCAGGATGCTACATGCTATAGCTAGCGAGCGACTACATGAGTAGAGTTCCACACAGGACGGGTGGGATGAGGAGAGGTGGATGGGTCAAACTAACACTGTGTTTCCTCCAGGAGGCCGCAGTTTGTGCCGTGTGTGAAACGAGAAGCCAATGTTGATTTATTTGTGACGTGACTTCCGTACTTAAGCAACGCCACTTCCGTAGATATTTTAACGCAAACCACGATCTTTTCCTTAACCTAAGTAGTTTCATCGCCTAAACCTTAGTTGTTTCCTGTGAAGATGGAAGTTTATTTTGAAAAGACAGTATGCATGTAACAAGCCAAAACAGACTCATGTTGCTGGACTTTTGCAGGAAAAACGCACGAAAAATGAGGAGTAACTTTTCATAAGATATCAATAAAACGGGGATGAATTTATATCATTGTATAAAGAACGACATGAGAATATCAATCTCATGTCTGTAAGTTAAATCAGCTATAATCACTCTTTTAAAGTGATTGGTGACTCGTCTAAAACATTTAAAACAGGAATAACTTCAATAGAATCATTCTATACACTGTAACTTCTTTACATTCTAATACAATGTAAAGAAGTTACATTCTAATACAATGTAAAGAAGTTACATTCTAATAGAATTGTCTTTTGAAGATGAACAGGACATTTTTCAGTTTCAAGTAATGACTGGGTTACTTTCGGTGCTGCTTTAGTTTTGATCATGTTTTGATAGTTGAGTCATGTTGTGGATGATCAGATGGAGTTATGATGGTGGCAGTCGCCCAATTGCAGATTCAGCTTGAGCAAAACCTTTGTCTATTGTGTTCAAATCAGGCCCATAGGAGTTTACAAGGCATGTGTCCTTTCTCTAAACACTGACCTGATGCATCAAGTGGATATGTTTTGCTGAACATAATATTATGCATTTGTCCTCTACATCCTCTCGTCGGAATGAGCATACTTATAAACGCACTGTTACAACTCCTTCATAGTGTCATATTGCTTTTCAGAGAATTATGATGATAAGTTCATAGTAGATGCAAAAGTATACTTATGTACAATATATTATGTTGAACATTGTTGCTCCTGGATGGATCACAGCCAACCCAATTATGTTCAACACAGCTCCATGTGCTTGGTCATGGTGCCACAGCACTTAAAAGAATAAACTTCATAATTCTCAAAATTCTGACCCTTTGCTTTTTTATTAACAGCATTTACTTGTACTTTTACTTTCAATACTTAAGTACATTTAAAATCAGAAAATTACTTTTGATACTTAAGTACAATAAATATCAAATACTTTAAGACTTTTACTCAAGTAGTATTCTAATCGGTGATTTTTACTGGAGTCATTTTCCAGTAAGGTATCTTTACTTTTACTCAAGTATGGCTTTTGGGTACTTTATACACCACTGTACCTCACCAATGGGGGTGCAACCCATTTATTAATTAAATACAAAGGAGGCCTCTCCTTTTTGTGTTACTTCTGAATATCAAGACACTCCATGTATGATCATCATCTCATCATCATTGCTGCAGGGATATAGTGTTTCATTGTCTAGAGTTGATTTGAGCTTTACCTCAAACCTGAAATGGAAGCAATCAGCTAATTTTGCCCAGAGAAGTAACTGCTATGTTGGCCTGGTGGCAATCACTAAAGAGCTGTGGCAGCACCATCTGGGCTAATAAGAGAGCGGCCATGTCTGTCACTAAGACCCCTCATGGAAACAGCTTTGGGTCTTAACCAGATGGAATTCAATGACTTCTCCATTGTGGTAGTCTCTAAAGGAGCTTGGCTGTGGGCCATCTGGGACTCCCAGTGCAGAGACCTATTGGAGGGTATTACCTTAAACCCCCCCACCATCCTCAGACTACTTCAACTCCTAAATGTGAAAAGTATCCAGCTAACGGGGGTCAAACAACAACCGCATTCTCAACCTTTTCATCCTTTTTAGTTCATTGACAGAAAAATAGTCATCACATACTTTAACAATCAATCGTTCCATTCTTTGTTCAAGCTAAATATGTAAAAACGTTCCACGTCTCTGCGATGTGAGAACGTCCTGCTATCACTGTAGCTGAATATTGGACTCCTGGTCAGACAAAGACCTCTAAATGAGAGAGCTTCAGTGGAAAGGCATTTTGTTCAGTTGATGTTTTGTTAAAATAAGGATGAGACATTTTGGAAATTGTCCAAACATTTATAAAAACTAATGAATTAAATGTGAGAGAGAGAGACAGACGTTTCCGAACAGTTCAGGGCATTTTAGGATCTATAAGAAACGTATCAGCTGTTCAACAGAAGCCCTTATTGTGAGCAGCTGACATGATGTTACGTCTCCATTGTTCTCAACGACTCCAATACTTCAACTTGTGTATCGAGTACCGAGTACCTACCCAACACTCGTGTGTTAAAAACAAATACACATATTATATATTATTATCATTTAAACAGCTGTGCACTATTAGCTGTGTATGGATGTGACATAAGTGCCATCATTGTTGTCTTGCTCAGGTTAAACCTCGTCTTAAACATACATAGAGCTTTCCTCTATGATCTAGTGTGATTGTTAACATCTTGTCTGTCTCAGTCAGACAGCACTATCATGGATTTGACTTTTTTCTTGGATTTGGAAATTAGCCCTCAAACAGAAATGTGTGAGTTGTGACATATTGAAGTGAATTGAATTGATAGTTGCTGTGGGTGGGAACTTGAAATGCATCCCCTCCTACAGGCTGAGGATTTTCCTTCTTTATATTAACTGACTTCAACTCCACACAGACTCAGTTGGGTTAAACGTGTGTCCAGCAGACACTCAAACTGACTTCAGCCTGGAGTCTGACCAGAGACTAAGCAGTCCTTTCAGTACGTGGCCATGGAGCTGTCTTCACCCCAGGCCTCTGCTACAGTAAATAGCAGGAGCCCTGCTGTAAGAGCTGGTATAGACGGGCTCTCCACTCAATGGAAGGCTGTCCAGCAAAATGGACATTCAAAACGCATACAAACTAAACCATGTCCAAAGCATTCAGTATTTTTTTTTTACAGTCAAAAAGAAGGGGTCTTGTCTTTACTGCTCAGAGGAAGTGATGTCATGTGTCTGTCTGGAGCGTGAACGTGGCCCTCACTGAGTGGGTTCAGTCCACACATGCAGCGACATTCCCCCTCATACACTTTATGAACACACGCGCTGCCAGAACGGGCTGAATGTTCTGCACGCTGGTTTCAGGATCCTGCTCCAGTTTTCACCCAAAGGCCCAATGTGACCAGACCCTCCACAGACCTGAGCATTACAGTCAGCTCAACACATAGACGCAACACTGAGTCCTCGAGAATGAACGAGTGCATCTACTTTCAGACGATGATGTGTGTAGTGCAGGTGAAAACAACAAACCGGGGGGGCTTTAATCTGAATGAATGAATGGAATTCCAGTGCTGAGTTCAAGGCTCAGCCGGAGTCAGCCTGGAGTAAACAACAAGTGGTGCGGCCCCTTCATCTGTTAATACACTGATTAGAGCACAACAAGGGCCTCACAACGCACCAATAGGAAGCCAGTATTCTCTACATCACCTTTTAACATTTATAAAGTAGGGACAGCAAGCAGTAAAACATGCAGCAAAATAAATACTTGTATTCATATTTGTAATATTCATGATATTTAACTACTTCTGTTACAGTCAGAAGCAGAACCAGAGAACTGGATTCAAGTGAAGGCCTTTACTGCCAAAGCAGGGTGGTGTGCTGTTTAAATGCATGTTTTAGAGCTGTGCCCACACTAACATCAGCTGTATGTTAAAGGAGAGACGACGTCTGTGTCTCTTTAAGGGACTCACAATACAAGACCTGAACGCTGAAGGCCAACGGATCTGTGGTGGGAAACCAAACCAGGACCGCAGCTGCTCTGCTGTGTTTTGCATAGCAGGACTTGAGGGGGGACATGTTAGTCTCAATAACATTTCAGATTAAAATTCTGTAAAGTATCAGGTTTGGGCAGAGTAGTAAATCTTTGAATCTATTATGTCCCATTAAGCTGATGTTTAACTGCAAAGTATCTAAATGACCAAAACATACAAGGACACTAAACACCTTAAAGAATAATTAATTTGTCCGTGTTCAAATAGTCAGACGCCCATATAAACAGGGTTCTTTGCTGTGACCATTCCTCCTGCTAACACAACAAGCCTTTAAATGAACTGCCAAAGTAGGAGATCTAGTGCTTATTGGTGCAAATATGTTTTGTTCATCTGAATGTATACCAGTTAGGGGTTGGCAAGCTTTTTCATAGTCATTAAGTTTAATGACATCACATCTAAATGTAACTTTCCAACAGATCTGTCATTTTATTCCGTCAATATAGGTGATGTTTAAAAAAAAAAAACATTTTTCTCCCATAATCAGGACAATGTATTTATATATTCGAGCACCGTACAAGAATTCTGCCATCTTCATGAAAACATTCACATCTCAGTTAAACCTATTGACCCATCAGTCTTCTTTATCAGCAGTGAACTTTAAAAAGAAGTAGGAGTGGACTCTGTGGAATGGGGGGATGTGGATAAATAAAAGGGTTTCCATGGGCCAGGGATCGGAACCAAAAGAGGGACTTTTGTAACAAAAAAGCCACCTGACAAAAATTCCAAAATGAAGAGTTTCAACTTGAGACGTCCAGGATGTGTGAAGCAGTCTGTGCTGTCGGCCTGTTCCACTGATGTTAGCTCACGCCGCTACAGTGCACAGCTCAAACCATCAACATCATCAACAGCACTCTCAGACATGATCAACCAGAAATTTGTCCACAGCTGGCCATCACCAGAGATAGATAAACCCTGATCATAAGATCATCTAGAAATATTATGTAAGACGGAGAAAGAGTTTGATCCAAGGTGACTGTGGTGCACATGAACGCGTGTCAGCTGACCTGCCCACTGCAATCACACTGCTGCTGAGATTAATGTACCCTTTCATGTTGTTCTGTAGAAGCTAATCTCAGTCACAATGTCAGCTCATGCAATGCAAAGCCACACACACACACACGCAACTGGTATAACAGGAGGTTGCTGGCTGGAATATCTTTAGTAGTGAAGTGTAAACTGAGCTCTTATCTCTGAAGCTGTACCTGAGTCAACACACACACACACACACACACACACACAGAGCTTTATTAAAGAGCTGATGGAGAACCTGTTCAATGTGACTCTATTAGTGGAGGTAAAAGCATGTGCTAATCAAACGGGGATTGGCCTTGTGACTCTGTAGGGGGACAGATCCCAGATCAGTTTATCCAGCAGGATGGAGGGCATTTCCTCTACTCATTACCTTTGAAGAAACCCTGTGAAACATTAGCAAAGATTCCAGTTCCCTGCTATCAGACTATGGGCTGGATTTCACTTTACAAGTCTAAGGTTTTTGCAGAAAACAAAGGGCTGGACCCAAGGGACACACAGGGTTTAGATACACAGGGAAGGTGCAGGTGATTAGACACAGCAGGTTTCAATTAAGGGCGGGGCAGACGATCGCGAGAGGAACAGAGAGGGGCAGAAAGTGAAGTGAAGCAGACTGAGGAGGTGCAGGTGATTGAACGCAGTAGTGTATAATTAGGGGAAGGGCAGACCCTCACAGGGGTGAGACAGACAAAGGCAGGAAATAAAGTGCAAGACACAGAACATCTCAATAAAACAGAATCAATAACTAAATGTCAAACACAAATCACCTCATTCACTCACTGTATTCATGAAGATATGTGTTCAATGACACACTGGGAAAAATATCACAAAATGATAATGCCATAAACAGCTGAACATCAAAGTAATATCCCATCATACTGATAAGGCTTTGAACCAAAACTCAAGTTCAGTGCAACGTCATTTTGATGTGTTGCCATGACAACGTACTTTGTGCCGGTGTTTTAAGAGTGGAACGAGTTAAACGAACAGAAGCCTACCATGTTGAGTGTAAAAACATTTTTTTTATCTCAAATTTAAAACTATTATTCAGCAACCCAAATGCTAAAGAGGCGCCATTGAGCGGTCAGAGATGTGGGGTGATTGTAGACCATATGTTCTGGGAGCACGAGTTGCATGTTTTACATTAGCTTACTAGCTACTAGCTAAAGGGTGACTTGTGCTTGCAGAATCCACGAGGGTTACGAGTTTCTGCGAGTGATGTTACGAACACAGAGAGAAAGGCTGGAGAAGAGAAGAATCTCAACCCGGCATCTTTCAGCAGAACCACAGTGGTGGAAAATAAATGTTTCCAGACGTGACAGCAGAGTGCTGTTCGCTACTTTTAATCGATTTAGAACAGCCTCAGTCTCCATTGTTCTTATTATTACTATTTGGTTCCAGTCGTAAGGCTGACAGCGGCTTTAGTCCCGCCCACGGCATCGATTGGCTGACTGTTAGTACCCCTGTGGTACCTGTACCCCCTACCAGTTGTGCTCAGGGACCGAGCTACAAGTAAACAACAACAACATATATCAAGGGGACACGCCACAACAACAGCATTGGGTTCATGCACTGGTTACTGTTGACAATAAGAATCATAATGCTTCCAAAACATGTGGTCTGTTTGCGTCTCTAGTTTTCTCCTAAATTCACCAAAAGTTACCATTACATATTATATATGTATATAATATACAAAATAATCGTCTTAATGTGAGTGATCAAGTGGTGAAGTTTAATGGTGATATCTATGAGTTCATGTTTTGACCCTATTCTCCTGTAGAGTCTCTAAATGTCTGTAATTTAACTAAACATCTCTTTAAAGGACGTTTTCTCTGAATGAGTTTGTTCTCAGACTCTGATCCAGAAATCTCCACTTGCAGCTCTTACATACATTTCATTCCTCTCTATACTCTGAAGCTTTCTACAGAGGAGTTTGTTCACATATCATTCAGTCATTCCACTGATTTATACATTCTATTCATAAAAACATGGAGTAAATAGATTTTTTTTCTGGCTGTGAACATTATTCTGATACAATCCCCTCAATAAAAACCTTTGACTTTAATATGTGAACAGAATGAATCAATGTTCAGATTTCTGTTCTGGAAATGCATGCAAATGAGCACATATTTAAAGATTTTGTCTACTTTGCATATCTAAACATACTTTTTCAACTTGACTAAGCAAAGACAAATCTCATTAACTTGGTAAATGTATTGACGTTAATGAATGAAGGGCATTCTGTCCTCCTATGAGCTCAATAACATACCGTTACCTTATGTGGCTGAAATGATATTTGTACAACAAATAATCACGTGCAGGATTTTATAACATGGCAGTGTCATGTTGTCCAGATAAAAAATAACTCAAATAAAGTCACAATTACCAATTTTCTATGACTTTAAGCACAATGCTATGAAGTGATTTGAACCGGTTGAACAGTCGGTCCTACCTTCCGAGCTCTTTGCCGGGGATGATGGTGTAGTGGTCGCTGAAAGGCTCGCTGCTGATGCTGGTCTGGATCTCGGACAACAAGCCGCTGATGCCGCAGCCACGGCTCGGTTCCGCTGCCGGACTGTGCTGGAGGCCGGTCCGGCTCCTCGAGTCCCCGGCGCGTGGACATTCGGGGATCATGGCGTCGTTTTAACGTCGGTTAGTTAGTTAGTTAACGTTAGTTAACGTTAGTTAGTTGTCAAACGTCGAGGAGAAAAGTTGAACAAACAGCAGCGCACTAACGGGACACGACCGACCGAACGAGCAACAACTTTAAAACAACACTCGCGCGACAGAAAAGTGTCACTGTATGGCGGGAAGGCACTTCAACGCTTCCGCATAGTTTACCTTTCTATTTAATACCGTCACTGACGAGCTCATTTTGATGTGGTCCGGTCTGCTCTCGGCTGCTCGGTAGTCAGCGGTCCTCTACTCGCTCCTCACTGACACACCGCTCCGGTGCTGCGCGTTCAGTAACCATGGGAGCTCGTGCTGATTGACAGACGGGCTGACCAATGGGGTGAAAAATGTCCTGTTCATCTTCAAAAGACAATTCTATTAGAATGTAACTTCTTTACATTGTATTAGAATGTAACTTCTTTACATTGTATTAGAATGTAAAGAAGTTACAGTGTATAGAATGATTCTATTGAAGTTATTCCTGTTTTAAATGTTTTAGACGAGTCACCAATCACTTTAAAAGAGTGATTATAGCTGATTTAACTTACAGACATGAGATTGACATTCTCATGTCGTTCTTTATACAATGATATAAATTCATCCCCGTTTTATTGATATCTTATGAAAAGTTACTCCTCATTTTTCGTGCGTTTTTCCTGCAAAAGTCCAGCAACATGAGTCTGTTTTGGCTTGTTACATGCATACTGTCTTTTCAAAATAAACTTCCATCTTCACAGGAAACAACTAAGGTTTAGGCGATGAAACTACTTAGTTCGGTTTAGGAAAATATCGTGGTTTGCTTTAAAATATCTACGGAAGTGGCGTTGCTTAAGTACGGAAGTCACGTCACAAATAAATCAACATTGGCTTCTCGTTTCACACACGGCACAAACTGCGGCCTCCTGGAGGAAACACAGTGTTAGTTTGACCATCCACCTCTCCTCATCCCACCCGCCCTGTGTGGAACTCTACTCAGGTAGTCGCCCGCTAGCTATAGCATGTAGCATCCTGGGCATCACTGGGAATCAAAACACCGCAGCTTTGAGAGCACTTGTTTGCAATTGCGCATTAACGTGACTAACCAATGATTTAACTTGCTGTAGGAACACTGATTCACCAAACCTGCTGCTTGCAGTCTGTGTTCCACCACAGTCCCCGACGCTGCTCTCATGATTCATTTTGTTTCTAAAGATAGATTTGATTTTGTAGCGAGTAACGAAGGTTTCAGGGCAAATGTATCGGCGTCAAAGTATCAGTTTTCTTTGCAAAATGTAGTGAAGTAAAAGTAAAAGTCAACAGAAATATAAATAGTAAAGTAAAGTACAGATATCCAAAAAAACGACTTAAGTACAGTAACGAAGTATTTCTACTTCGTTACTATACACCACTGCTACTAGGTGCAAAACAATAGAAAGATGTTCAACGCGAACACACACAGATGTAAAACAATAAAGATATGTAAAATGACCATACAGACAAACATAAACGACCACAAAATGATCAGAAATGAAAAACTAGGAAACAAATCTTTATTCACCACACAACTCATGTGAAGGGGGACATGGGCTCTGTTAGAAGTCATGAGTCAATGTTCAATCCCAGTCCGCCCTGCCTGGAGTCAAACAGCTGGATTCCTTTAGATTAAGGGTTTTGGTTTATTACTACTTGTGTATTATTTTCACAAATTTGGCCCCCATTTAGTTGTAACTTTGTACGAATCAAAGCAATTGCTGAGGCCTAGATCTCCCTGACAACTGAGCTATCAGCTCATGAGTGTCACAAGATGAGGCTGAAAGCCCCAGAGGAAAATAAGTCAGGAGGTCATTTAAGATTTATTTTGCCAATGACTTTCTCCCAAAAGTCATTAGAATGGATGCTCACCTTGAGCGGATGGCCACTCAGTTACCTTGTGATGAGCTCTTGTGATCTGTCTTTCCTTGGTTTCATTCAGTAGAATATATCCACACAGTAACAGCAGCAGAGTAACAAAGTGACCGTTTTTATTGAGATTCATAAACAGTTGTATGGTGTGGTGGAGCGATAGCACAGCCTGAGTATTTAGCAACCCGTTCAGATTCAGAACTGTACCTTCCAACATTATGTACATATGTGTTTAATCCACACACACAAAACAGGAAACAAAAAACAATACGCATGCTTCAGTATCACCATCCATCCATCCATCCATTCACATATTCCCTTTGTTAAATTCCCTTTCAAAAATAAATTAGACAAATAAATAGCTTGAAAAGACACAAACACCTCACCTTTGTGTCGATGCCCCACGATTCTTCACCTCTCCATAAGCGTATTTAAATATTTCTACAATAGCTGCTATCAATGCACTTATATATAAGTGTTATGGTAGTGTTGGTAACCAATTATTTTCCACAATAATGTGTTCAACATTATCAACCCAATAAAAACAAGACTTCCATACACAGTCTTTACATTTTCAACAAATTACATATAAAAATCTACTATTTTTATGGACGTCTCTTGTTGTCATAACTGTCTGAAACACAGAGTATTTTCTGGATACATGCAGCTCAATGACAGAGAGACATGGAAGAAAAAATCCAGAAAACATTGACAGAACCTCAATAATGAACGAGACGATGTGACCACAGAGAGTGGTGGATAGAACAGAGAAATATGAATGGAAACAGACCAGCGAGCTTAATAGATAATAGAAAAGACACGCGTATCAAAACTCAAAGGCTTCAAAAGTGAAGGCAAACTCTTCTGATCATATCGTCAAACAAATAAGAGAAATAATGCAAACAAACAAAACATTCAAGGAAAGCTTCGGGACTTCCCCTCACTTATAAATACAATACAGTATAAATAACAGTACAAAAGATTGTAGAAAAAAAAGAGAGGGAAGATGCAACATAATCACAGCCTTGTCCTCATGGTTGTAGATGCGTGGATAAGGCCTCGTCACTGCCTAGGATGACTGTAGTACTACTCATCTGACTAAATATATCTATATATATATATATATAGATATATTTATGGTATCTCTATATACTATCTGAATATATATATATATATATTTATAGACTTCTGCAAGAATTTAAGGGTAAAATCCTGTATTTCTGTTGCTGAGATCGCACCCCCATTGTGATAACTTCTGTAGTTCACGAGTAAATAAAGCACCATTTGGGTCTTTCAAATGAAAACAATAAAAATGTGACCTTTGAACCAGGGTCAAAGGTTCTGCTGTGGTCAAACATGTGGTCGTGTGTCAGAATCTTCAGAGGTCGCATTTATCTGTTCCCTACACCCAACTAGTCCTGTTCAGGGGCTGGATCCTATCCCAGCATGCCTTGGGTGAATAACCTATAATATAGGTTCTCAGTGTTAAAAGAGAAATGCTTTAACCCTCTGTAATTCAGGCCCTATATACACTTGGCATTTCAAGTGTATCGTATCTTGTTCATATTGGATGATTCTGCTAAACCCCATATAAGTTCAATGACAATGTTAAAAACATTTTTTTTACATCCAATGGCAACATAAAAAAAGAAATTTCGTACAATATCAACGCATGGCAACTACGGTATAGTTAAGGTTGGGGAAAGATTGTCGTCATGGCAAATAAACTGCAGTTAGCGTTGGTTACGGTTAGGTCACCAATGAGAGTCGGGTGTGTGATGCTAGTGGTGGCTAATGTAGCCTGGAGCCTCAAAGCCTTCTTTCTAACGGGATGCTCCTTGGTTGCATGTATACTTGGCTTGTTTGAGATCAGAGAGCTATCTTCCCAAGACGCATGAGGGGGCTTCATGTAAATGGGCTAGTCTCCAATGAACCTGACTCGTGTTTGACGCACACAAACACTGGGAGAACATGCAGAGGGTTTCCAAAAAGAACCAAGGCAAAATCTGAAGTGAGGACTTTCCTCTTGTCAGGCTCAAGTACTAACGAGTGAGCGCCACAACCCCACAGGCCACACGTGAGGCACAGCTCCATTACTGGACCAGAGATGGAGATGAGGGGCTGGGAATGCTGAGGGTTCACTGCGGTCGGTCATTGTCTAAAAGAACACGGTAGACTGTGGAACACATCGGAGTAAAGGTCTTAACTATTGCATATATTACACTGGTTTGTCCAAGAGCCCCTGTGCACATCACAGGTATATACCAAGAGGACCGGATCAGGGAGCCGATCCGTTGATCCCAGGTTCTTGGAGACCTACATGCTGCATTGCTGTTTGAGACAGTACGGGGTTTGAGATACTGAAGTACCTGCACCGTGCAAAGATGGTGAAGGTACACAGTCACAAGTTCATCAGTGGAGGACTTGAACAAGAGTACAAGCATCTCCCATTCACAAAGGATTCACGGACAGTCTCCTTTGCAGGCTGGAGACAGTGTCCATTCTTTGTCGTCAAGGAATCATGAACTACGGGTATGCCAGGTTCAGCATGATCGCCCTCAGTCTCCACGGACGGAATCCCAGAAGCCCTTGTGTTGGAATCGATGGCTACTTTGATAGAGGAGACATGACATCGTTGTCTATGCTTTTGAAAGCACAACAGAGCCAGAACGCTTGGAGAGACTGTTGGAGTTCTGTGTCAGTAACAGTGTAGCCCATTCAGAGGAGGACATGAAAAGGTCTACGCTCAGCTGCTGTCCTCACTTTGGACTGAACTAGAGGGAGGCAGAGAACGGGATGGTGCAGGTCCAGATCTAGGCCTTCCTGGACCAATACTTGTTGAGTATCCGAACTGGACAAAGTATTCTGATGGTCCTCGAGTCTGTGCCTACCCATTAGAACCACCTATTTAAAGGGATATACCACACCCTTCACCTGGATTGGCTCTTGGTGTACTGTATCTGAATTAAACCAGAGGTCGATTGTTTTTGAAGTATCCCTATATTACTCGTTCCCCAGTCCCAGTCGGCCAGACCACTCGTATGTCTAAGCAAAAGAAAGACTTTTAGCACTTCTCTTGTATCTCTGCTCCTCAGGGAGCAGAGAAGACATTGACATTGCTTAATAAAGAAACTTCATTGCTATAGGTATCTGAGAGTATAACAAGATAATATATATGGTTGGCTTAACTATTATAGACATTGATGCATCCCTCCAGTGGTTGAGCTCCTGTTTCCCCAGTAAATAATTTTCATAATCTCATAGAAAACCTCCCCATGTCCCTCAGGGATCAGATTTGGACTCTATTTTCTTTTTAATTTTCACGACTCTTCCTGGAGTCATTGCATTATCTTTAAACGTATGTATTTTTGCCTTCACATCGAGATGTTTCTGCCAATAAAACATAGTGACCCTTAAAGCTGTAGCCTATCTTCTTAATCACCTTGCAAAGTGCATGACTCCTTAAAACTGCCATCGGTTTCCATGATTTCTTGAGCTCAAAACGCAAATGCTAAGTGGACTAGAAAAAGTAATCCATCCTTCTATCTCCTGCTGCTTAGACTTCTGCCGATCTGCATCTTTGTGTCTGTTGTCTTAATGTGCAGCTCTGCCTGGAGCCAGTAGACATGATCTATATAATTCAAGCATTAAATTGGTAGTTTTAGGTTTGATTGTAAGGTTCTTCTGATCACCCCTGAGGCCTTCAAAGGGCTGGTTTCTGGCACAAAGCTACATCACATTTATTTAATTCTTTATGTGCCAGATCCCAGACTCAGGCAGGTTCCTACTGGCCCCCCACAGTCCTAATAAAAAATATAATGATCCTTGCAGGCTCTCCAGATTAAAGACCAGACAGAATTGTTCCTTTGGCATCAGGGATACCAGAGTTTGCATCCATCTGAGGAGCTTTCTTTAAAATCTGCATTCTACTTTGAACCACTTCTTTAAAGCCACGTTTATACAGATTCTTCTGAACTTGTTTGTAGTATTTCTGTTTCCATTGAATGTGTGTCTTAGTCTCTGTCTATAATTCTAATACTTTTCTTTCTGACTTTATTCGTTTTTTTCCTCCTTGTCTTTACAGTATAAGAGCACACCATAGGTCATTCATGACATTATCACTTAAATCCTTGCTGCGAATTCAGATTGTTAACTGAGTAGTACGAATATATCTAAAGACAAATTCCAACAAGTTGTCAGGTATGTAGCGGCCATAGTTTTTGTATTAGATTGTATGTAAAGTTATTTTTTTCAGTGCTATTGTGCAGCTATAATTTGACTGTAAGTGCTGGGTGCTGTCATAAAGATCCTCGTAGCTAAGTGAGAGACTCTAACACACAGTACCATAACAGTGACATATATCCACATGACCAAAAACTTTGTAGAGTACAATCCAGGTATCTTTCAATCCAACGAGATTTCACATGTTTTAGCCCAGCCGGCGTCCCACAGAGAGGGATGATGATCCTTGTGGGGCTCACTCCAGGCCAAACGTGCTGGTTTCCTCCACAGCGATGAGCAGTTTCTCATACAGCATGGTGTATGAGGGGTATGGAGGCAGGTCCAGACGGTTGAAACAGGTGTGAGCCCTGAGAGAGAGAGAGAGAGAGAGAGAGAGAGAGAGAGAGAGAGAGAGAGAGAGAGAGAGAGAGAGAGAGAGAGAGAGAGAGAGAGAGAGAGAGAGAGAGAGAGAGAGAGAGAGAGAGAGAGGAGAATATCTGAAGCTCACATCACACTTTACAACTCACATGTATTTGTGACGTGACTTCCGTACTTAAGCAACGCCACTTCCGTAGATATTTTAAAGCAAACCACGATATTTTCCTAAACCGAACTAAGTAGTTTCATCGCCTAAACCTTAGTTGTTTCCTGTGAAGATGGAAGTTTATTTTGAAAAGACAGTATGCATGTAACAAGCCAAAACAGACTCATGTTGCTGGACGTTTGCAGGAAAAACGCACGAAAAATGAGGAGTAACTTTTCATAAGATATCAATAAAACGGGGATGAATTTATATCATTGTATAAAGAGAGTGACATGAGAAGATCAATCTCATGTCTGTAAGTTAAATCAGCTATAATCACTCTTAAAGTGATTAGTGACTCGTCTAAAACATTTACAAAAGGAATAACTTCAATAGAATCATTCTATACACTGTAACTTCTTTACATTCTAATAGAATTGTCTTCTGAAGATGAACAGGACATTTTTCAGGCCCATAGGAGTTTACAAGGCAGGCGTCCATTCTCTAAACACTGACCTGATGCATCAAGTGGATATGTTTTGCTGAACATAATATTATGCATTTGTCCTCTACATCCTCTAGTCTAATGAGCAGACTTATAAACGCACTGTTACAACTCCTTCATAGTGTCATATTGCTTTTCAGAGAATTATGATGATAAGTTCATAGTAGATGCAAAAGTATACTTATGTACAATATATTATGTTGAACATTGTTGCTCCTGGATGGATCACAGCCAACCCAGTTAACACAGCTCCATGTCCTTGGTCATGGTGCCACAGCACTTAAAAGAATAAACTTCATGTACTTGTACTTTTACTTTCAATACTTAAGTACATTTAATATCAGAAAATTACTTTTGATACTTAAGTACAATAAATATCAGATACTTTAAGGCTTTTACTCAAGTAGTATTCTAATAGGTGATTTTCACTTTTACTGGAGTCATTTTCCAGTAAGGTATCTTTACCTTTACTCAAGTATGGCTTTTGGGTACTTTATACACCTCCACGCCCTCCAGACCTGCTGTCATTAGTAGCCCTGCAGTATATGTGCAGATGCTGAAGCTCCCACCGTCCACGTAGTCGAGCTCTGGCCCTTTTCCCGCTCTGCAGTGAAACCCGAGCCCCGCTCCTTGTTTCTGCTGAGCACGCTCACATTTTAACCGCTGTTTACTGAATGAAGGTCCTGCTGGAAGGTCAGCCGAACACACCTTGCACAATATCACATCTACTTGAAATACAGAGAAAGGGAAGTACCACAAATAGCTGCTCTGCTGAGCCCGAGCATGGCAGCCAACTGATGAGGGCAGTTCACGTCAGAGCATTTCACACTGCGTGTTAAGCAGCATATATACACTGAACCAAAGTGATGGTTCATTTATAGGTGGTAAGCAGATTTATTTACCTCACCAGCCACCACGACCTTTAGGGTGAAAGGAACGACTTCGGACCTGTTCATATTACTGGTCCAAAGTGCTATGTACGGTACAAACCTGCAGGGACTAAAGGCCTAAAGTATTGTTGCTTTGCACGCAAAAATACAGAGGTGACGTTTTGGGAAAATTTCCAACATGTTCTCACTCCCAACCCGTTAAACACGGCAGCATGGTCAGTGGCCCCAAGCTTCAAACTATGAGCTTTAGGTTCCCGTCTGGCCAGTTTTAAACATGCCAGAGACGACGTGTCAAGTTTCAGCTGGTTACATGCAGAGTGTCTTTTTCTAAATAACCTTTGACGAACAGCGGTCCCCCGGGTGAAAGTCACGAATCTGTTTGACCCGTCCACCCTGACCTCCTCTCTATGGTGACTTTATACTGATTGTTTAAAGCCAGGGTTGGTAAAAAAATGTCTTTGTTATATTTGTTGAAATTCTCCTGGCAGCAATCAATAAATCAAATGCTCTGACAAAAAAAGCCAACAATCCCGTAACTCATCCAATCACCTTGGGCCTGCACTAAGTGATTGAACCGAGCCCTCTGATGAGTGTGAGGGGTGGAGCAGGCAGCAGGTCCATTGACTTGAAGGAACAAAGTGATGAGAGCTGAACAGTTTGAACACGGCTTTACAGGACACCGCTTTAGTTACCTGGGTAGTGATGTGACTTTGCCCCACTTCTCGATACAGAAGCGCCGCAGGCCGTTGGATCCCCGCAGGGCGGCGAAGCCTTCGTAGGGCACGCTGGACGTCCCGGTGACGAACTGCAGCAGGCGGAGGCGCTGCTCGTTGTTGAACCGCTCCACAGCAGCCCAGAACCAGCGCATCACTATGTGGCCGTCATGGTAACCTGGTGATGGAGTCAGGGAGTCAACATGTGACAGAATAAGCATAGAGAGGCTAGTATTGACCAGTTCTGTTAATAGTGCATACGGTGTGTAACAAGAAACTGATGTAATTTGTCATTAAATGAAACTATAAAAGGTCAATATTGGTGTTTTGGAAAACAGGGAACGGTTTGGTTTATATACTCTTTTCACACTTATTCAAGGAAACATTAGACCAGCATTATGTCAACTGGAATGAAAACGGAGCTGTTGCTGAGTCCAATACTGTGAAGGTTAGTTCTAAGATCTCAGTGGAATGAAACACAGACTAAATCCAGATCTGCTCTGGCTGATCTGATCACTTTTTGTGATCCATATTACATCCATACATGGACAAACTAAAAAAATCAAAGTGCTAGGGGCGTAAAGATTACCGGATACCGCAAAAACATTAGCATCGCTAGCTTAGTCTGCTTAGCATCCCTCTGCTACACTAATATAGCAGCTAGCTGAGTACAGATGGAGGGAACACAGTCTATGGTACATTGTCAGCACAGCGTCCGTGTATACAGTCTATGGGTTTTACACACACACACACACACACACACACACACACACACACACACACACACACACACACACACACACACACACCTCCTCTGTACTCGGTGTTGCTCCTCCAGTCAATGAGGTCGATCTCGACTGTACCGGCGATCACCAGCTCCAGCTCCCGCGCATCGAAAACAGACACCAGCCTGGAGTCCACCACCTGGGACGGAGAGACAAGCACATGTTGCTGTTCAGCTGTGTGGGCGCACTCATGTGTATTATGATGTATGCAGTCTATATGAACTATTATAGTATATATACTATGCATTTTATAGTCACATAGTGGAGTGTTGACATGTGTGAAGGTGTTCCACTGTGGATTATGATTTAGGACTTGTTATCTTATTGTCTTATTGTTTAAAATATGACTCCCTAAGGCTGGTTACAGGCCTATGACCTCATTGGTCTATTTATAAATGAGGGTTCTTAACTACTGTTAACCTTACAGTGATGTTGTTGAAAGCAGCTATGTGTGCTTTGACCCAAACAGCCTTGTTTACCTCGTAGAAGCCTCTGACCATCGCCTCCGTCTGCTGCACCACTCCTCTCTCCACCCTCCACTTGGCCATTCGCTCGATGTAGTCCTTCTTGTTCTTCTCAGTCACCTGGAGGTTGGAGCCGCCCGACTTCAGCTCCCGCTCCGTCACCTGGCAACCCAAGAGGCAGCGTGTAGAAAGCCCCTCCGTCATTGTGGAAACAAACATACATTCCAGATTAACAATACTGTGTATGTCACACGCGCTGACCTGGCCGAAGACCTCCTCGTTGACGGTGAAGGTGAGGTCCAGGATGTCAGTGATGTCGTTGTCTTTCATCCACTGCAGAGACTGGTGGAACTCCTCGTCCAGATACTCCAGATCAGACAGGTCTGTGGACCTGAAGGGACACATGGAGCTCACACATAAAACGACTGAACACAATGCCCGCACGCTGCACAATCCTTGTGTCAATTCATCTCTGAGTGGTTGCAGTTGCAGATGAATTTATCCAAAATTGACCACAGAATCCAAACGTGAATTGATTCAAACTGTTCGGGATTAGTTTCCCGAACAGTTTGCTCTACAACTCCTGCTCCTCACGTCACAGTGATTGGATGTTCCTTCAGGATATTCACTGTAGCAGATGGAGTTGATCCTTAGTGCTGTACCTTTTGACTTGAAATCAAAGAACCAGATGTTTTCTGACACAGTTAACCGGGAGTGTATCATGTCTAACGAAGCCTTAAAGAGACAGTCACCTAACATCGTCTATGCAGAAAGAAAACGTGTATTCACTTCACAGCTGACGTTGCGTTTTTCAGAAGTGCACACTGTCAGAGTGTGTGTGTCTGCAGAAGAACAAACATGTAGTGTGTGTACTGACAGTCGGAGCAGGGCCTTGTAGAAAGGTCTGGTGAAGAAAGCATCCAGCAGGTACTGATGGATCAGAGCCAGGCCCAGGATACGCCCACTGAAGCGGAACCTGGACACACACACACACACACAGGGGACATTAGAACCAACAACAGAATCAGTGAAACACAACTTTGACACATGAACTAGTAAAATGAGGGACGGGCCTGATACTAATACAGTATTCTCTCAATTAAATTTTCTTCTTTTCTGAATGTCACTGTTGACGTCAGTTTGCCAGGTGGTGGAGTCATTATTTTTGTTAGGAACATTTGAATTGTTTGTTGTTGTGATACTCATTGCAACCACAAGAGGCTGAAGTGCACCTCTACCCCACATTCTCAAAAGGACTGAAGGCATTCACGTTTTCTTCCAGGTGAGTTTGAATTCCTCCATGCCTTCATTTATTGTGTTAACATTAAGTCATGTAACATTACCGTCATGTTTGTCCTTTGGCTAGAAATGCATTTAATAAGTGCTTTACGTCCTATTTAGAACATGGGGAAGAAGTGAACTTCAGCCTCTTGTGGCCAAAAAAAGTATTACAACAACAAACAACGGTTTTCACAGATAGAAAAACAAACAAAAAAAGAACAAAGAAAGATGATTTTTCACCCTGCTCTCAAGACACAAACACAAAGAATTTCAATCAGACCTAGAAAATGATCACCAGACTTTTGCTTTCTCACTTTTCCCCTCAGGGCTTCTGTACTAAGTAACTAACTAACTAACAGTGTTCTGGGTTTTCATTAAGCTGACTACGGTAAATCAATTAATACATAAACTCTTCCAGCTGGTTTGTTGGTAAATTAGAGAAATTGTACAATCACAAACGTAATGAACAGTTAGCGCCAAACTTGCACTATTGTTCAATAAACACTGATTCACTAGGTGTGTGTGTATAGTAATTATAATACATTTTATTTGTATAGTGCTTTAAAAGGTACTCAAAGACGCTTTACATGTGAGTGTCACTGTGTTTGTATTTCACAGCTTACCATTCCAGGTGGTTCTCAACGAATGCTGACATGGGGCTGATTTGAACGGTGTAGGTGTCGTTAGCTGAGTATTCAAACAGACCGTAGTACGGATTAAACAGCTCCTGAGACAAGAGGAAGAAGAACTCTCTGGACGGACCACTGTAGTCCAATCTGAGGAGGCAAGACAGAGAGGGAACATCTTTACTTTATTTGGTTCATGGTATGCTATACGGCTCTGGTAGCGGCAGCGACCTGTCAATCACAGTAGCCCCGCCCTAAATCATCCCCTGCTTTATGGTCTGTTTGACTCTAAATGGACCATAATGTACGAAATGAACATCATGCTGTATTGAAGAAGACTTGAAACTAGAGACTGAGACCATAAACTCATGTTTACAATGTTTACTGAGGTAATTAATCGAGAGAGAAGTAGAGTCATTTTCTATAGACTTCTATACAATCAGACTTCTTTTTGCAACCAAATGTCGCTCCCTGATGGCCAGTAGTGGGAATGCAAATTTAAGGCGTTTCTGCATTGGCTTCACTCATCGACCGGAGGTTGCCGCTCTATTCCAACTGATAAATCAATGACTATACAACCAGAGGAGTCGCCCCCTGGTGGTGAGTAGAGAGAATGCAGGTTTGAAGGCACTTTCACATTGGCTTCACTTTTCAGAACCGGAGGTCACCGCCTGACAGCGGCTCATTGACTCCAATTCCCTTTGGCTGCTGCAAATAGCCTCTTATATATAGAACGCTATAACAAACTGCTTCACTTCCCTTAAGTCATCAGGTGGATAGCTTACAGGAACAGCACCACTCAATGTAAACTGTGTATGTTTCTGCCATGCTAACTTATAACACTAACAAGGTCAAATAAGTGAGCTAAGCTGTGCTCCCTCCGTGTGTGTCCACTGTCTATCATGTCTGTTGCTCTGCACTGCACTCACACTGGAGTTAAGTTAGAGCCTCTTCAGGTAAACACTGTTAGCTGCGTCAGCACTGTTGCTGTTGTTTGCACTGTTCACGCTGTTAGCACCGTTAGCTGCTAGCCGCCAGCTAATCTGTCCACCATGTTGAGAGTCCAGTGGAGGCAGTCCCTGCCTAGGATTTGGTGGCATCTGGTGCTGCAGATAGCTGCTCACTGAATACTCCCCCAAAACCGTGGTAACGCAGTACGCCTCGCTCAGAGCCATCCATACCATAATAACACTACTTTAGGAGCAACACAAGCCAGTATTTGACGCCCTGGGATTGAGCCCAAGCTGTGTGTAGATATGAAGAGCTCCTTCTGAGGCAACGGAAACACAACGATTCTTAGTTTCAGGAGATTATACATTAATGAACTATAGTTGTGAATATTGTATTCCATTTATACAGATGGATCCCCAGAAATGCTGCACACTGGACCTTTTTGATATTGTAACCAGCAGTGAAAACAAGCATGTTGGCAAATTCAATCACACAAGTTTGAGCTTTAAGAGCTCGTAAGAACAGCATACGATACCCTGCACTGTACACAGTGTGTGTGTGTGTGTGTCTCACCCCTCCTCTCCCAGGAAAGTGACGTAGAGTTTGTTCCTCTGCAGCTCTTTGCGGGAGTATGCCATCACCTGGTTAAAGGTTCCCTCCAGCAAGTGTTCTCTCCTGATCAGCAACCTGCAACAACCAGGACAGCTCTCATGTTGCTGCTTCTATCCACATGCAGGGCACTGGATTCTGTTTCACATCTTAATTACTCAGCTGTTATTATTTTACAACAAGGGCAAGAATACAGTTCTGTTGGGGAAATAGTTTAATTCTATGTGTATTTGAACTGTAATTGATTCTATGCTGGGACAGAGGGCATCACCTCATTGTTTTCAATGGCAGCTATGGCCCTGTCTCCATGGACAGAGCACATACACTACGATAACAAGTCACACAATAGATATATCATAATTAACATGACGCACATCAACGATCATGTACTGTATGTGGGGCAGATTATGATCATGTGTTGTGAGCTGTGTCAGAACTGTGACCAGGATGTTTACGATCACATCCTCTGTAACTGCTATGGAATGGGAGAATATAGAAATACGGTATTAGAGCCGTCCACCTGCGATGATACAATAAACCGTTTCACATGTGTAATCCCAGTCTTACTTGATCTTTCCCGGGCCCTGCCCGTAGCCCTTGGCTTCCAATTTCCTGTAGAAGTTTCTCAGTTTGGCTTCAAAGTCTCTGCGGTAAGGAGCTGGAGCCCTCGCCCTCTGCAGGCCTGTACACACACACACACACACACACACACACACACACACACACACACACACACACACACACACACACACACACACACACACAGGTTCATACAAAACACTTCTTTGTATGAAATAAGAGTCTGACATTTCACAGCTCTTGTACATAAAATGCCAGGAGTTTAATGATGCCAGAATAATGTCACGAAGGACCTGACTCTGTCAGACGTTAAATGTTAAATCAATATGAGGCAACATGTTCCGCAACACGATGATCCAGGAAGATCCTCCACTCAAGTAAAAGCACTAATACCATCGGTCAACATACTCATGACAGTACAGGAGGATGATCATCAAAATGTAAAAGTGCTCATTATGTTAAATGTACCACTCAGAGGGTTGTATAGTTATACTATTGGATTAGTGATATTGGTGAGTTCACGTTGTACTTCTTTATATAATGCTATATAGTTCATAGGACAATAGTGCATGATGTTTTAGAAGATGACAGTAAATTCAGTGGTGAAAATATTTGAGGACATTTTACTCTGAAATGTTGGTCGGTGAATTAGGACCATTGTAGGTAAAGTAAACCATAATAGTTTTGGAACCGGGGAAGAGAGGTAATATTCAGAGAAAAAACACATCGAATTTATGACATTAAACTTTAAATTTACAGGAAAAAACACTTGACTGTTGAGATTGTGAGATTATTAAATCATTAATTTATAGGGGAAAAATGCCATTTTATTATTTTTTATTATTTTGACCTACAATGGCTCTCATACACTGTCGAAGATATTAAGTAGAGACAAAGTATGTAAAAAATATGTAAATAGGTTTTATACTGGTGATCATGACTTATACATTAGTTAAAAGTAAATATTTAATGTTAGCTGAAGGCAGAAATGTTTCTTTAGGATTGAACCACAGATTACAGCGCTGACAGCTGGAGTGTCACGCTGCCCTCTTTCAGCTTTCAATGTGCTTCCTTGCTTCTAGCTAGCTGGTACAAGTTTACCTTCAGCCTAGAAATTACATCTCACATGTCACTCAAACAGGAGAAGTCTGTTGTTAATTGTGCTGCTAATAATCAGAATATACGCTGTATTAATACGATGGAAACTGTAGCAGTGGTAGCCAGTGGACATCAGTCAGTCCAGCTTGGGTTTGAAAGCTGAGCTGGTTGGTAAATGGCGGTGTTGGTTAGCTTTCTGTTGGGTTGTACTGTACACACTGTTTACTCTGCAGCTTTAAATATACTGAGTGACAAGAGAGGGATATATACAAATCAGAAAAACACGGCCCAGCTCACATTAAACCTGCTTTGGACAAGTCTATCTTTCTCACACTGTGGAAGAGAGAATAATCCTCTAGAATAAGAAATTAGGACATTTTGTACATTTCTGAGAGTCTCCCTCTGGCAGATATCAAAAACACATTTCTAGAGTCGAGAAGAAGAAGAACTGAGGGATCTCTGTGGGATACGCACTGATGTGGATTTGTTTTACCGCTTCAGGTTTCCACAAAGAAAGTAAAGCTACTAATGAATGAAGCACAATTACAAGGCAGGCTTCCCTTCTGTGACCCAATTACCCTTTGTAGACCCTCGCATCAATAACATGCACACACTTGTGGCCTGCCGGAGCTCATTAAGATGTCGTTAGTGCACCCTAACATAGCACAGCAGGCCCTGTCAAACAGCAGTGATAACCATTCTGAGCTTAGTGTGTTGGTGAGCGAGTGCTTCAGATAGCGCGCTAGCTTAGCGTGCATCTTCACTGTCGATGCGACTCCAGAGTGCATCCCTCTCACTTGCACATGTTTCCCTCCAGCAGGTCCAGCACTACGGCCCGGACCTCCAGCAGCTCAGGCCCCGCTGGAGTCTGAGGTGAAGGAGCTTCTGGTGAACCTGCAAGACTTCATCTGATTTCACCAGAATCCGACCCGGTGGCCCCGATGACGAGCATCAAGAATAACTACAGAGAAATAGACCATCTTCTCTCTGATGGTCTCGTTTACTTCTGAAGGTCACATAGAGGATCAGGACTAAACGGAGACTGGTTCAGAACCAGTTTAAAAACACTCACAGTAACGTGAACTACAACAGTCTTGTGCCAAGAAGATCCCACAGGAAACAGTTTAATGTGAAAGACAATTATAATCCCAGGCCATGGTCCCGCCCCCAAGCTTTTATTGGACAGTTGGTTGTCTTTTTATTTTAATCTGGCATGGATAACTTGTTTCCATTGCTAGTTTTAGTTTGAGAACGCTTTACATTGAGTGCTGGCAGGTCTATGCTGCTCTCTGCTGGTAAACACTGAAATGTCATTCACCTTCTCACTTGGTTTGGTATTGTGTTTTGCTTTGGCAATGTACTTCATTGAATTACTTAATGTAACTTCAATGTGATGTCACCTTGATTCAGGTATGTTAAGTCTTCCATATAATGACCTTTACAGAGGAATCTGTTCCCTGCTATGTGATGTTTTCATTTACCGTCAATACCAAGGATATTTATAGAAACCATCTTCTTATTACACCATCAACACGTCCAGGGATGTTTCACGTTCCACACCAAACAGTTAGTGATGGTCATGCTTGAAGACCTACCAGGAGAGTTCTGTGGTGAGGAGGCGGGGGAGCAGCGAGGAGAGATGCTGAAGCTGGGGTGGATGGGGTGAGGAGGAACATACGACATGATCTCCTCTTCGAATAGGCTACAAGGGCAGGAAACAGAAAAGCACACAAGACATTATGGATTTATGATTTTCAAGCATTGGATGTGTGTGAAAGCAGTCATTTGTGAGTAAAAGAAAAAAGACGTTGCTGCCCAACACGGGTTTACTGGGGTTCAGTGTGTGCTCTACCTCAACAGGATGACCAGGTCGGAATCACATGACAGCTTCTCCACCCCCTGAGTACCTTCTGTCCGAAGGTAGTGGATCTTCTCCCTGAACAGCCAACCAGACAAAGTCCTCATCAGTTATTTATTTCATATATTGAGATGAATTGAAATGACTAATACAACTTAAATGAGTGGGTTGGATACTGAGATGCAGCCTTCCTGACTTCTCCAGCTCTCTGTCCATCAAGAAACATCCATCAGTATTCATGTATTTGTATTTGCATTGAGGCAGGTTCCAATCAATCATCCGTCAAGTTTGATGTCATGTAGATTAGAAAGAAAAAGCATTCTGTAGTGTGGTTTTTAACTGTCCAGTAATAAAAACATGTGTTCTTCCACGATATCAACGCAGCATAATCCATTTCAACTGGGACAATTCACTTCCAACAGCATGACGCCGAAACACATGAACCCCGGTCAGTAAGTGGAGTACTGGAGGTAGACAGCCTCTCCAATCCCTCAATACGCCACCTGTCTTGTGTTCTAGTACCAACAAGACCATGGACAGCACCCGGCAGCTTGCACTGTTGATAGGCAGGGAGGCATTTGAACTGAGAAGGCTGAAGGAGGAGGCAAATAGATGGAGAGGCTGGTGGGGACTGTGGACTGGATATCCTATTGAGGGAACTGAAGGAATCGCCACGTGTCTTCTTGTTTTTGTCGAACTGTGTGTCTCCCATGGGAACACACGAGTGACGTCATAAGTTGTCACTACCAACTGACCCCACCTTGGTCCGGTCAGTCTCAACGACCCAAATCATTGTCGCCTTATGTGTTTTCCCGCCTTTAACGGCTGCTTCAGACCTTGACGTGCTTCTATGTGTGCATTCAGGGGGCAGTGGTGGTCCAAACGTTATGGAAGCAACATTTTGACCACAGGGTTGCTGGTTGGATCCCAGGACAGGCAGGTGAATCTGGGTGGGGATATTGCTCCACAGTGAAGCTGCTCAGTGACCATCAGACAGTTTCTCACACCGGTCGAAAACCAACTGAAGCAAATGGACAAACACAGCAACCCAAACCAAACCAAAGGGCTCGGGTTAAAGTGAGCTAGCTGGCTAGCTGGAGGATGACTCATAGTCTGACCTGGACAAGCCTTCTTGACATTTGGGCAGTTCAGGACTGTGTTTACCCCCCCAACACATATCTAACTCTTGAGCATAGAATCTGTGTATGCGAGTGTGTTCTTTGCATATCTCCAGAGCAATTCATTCGATCCACTTCACACGTAGCAGGTGTATTGCTGCGGACCTGTTGAAGTTGGAGCAATTTGAATACTCGAAATGTTCAATATTAATAAACAAGTGATAGCGGTCTGTGCCGTAGAGTGGGCGTGGCTTCAGGGCCCTGCGGATTCATTGACTCATTGACTGCTGTTCCTGTTTTGCTGCTGGATGTTGGATATGTGACAACAAACTCTTCTTCGCTTCACTAGAGTCAACGAGCGATGAGTGGTTCTCGACATAGCTGCAAGCAGCACTTCAGGGGCCGAGCAGTCGGCCCGCTACCAACGGGCACTGCACTAGTCTGACCAATGAGGAGAGAAAACATTCCCATATGGCATCAAGTGATGCTTACTCTGTGTGAAAAGACAGTGAACCAAGTTCACCACCTTGGACCACGGCATTGAACGAGTGATTCAGTCCTTCTAGAAAGAAGCATACCTCAGTGCGTGGTTTCTGCTGAGGCTTGGCTGTCGCTCCTGCAGCATGTCAAATATGTTGGGCTGTCGAAGGAACGCCACGATCTTGTCATTGTAAGCTAGTGAGAGACGGGAGAGAGAAGCAGTCAGACATCCCCACAGAGCAAGTCAGGATCAGTGAGGGCTAAAGCAATGTGAGCATGTGGCTGATGGAGCTGATGACGGTGCCTACACGGAGCGCTCAGCTGGGAGTTGTTGTTGTGCTGGCTTCGTATGGCGGCTACCAGGCTGTTTCCAGGCCTGGTCATTAGAGAAGCCCCCCGATTCCTGGACACATCCGAGGCCTGAGAACAAACAGCAACGGGACACGCTTTACAGAGACACAGCTGCTTCTCTGGCATTGCTCGTGTCATGTTAGAAGTCAAGCTAAGATCCTGAAAAACCATGAAATCCTGAAAATAGAAACATATTTTATAGTACATTTTAATATGTTTCTATTTTTTGCACTGTGTTGATTGATTGTTTAATGTTATGCAGCACCCACAATGTAAAATTACTTGTATGTGCAACATACCGTGGCAAATAAACGGTTCTCATTCTGAAACTTCCTGCACTTTTTTTACGTTGGTCAGCTGAAATGTGTTGTTTGATTGAGTAGTGGAAGTTTGCTATGATGTTTAAAGGTTAAGTCTGGTGATGTTCAGTATGTTCCTCTATTCAACATATCCCATGTGTACCCAAACACACAGTGAATGTATCTGAAAGGTATTGTGTGTATCAGAGCCTGATGTGTCTTCCTCTGTGCCAGAGCTCCATCGTTGTCACAAACTGTTAAAAACACATCACTGAGCCGCCCTGTTGCACTGGTCGACATGTTCCTCTATTACCACAAACCCACTGGAGTTTAATGCACGATCTCCTCCTGTTTGTGCACCGTTTGTTAAAGAACTACAGTCAAAAGCTGTTTTAGAAAACTACTGAGCCGTTTGTAAAAATGTGTCTATAAATGTGTCTTCAAGTAGGGACCACAGGCTTGTGACTGAGTGCCACATCCGCTGATGGAGAGCGTCTCTCACTACATTAAAGGAGCAGTGTGTAGGATTTAGTGCAGCATCTAAAAACCCCTCCACTCACTCCTCCCTTTACAAGCCTGTTGGAGAACTACGGAGCCTTCAGGTAACGTAGAAAACACAAAAAGCTCTCCAGAGCTCCAGACTTTAGGAAGGGAAATATATGTGGTATTAAAAGTGTGAGTACCTCCCCGGCGCTGTAGCTGCGTAGTCTCTGCAGATGCTGGCGGTGAGCCAGGTGGCCGGGCAGCCGGCCGTTCTGCAGGGGGATGCGAGGGTCAATGAAGGTCGTGGCTCGACTGTTGTGGTCCACAAAGAAAGACTGGGAGACAGAAAGGAGGGGACTGAAACTGTACCCTATGTACTGTCAAATATTGATTCAGAACAAAGTCGGAATGGAAATTTTCATATATTTTATTGCTGTTATGTATGTTTATCTAAAGAGGGGGTCATGTGCGTGTCTCTGTCTGTCTGTCCGCAGACCACCTCGCACACTACTTGACTCATCTGCCACTCATAGTTGCGGTAATTTTGAAAGAAAATTGAGGGTTTTATATTGTCATTGACTGCTGATGCCTCCTCGATCTTAACTCAATTTCAATTATTCAATTCAAAACATATTTGAATAGCCCAAAATCACAAATTACAAATTAGCCTCAGAGGGCTTTACAATCCGTACACAGACGACATCCTCTTGTCCCGGAACCCTCACATCGGAACAGGAAAAACCTTTAACGGGGAGAGAAGAGGGAGAGACCTGTGGGAGAGCAACAGAGGAGGGATCCCTCTCCCAGGATGGATTAACCGGCCGGTAGGAGCCGCAAGTGACTGCTGCTGGAGCAAACAGCATGAAAACAAGCCTACCTCGTCTGTTGACAGACACATTATGGCCGTTGTCGTGGCTCAAAAACTGACATCCGTACAAAAGTTTGGTCCCGAGCTCACCTTGAACCAGAGCGTCCTTAACGATCATGGATCACCTCCCGTCCGTAACACCACTGCCCTCTGCAGTCGGCACTCTCTGCAAATTGATAACAAGCTTCTACAACAACCCCCAGGTCTTTTTCTACATCCAAAATGCTCTCACGTCAATGTTTGAAGGCACTTTTTTGGCGGGTATATAGCTGGAATATCGGTTCCCTCTCACTGTTACAGCTCTTCTTCTCAGCTTCAGGTGAGTGGTATGATTCTCTCACACACAAATCAAACCGACGCAGTTCAGGTTTGTTTGTATGTTTTCCAGCAGGAATCGTCGATCAGGGCCTTAGCATGGGCCAAGTTAGAATCCATCGACTCACGGGGCGGATACACACATTACTACTCGCCTTACTTCAGATCAGACTGCCCTTGTAGTTGTGTATGTATTTTGTGTTTGTTAAATGAATAGTAAAAAGACAGAAAAGCTGTCTTACATCAAAAGGAGGACAAACGATCAAACATGTTGTTCCTCAAGTATCACAGACCATCTCCACCACACTGCATTGAGAGGCTGTGTGTATTTGCTGGTTTCATACTGTGACCATCCAGTTTGTGACTTCATCTACAGTCCACATGAAGGACTCTGACCTTCTCTGGGGTTCATGCTGCATGAAACAACATGATCAAAGAGCTGAACATGAGTATCAGTCCAGTGTTTGCCCTTTGGTTATATAGCTTTGCTAGCATTCCAAGTGTGACTCAGTGCCTCCTCCACGCTAACGTCCGTCCCCTCCAGTGGAGGGCTCCTTCTGCACACCTAACCTACCTTGCCCTGGGGGTCGGTCTTGATCTCCCAGCCTCTTGGCAGCTCCAGCTGAGTGTCTGCGAACCTGTTGAGGAAAACCACCAGGTCCCGGTTATGTTGGTAGCGCTCAAAGTTCCTGGCATCGCGACGCACCTTCAGGATCATGTGTTTCACACAACTGCTGCTGGTGAACATCCGGTAGGCCGCCTGGACAGAGAACACGGACAAGTTTACTTCTCCTGGTGAGCCTGACACAGTTTATTACACAATATCAACCAACTAACATAGATTTCAATCTGACGCTGTGACATCTGAGA
The DNA here is from genome assembly GCA_028022725.1 of Lycodopsis pacificus. Classification (NCBI taxonomy): domain Eukaryota; kingdom Metazoa; phylum Chordata; class Actinopteri; order Perciformes; family Zoarcidae; genus Lycodopsis; species Lycodopsis pacificus. Next base: position 4,376,342 of record CM051704.1, read on the forward strand.
GTGCAAAGTTGGCTGCTGAACAGTAATTGTTTCAATTCAAGATATAATTTCATTCATATAAAAGAATAGTCAATAATCTATATTATTCTTTCAGTCAAAATCTCAGTCAAAAAATAAAGGCTCACAGCCCTAAGCTCATTGATTATAAATATATAGTATATAGTAAAAAACACAAGGCTCAGTAATTTCCCTTAATAGCTGGCCTTAGGAGGAAATAGTGCCTTTGTTGGGGACTATTTTCTGCAGCGGATTAATCCACATTCGGTGCTCTAGTGAGTATTTGTGGCGCAGGACGGTGTGTGTGGGATTGGGTCAAAATCAACGTGTGTTCATGGTGAGAAGGAACATGTTAAGAGTGCAACATTGTAGCGTTTCAGCGGCTCGATGACACAGAGGGAGAAGATGTTTTTGAGGCTAGATATAGATATAGATTCAGCATGGGAAGCATTGTATAATGATTAACTGGTCTAACAGACTTTTTCAACACTTAAAGAATGAATGCACTCTATCTGCTACATCTGACCTGTAGCAATAACTATAAAGTTCTGAGCACACTATACTGTAAATAGGTATCAGTCTGTGTATGTGGAGACTCACATAGTTACTGTGCAACACAGTGAAGAATTCTGGGTGTGTGATGAACTTGACAGCAGGTGATTGGAGGAGATGGCTGATCTTCTGGTGATTGACGGGGGAGGCGGGGCCTGCAGGCAGAAGATAGGCGAAGTACTTCCTCAGTATTTCTAAGCGCTGAATATAATATTCAACATTAAAATGTACTGCATCACAAGATTGTAGGTGACATTGACATCAACAGGACCTTCAAACAGGTCAGTGGTCCCACAAATATGCATGAGAACAACCCTAAACAATGTCTCTCTGTCGTCTGCTCCTTAGCTGGCATGACAAACGGAGGAGTGAGTTCAATCAGTGAGGAGGCTCAGCGCTGCACCTGTCTGAGGAGCATCAGGATCAGTCTCCGTGCTGCCGCTCCGCTCCAACCTGGGACTCCCCCCGTCCTCCTCTGTGGCCATGGTCCTCTGGATGTTCTGGTACCTGCACAAACAACAAGCCGTCCTCTAATACAGGAGGATGAAGACGGAACTCTTTGGCTTGTGAAGTTGTATCATTTTATAATAGAGGGTATCTGCACCGTTGTTAATGTTATTGCATATTCATTATAAAATGAGCCTCACAAAGGTTGATTAACTTTCCTTTCCAGTCACCAGATGTCAGCCCAACTCCACCATAGGACCAGTATGCAGCTACGAGTCCTCTACTGACTCCCTCTCATCGTTTCAGCTCAACATCATTGTTTGGTTGATATAAACAAAACAATTACATGTATATATATAGATATAGATAACATGTACGGAAGCCCAGAGAGGTAGTGTTCTCCATATTACACAATGCACCTCATTAAAACAAGAACCCTTCTAGTTATAACATGATACATTGGTATGTTGTAACAACTTGAACATGTTTTTTAAGTGAAAAAGAGAGTCGCTTAGTGCTTAAAGAGAGATGAATATGCTAAATATAAATGTATTTTTATCAGCTAACATTGGTGTCCCAGTATAGCACACATGGCACAGGACTGATGTGGGCTACAGTGTCTACTATCATCACGTGTTCCCAGTCTGACCTCCTGTTGAGCTGCTCCATCTGCTGTGTGGACCCGGAGCGGGGGATGCCGTGGTTACACTTGCTGCTGTGGACCGGTCTCTGCCAGGTCGTGGTCCGGTTGACATGGTCCACGTAGAAAACTCTGCCGTGGCTGTCGATGCGAGCTTCCCAGTCTGAGGCAACACAGAGGGGGAGGATCCGACAGTTACTGGCTAACTTTCTATCCCGCTGTTAAGAGCGTGTTCATTAAATCCCGGTACAGTTCACTGGATGTAAACCGACCTGTTCCTGGATGTCATTAACCCTGAAGACCAATCAACAGACGCTCAGGATGGTTATCTTCCCTGGTTGTCAACCGACATTCATAACGCCTTTTACTGTTTATTGCTGTGTTGTTTTTCTGTTTATTCAAAAAGATCTGAAGCTTCTTTTTCAACTGTACACATTCTCACAATAAGACACATTCAATTATTTGAAATAACAATAAACAGCAAGCTCTGAAGTTAAACAAACTATATAAATAGCATATCAATTCTCACTTTCATAATCACTCACTCTAAATCCCTCACGGACATTTTCCAAATCTTTTTGGCTTTGACCGCCATCCACCCACAAGGAGTTTCTACTCTCACTCTCCCCATTTTCCCACGGCTTGATGCCGTATGCACGTCATGAAGCCAAGAGCGAGTGGATAACTAATCCCTTCATGCAGGAGCTGAAGCCTGCCTCCAGGATCCCCACGGCTTCAGGTCTGTTCTTGACAAGCTGATTGGTCGTAGGATCCAACCGACGGAGCAAATGATGAGAGAATAATAATATATCTCTTCATTTTCGGAAAGAAAATCAAACTCATGCAGTGTCCACCTCTGGTGAAAACTGCAGAGCAATCTAGTAGAACACAACGTCTCCTTGAAAAAAAACGAAATGTGCCAAAAACAAATGAATTCGTCTGGAATCAAAGCATGATATTTCATTCATAATCTTCTCATAAAGCCAACATGCTGTGAATAAAACACTGACTTGTTATCACCTTATTATGTTGTTGTGGTAAACACATCCAGCAGATACAGAGCCACATCAACAGCTCTCTGACATAATGTCAGGGCACTATTAAATGAGTGTTTTGTAGTTGTATGAGCAGGAAGACATATCACACATCCAAACCGCTCTAAAGACTTTCACAACTGACGTAGCGACTGTGGCTCAGTGGTGGAGCGGCTCGTCCTTCAATCAGAGGACAGGCGGTTCGATCCCCGAATGTCGATGTATCCTTGGGCAAGACACTTAACCCAAAATTGCTCCCGTAGCTGTGCCTACGGTGTGTGAATGAGTGAGTCTGATAGGCAGGTGGCACGTAGCCCCTGCCATCAATGTGTAAACGGGTGAATAATAGTAGCTTTGAGTGGTTGGAAAGACTAGAAAAGTGCTACAAGTACAGTCCATTTACCGTTTAAACAGTGGTCAGATAAAACTCCGTCTAGTCACTAAACTAAAGGGCAGAACAGCTGATATCTCCATTGCTACCATCGTCAACACTCAATTACCGTAAGAGACCAGAAAGAGGTGTATAACCAGACTCATCTCCACAGCACTGAGTCAGCACTAAAGAAAGGTCCCCACACATTATCACTCGAGTACAGGGGGGGACAATCAAAATCGCCTTGGGCACCGCTCAGCCCTCAGGACGAGGAACAAGAACTCTGTTGGTTGTAATGACTGCTCTGCACGCATGCAGCTATGGTGTGTGTATTCAACGTCACGAGAGTTTTACAAACTGTCTTTTGGCAGTGACATATTACAACTAAAGAACTACAACTGAGATGAACTCGCATAGATATTCAAATAGTTTCATTGTATTTTGAACCGATAATATCATTTTAGTCTTTTAGTTAGTTTCAGTTACAATAATAACCCTGGTACACACACACATTCCAGTCCTGCCCATCATTAGGGAGTTCCGTAGCCCTGCTCCATGTCATCAGGCTGAAGGTGGATTGGGTAATGTAAATCTAAATCCCACTGCAATTGACCTGCACATACTTAAAGTCCAGGTGGAATGAGCTTCACACTCGGTCAGGTTATATTCTGTAGAGAATGGTTCATTTCTGAATTGTGCATTTATTGTTTTAGCAATTTCTCTGGTAAAAGTAATACATATTTTCTGGTTCCAGCTCTTAAATGTGTTGATTTGTTTGTCTGTTTTATTCCATTTACACACATTTCTATGACTGCTGGTCTGGTGAAATCATTATTTCATATTCACCACGTCTCTACTCCAATGTGTTCACTAGTATCACTAGGGCAGGGGACAACTGTACCCCACCACAACATGGGCTTTACACCTGTAAAGAACACATGTGTATTGTTGGGTTCTAATGAACAAAAGGAAACATTAATGTCACTCCTACTATTTCTTCTATTTTGGAGACAATAATCCTCAATTGGAGACAATAATCCTTTTAGGGCGACCGTGGCGCACTGGGTTAAGAGGTCGTCTGGGAACTGGAAGGTTCACGGTTCGATCCCGGACTGGGACGTGTCATGTGTCGAAGTGTACCTGAGCAACACACTGAACCCCTAACGGCTCCCTGGGCGCCTGTCATTGGCAGCCCACTGCTCCCTATATACAGGGATGGGTCAAATGCAGAGACAAAGTTCCCCCTTAAAGGGATAAAGATAGTATACATTCTATTCTATTCTCAACGTTTTGAACTACAGTTCCCTTGATGCTTTGGGAGGTACACAGAAAGTATAGTGGTGCCATAGATTAGAGGAGTTAAGTTGTGAGCCACTGGAGCCCTGTATTTTAATATTAGTTTTCACTCTGGAAAACTGCCACCATTAAAAGAATGCAGAATTCAAGTTCTGGTGTTATAAGGCATATGTATTCTTTTATTGGACTTTTTTCATGAAAAAATAAAATGGTATCCTCACATGGTTAAAGTCTCACTGAACCTGACGATATGCGTGTCATGTTCACGTTCGGCTGAGCGATGGCTCCATTAAGGAGTGTGATTTCTGATGCAACATGTGTCAATCTGGCCCTCAGGGTTCTGAAGTGCATCATAGCCACTGCTTCTACCGTCGTCGTCATTTGTCGCACAACTAACGCTGAGGAAGAATGAAACGAGGGGTGTCCATTAAATGCATGTGAGAGATAGTTGATATGTTGAGGGTTATGAACTACACAACTCTACTGTAAATGTAGAGAAACCGCTTTGTATCACGCAACATGAATTGAAACATGTTGTGTGAAAGGGGCTGCGGACTCTGTTGGATGGTGTTGTAACGGCTAAGTGGAGTCTCCTGGGAGCTGACCTTCCTGCTTTAAATCAGCGAAGACCAGCGAGCCATCCAGCCACCCAATACTGAGTACAGATCCAACCATGAAGCAAGCAGCAGGACACCTAAACCTGCAGGAGGCATGCTAGGAGGGAGGGTGACATGGTGACATGGTGACGGCAAACACACAAGAGATGGAATAGGATTGGAAAGCACACACACTTACACACTCACACACACGTGGCAGCATGCACCGGACTGAAACATGCAGACCAAGGTGTAGGGATGCGACTCCAGAGTAAGACTGTGAGGCGTTGCTTCTTACTTGGAGGTAAGGCTTGGTCAGTGGCAGCAGGAAAATGGTTTAGGTCATGGCTAGGTCGCAGGACTGGAAGATGGCCGACAGGAGGGGAGGAGCCTGAGCCTACGGGACATCAGAGAGACAGTACGGGATAAATGACCACGATGCTGGGGACGCACACAACCACCTGGCAGGCTGGGAAATGCTGAGTATGCAATATTATAGATAAATATACAATGACCTGAATGCTTCGAAGTGTTGACTGCAAAAATCCCAAATTGACCATGAGCAATCTCACATTAGTCCTTATGCAGCAACATGAATTATTATTACTGTGAGTTATTCTCTGACGGGTATAGCACTGTTTGTGTGTAGAGGTGTGTGTGTGTGTGTGTGTGTGTGTGTGTGTGTGTGTGTGTGTAAGGGCACACTATGTGTGACACAGAGTGATACAGTTGGATACAGTGAGCCGGCCTGTACTGATGCATGTTCTGCTTGTGAGGTATGAAGTAAAGTGAAAATTTTTAAAAATAAAAATGATATCCTTCAAGAAGCAAGTATCTAAACTGCAACGATATTGCCTCGTTAAAAACGAACAGAAACAAAATGCAGCAAAAGGGTCACAGGTCCCCACACGGACAAGTATGGAGCATGGACTGGTAGTTGAGGATGTACCAGTTCCCCTCCTGGGCACTCCCGGGGTGCCCATGAGCAAGGCACCAGCCCTCCCCAAAAGCAACCAAAGACTTCAATAACATCACCACCATCATCCACACATAAGAGCTCACCACTGTGTGGAAAGGACAGGCAGCCTGAATGCATGTAGAACAAGGGATCATTTCACTGGATCGGGTCTTTAGAGGAACCTGTGATCTCCTGTTCTACAAGGGTGAGAGAATCCTCTTCAGAAGAGGACCTCCTCAGGTTGGACACATTCAATCATCAGTAAGTGACAAATACGTAGAAGCTGATCATTCAAAAACAGTTGTGACACGATGCTTTTTGTAATAAATATAGTGAATGGATTTATGAAATTTGATCCTGTGGGAGGGGATCAGGGAACTGAAGAGCAGGGAGAGAGAGGAAAGGGTCACGTTTACATATGCAAATGAGGCATTATTTTATCAGACATGTGCTGATTTGCATGCATTTCCTGTTGGATATTAGTAAAACAATTCTTGTTTCATTTTGTTTTTATTGAGGGAATTATGGATATCTCTTTGAATCATTTTTTCCCCATGTGTTTATTAATAAAATGTAGTATAAATCAGTCTAATGAATGAATGATAAGTGAACAAACTTCAGAGTATAGAGAGGAATGAAAGTGTAAAGGTTGGTGTAGAGCTGCTGAAGTGGAGATTTCTGGATCAGAGTCTGAGAACAAAGTCATTCAGAGAAATGTCTTAAATAGTCTTAAATAGTGTAGTTGGGGAAATTTAAATCAGATCAGATTTACAAACAAGGGACAAATTAGCGAAATCAATGTGTGGACATTTTGATTTAAAATGAGAAGGAAAACGTTGAGGTGGAGAATGTACCGGTGTGTTTATGGGTAAAGAAAGGAGGAAAGAAATGGAAAGAACAAACCTGGCAGGGAGTCGGCAATGTGCTGACTGCAGGGGAATCTCATTTTGTTTCTGTGTGTGTGTGTGTGTGTGTGTGTGTGTGTGTGTGTGTGTGTGTGTGTGTGTGTGTGTGTGTGTGTGTGTGTGACCTACTTTTCTATCACAGTCGTCCCATAAAATGTACACATACAGTATAAAACATGAGGACATATCCAGTGAAACATCTTCAGGAGTTGAGTGTCATATTTGTGCACATCTTTAATGAGATTAGCTTATCGTTTATTACTTATTTAGTTTGCAAGTTAATAATGCAACTTCCTTATTCAGTATTTAAATTGTGAATTATTAATTGAACTTCCAAATGTATATCTCTACCTTTCTATTATAGTTGACACTGATTGAGCTTTCAACTTGTGATTGCTTTCATTTAAAGAGCTCTTTAATTCAAGGATGTGTCAGCAGTGTTTCACCTACAAATGAAATAGAATGAAAGCCACAGAGGCCAGCTGTGGTATTGAAGACCCTCATGTTTCCGGCTCCAGCAGACCACCAATAAGAAGCCATGTTTCATCTCACCGGTGTTGTCTCCATCGCTGGGTCCCGCCACAGGCGGCTCCCCCTGCTCTCCTCTCCTGGCCTCCTTCAACCGCCCCGTCCTCCTCTCTCCTCCTGCCGAGCCCACCTCCTGGCCCTCCGCCGTGTGGCCGGCGTCCGGTACCGACTCGAAGGCGCTCTCCTCGTCTTCGTCTTCGTCCTGGGAGGAGAACACGGTGCTGCCGGAGAGTCTGTTGCTGTCCACCGAGGAGAGGCGGGTGTGGCTGCAGAAGCGGCTCCTCCCCTCGTAGCCCGAGTTGCTGTAGCACGACGTGCTGTAACAGGAGGTGCTGTAGCAGGAGGTGCTGTAGCAGGAGGTGTCGCAAAACTCGCACTCGTTCTCGCCCGGGTGTCTGTGGGTGCTCCCGCCGACTCTTCTCCCTCCTCCGTTGCTGGAATCCCCCTCCTCGCTCTCCAGGCAGGAGGGAGACCTCCTCCTGACGGCTGTGTGTCCTCCTCCCACTCCATCACCCTCCAGCAGCTGGTTCAGCTCAGACAGACGCTCAATGGAGAGGCTGCGTGGTAGGGAGCGGCGGCAGCAGGGGCCTGGACACTCTGGGACCTGCAGGAATACAAAGAGGCTTAAACCCGCTGTTCCGCTCATTTACTGTAACCAGCGTACCGTTAGCATGAAAACATGGTGGAATTATCGAGCTAACGCTAGCCAGCTAACTAGCCAGGTGCTAAATAAGTAATAAATAAGTGGAAAGCACATTGCATATCTCCAGATAATCAGTCACTAGAACTGATTCACCAGAGTTTGTAATGTGCTAACGAGTTGGCTGCATCGGGTCTGACTACAGGACGTAGATTCATTGGTCTAATCTCAGAATGCCCTTCAAGATTAGGGCTGATCCAAAACAGCAGATGGAGTTTTGAGACATTTTCAACCATGAAATTTGGTAAGAAATGTCAATATTAATACCAGCATTGATGTGTTGGATCCGGTACAGTCATCTTCATCAACATGTTTTACTGCTCTAACAGCTTATAGTTATTAGACAGTAGTTAGTACAGTGTTTGGCTACACTACCCACTTCTGTCCATAACTGGCCGTACCTGAGAGGGAGACTGGGTTGTATCATCCTCTTCCTCATCCTCCTGCCCCTCCTCCTCTTTGGAGGTTTTAAGTGTTGGTGATGTGGAGGTGGTGTCTTGGTTGCTTGAATTCTCTCCCTCCTCCTCCTCCTGGCTCAGGGTTCTGTGTTGGGCGGAGGGGAGACTGTGGAGGAGGTGGTGGATCCGGATGTAGTGGGAGCGGGGCGTCTCCGGCTCGCCGCAGGCCGACGCGATCACCGTCTCCAGCTCTGACACCGGGAGGGAGCAGGGGCGGTTTTTGCGGCGCGCGGGAGCATGGGAGTTGTGGTTTACGAAGAGGGATTGGCAGGCGCAGGGGACGGAGCTTCTGCCCTCCCCCTCTGTCACCTCCTGAGGGGCCCCTTCAGCTCGCTCTACAGAGGCCTCCTGGGATGTGATGTTTCCCTCGGTGGGGGCTTCCGTAGAGGCAGCCACACTGTTTGCTGACTCTACTACAGGGTTGTCAGAGTCTGGCTTTGGCTGTGTTTCCTCCTCAACCTCCTCTTCTTCTTCTACTGTCACCTCCTCCTCAGCTTGTGGCGCAGACTCTGCTCCTTGCTCCTCCTCCTCCTCTCCCTCCTGCGGCCCCTCCTCCCCTACTCCCCCTTCTCCACCGCTCTCTTCCAGCTGTTCAGCTGGGCCCCCCTCCTCCTGCTCCACCTGTGGAGTCGCAGACGGGAGCTCCTCCCTCACTGTGCTCTCCTCCTCCGCAGCTTCTCGCTCCCCCGGAGTCGCCTCAGGCTCCTCCGTCTCAGCAGGAAGGGGCTCCTCGGGTGCAGGGGCTTCCGCTGCGGAGGCTGGCGGCGCCGAGGTCTCGGGGTCGTGGGGGGCGTCCAGGGGGAGGTCGGGCATGTCCGGCCCCACACTTAGTGTGTCATCGTCAGGTGCAGCGGCGGTGTGGTTGTCATTCCCCCCCTCAGGACAGGCTGCCTCTATGACCAGGGAGATCTCCTCATCATCTGAGGACAGAACACATGGAGACGTTGGTGCCGTTGCATTGGCTGCTGTTGATCATATTCTTGAGGCATGCAGAAGATTGAGTTGTGTACGCTCGTGTTTTTAAAAGATTATTCCATATAATGGATGCAGCAGAACTAGAGATATTGCTTTTCAAACCCGGGTGCCTACATCACCCACAATGCAACACAACTGCGACAGTTTGGTCTGGGATTGAGGTTAGTTATGCACAGCGGGTTATAGAAGTCTGGTGAGCTCACTTCATTCTATCTCCACACCTCCAGATTTGTTTCCATCTGAAACTGGATCGGACGCTGAGGACGTTCATCAGCCTTCACAGCTCCCTCTGAAGTCACTGAAGGCTTTACAGTAGAACTCCTCTACAGGAAACACACTTTGATGTCTTTTCCCTTTAAAATAGTGACGCCAAAGAAGAGGTCTGCTACATCGTCATCTGCACTTTTCTCCTCTCTGAGAGGCGTTGAACGCAGCCTGGCAGCTGTCACAGAACCAAAAAAAACCAAACTATTTGCATGACAAATGAATAAATCATATGCATGAATTACAGATCTGTGCTCTTTTTTATACTTAAATATTTTATTCAGGTTTTTTTTGTTGCAAAGAAAAACAAAATCAAATCCTAAACAAGTAAGAAATAATACTAGCAATTCATGCACCTGGCAAAAGGCCAGGAGGAAATACATTTAAACAAATAGTTAAATTAAACAAAAACAAAAACAAAATACATCAAAACAGCCATGCAGCATGCCAACAACATTGTCCGTCACTCGTGTCAACCATAACTTCAGGATCAGATATCAAAATTGTGTATTGGAAGAGTTCTATACACAGCAATATTTATGTTAAGATCTAGATTTGCACAGATGAAGTAGCATCCTGTTTGAAGAGAGTACCTGTCTTCTTAAAAGATAATGAGCTTCAGCAATGAACAGAGTAAAAAAAATAATTTAAAAAACCCTGTTTTGAGGTTAGGGAGGGCAAGTCACCAGCCAAGTTCTTATTCTGACAAATATTTGGTCCATTTTGTCCATCTTGCTATGTATGTGTCTTTCCTTAATCTCAGTAGGAAGGTCAGTCTTTCCATATCGTGAATTTCTTTCATGATTTCAATCCAATTTTCGACTGAAGGTGGGTCGGTTTGTAGCCACTTACGAGTAATAGCCTTTTTTGCTGCTACCGTTAATATTTTCAGGAGGTATCTGTCATTTCCTGTTATTCCTTCTGGTAGATCACCCAAATAAAGTGACTTGCATGTGAATAAGATCTGCTGCCCAAGAATATGCTGCATAATTGTCCAAGCGTTTTGTCAGAATGTTTGTATCTTGGAGCAGCACCAGAAGATATGCTGGTGGTTTGCACAACCCTCCCCACAATTTCTCCAGCATGTACGGTTTATTGAGACTAAGTACGTCTTCATTTTAGGGGTAATAAAGAAACGAACAAGGTTCTTCCAGCTAAATTCACGCCAATACATTGAACAGGAAGTAGTGAACACGGTTTCACACATATTCTCCCATTGCTGACTGGATATTTGATCTTCTAGTTCTTTCTCCCATCTCTCCTTGATATATGTTGTGGTAGTTCCTCTGCCCTTTGTGATTTTGAAATGACTGATTTGGAGCTGCCAATGTATGCCCGTACTTTTCATTTTATTATTTCATTCGGTTCCATATTTACCTCATGTCTCTTCATTTCTTTTGAAAAGTACTGCCGTAACTGTAAATATCTGAAGAAATCATAATTTTCTAAATGGTATTTTTCCTTCAATATCTGGAAGCTGTGTAATGTGTTTTTCTCCATTATTGTACAGAAAGCAGTAATACCTTGTTTGGTCCAGTACCTGAATCTAGAATCTATACTATTTGGTGTAAATTCTGTGTCATATGCAAGCCATCTAAGTTTTCTTAACTGGGTCCACAAATTGAGTTGCTTTACAACGTCAAACCAGGTGTGCAGGGTGAATGAGACAATGGGGTTCAGATGGGCGCGATGAGTTAACATTAATTTGTGGTCTGCGATCATTGCTTGTACTGGAATACCTTTGCATTCATTTTCCATCTCCTTCCACTTAGCCTCGTAACCATTATCACACCAAAGAACTATTATTTTTAATTGGGCGGAATGGAAATACTCTCTAAGGTTAGGGAGAGACAGATCTGTGCTCTTGAATTAATAATTACCTCAGTGGCAGGACATTGAGGAGCGAGGGATTGTTTTAGACCGTCGGGCCATGGACAAATCAAATCGCTCACATTTAGGACAGTTTTGTTTTGAAAATGGAATGTGACACTTATGGAGATTATGCCAGTTCAACAAGTTGTATTATCTTCGACGTCCCTTGTCAACGCTGTGTTTAATGCTCTGTTGAGGCTCACAACAGAGGATGTCGTGTGCTGTAGACTGGAAAGCCCTCTGAGGATGATTTGTGATTTTGGGCTGTACATACATACATTGAACTGAAATGAATTTATGAGCATGGATTGTTCAAGTGAGAGCACAACTCCTAAATTGGTCGCATATAATTTATTTCACATATTTAATTATTCATTCATTCATTTTCTATGACACATGCTGAGCTCTGTAGCACTTAAGTGCAGAAAACCAAAATGGAATGAAGTGAATCACCAGCAGCTGGGTTCTGCTTTAACGTGCAGCAGGTAAGAACGTTAGAGGTACTCAGAGATGAAGCTGAGATCCATTGCTCTGTTCATCTGTAACTCATCCTCCTCTCATACAAATGCCACCCTTTTGTAAAAGGTCGGTTTCTTTTATTAATTGTATTTATTTATTCTAATCTTACTTTATTATTATTGTATGTACAGTATATATTATCTAATGAATACCCTGTGTGTATGTATGTATACATGTATACATATTTAGATATATACTCACTATTTGCTAAATTGTTAGAAGTATTTCTGCTGTTATTTGTATCGTGTGCCTTGTTTTTTGAGGTCGTGTGTCAGGGTCTAGACTGCTGGACGGCGTTACGCCTGATGTACCTGCGTGAATAGTGGAGGTGAGCTCGAAGCGGAACTGCAGCTGACCGCAGACATGATCCGTTGGCAACCTGCGACCCAGAGAGTAGCTCACTACCCGATCCCTGTGGACAAAAGACGGAGAGGGGCGGTGAAAAGAGGGCGGGGAAGACGAGCGGTAAAGACCGAATGAAATGAGAGCTGAAATCAGATGGTCATGTGAGATTAAACCGGCCCACACATCCTTCATCTCATCCTCTGTGTGTGTGGGCTAGCTTCCACAGCGCTACTTGAATCATCCAGCACTAGAGTAATATTTGGACTCATCTCACACTGCATTACTGGGTGTGGTGTTGGGTTTTACCCAATGGCGTGTTTTTCCAGCAGCCTCTGGACGGGGACGGAGAGCTTCCCCAGGAAACGCTTGATGATTGGCCGACTCTTGGCAAACTTGTCCTTCACCTCGATCTCCAGGACGTCAGTGGGCACAGACACGAAGCTGAACCTCTGGAGAGAGTTTTGTATGAAACATAATGCAGCCTGGATTAAGTAAACATACGTACAGTATTCACTACCAAGATGAATGTATCTGGAGAATGTTTAAACAATAGCTGTTTCTATTCAATTATCTCCTGAATTTAAACAAATGTTTTGAAACGTCACAAAATAAGAAATGTGTGTTCCCATCAACTGGTGTAGAGCAAATAAACTCGTTAATAAACTAGTTTGGTCAGAAGTTGGAGCTATAGGCTACACATGGTTGTAATCTGCCAGTAAAAACAGTAGAAGAAGAAGTAGAGGTTGCCAACCAGAAACAAAACAAGTCATCACGGTCATCTAACATCTACGAGAGGACAATGGAGAGTTTGAATAGTTCTTTCATGTCAGCTAGTATTGGCCGTGTTTCATGCTGTCTGAAGACATATTAATATATAGGAAGTGTTTCCATATCCCGTCAACTTTTTTAGACGAAGATAAAAAACACCTAAAGAGAGCGTGAAAACTTTTACGCACAATGTTTATGGAATCTTGCCACTTTCCACGCAGCTTTTCTGCTATGTGCTGTATATTATGTGACGCCTTAAAATGTGAATAGAATACATGAATGGAAACACAGTAAAAACTGAACTCAATGTCTTTGTCGGTGTCCTGCTTAGATTAACAATTGGTTAACGGCTAGCGGCTCTGAGGCTGTACTCAGCTGAATGCTGATGTCAGCATGCTAACAGGCATTATCTGTAACTTTATTACAAATGTACATGGATGAAATTTGACCTCTGCATTTAACCCATCCTCTTTATTAGCAGTGGGCTCAGAGGGTAACTCGGGGTTCAGTGTTTGTGGTGAGAGGACGACCCACTCCACCCCCTGAGCTACAGCCTTACACATCACACCTTTAACTGCTGGACACAAGGTGGCTTCTGCTTTATTGAAAAGTTCATTCTCATTGGATGTGACCTGGAAGTTGCATAGTGGACGTTGTTGGTTGGTAATGTCATGAATCCTGCTGGAACACATCTTGAACTGAGACAGAAGGTACAGAGAAACGTGTCCCTTCAGTACATGAATGTAAAAACAGCCTTCTAGTGTCTAAATACATCATTCTATACAGCCAAGCTCCAACATCACAGTCAAGTGACAGGAAGAAAGCCCTAACCTTAACCAAGCCTGGACCAGACAGATACCTGTCCGCTGTAACCAAATAGAACTGGTCTCTTATATTGAAGCTACAGAATGATGCTGGATTTAATATCTTTCCAGCTTTGTACCCGCTTCATGTAGGGCTTATTTTTCTTTCTCCAAGCCAATTAGAGATGGATGTGGTTTTAGTATGGATGAATTAAATAATCTCCTGTTCCCCCCCCGCCTCTCTCAGCGGGGGTCTGACTGCGGTCCAAGCTTCTTACACGTCACTTCAGAGCCTGCAACTGTAACTGCCTCCAAAGCTGTTTCCTCTCTCTTTATCTTCACCTCTACTTCATGACTTCTCTCAATGTTGTCCTGCATTCTGAAGCAGGAAGCGTATCACAACACATCACAGTTTGATAGCCACTGGCTTTGAGTGGAGCATCAGATTATTGCTTTCATAGGAAACTAGAAGTCCCGCCTCTCGGTCGTATGCCTCAGCCAACCAAGTCGCAGTTTACATACATGTCCGTACAACATGTTTTATCCTTTTAGAGGTTTGGGTGAAATGATCATCATTAGCATATGAATTCTTGAGTTCTGGTCCAAAAATGTTTTGTGAGGTCACACTGCCCTTTGAGCTTTGACCATCAAATTTGAGTGGACGATTGGGCAAAAGTTGAAGAAACGTACGGACTGACGGACAACTGAATCTGAATGTCCTCACTTAAGTGAAGGACTGAATGTCATTTAGCAAAGTTCTACAAAGACCCAAAGCACAAAATGACGACTGTTCGTCATAACTGTGACCGCTTTGGCTACAAATGACACATATTGGATGATGTTGAATGCAAAACTACTAATAAGCATTTTGCTAAAATACGAAGCAAAAATAGGTTATTTTATCACCAGTTGTAGGTCCTGCTTCCTTGGCAGATATCATCTGTACATGCAGTTCTAATAAGATACAACATTTTACTTTCTTTTTTTAGTTTCCACCCAAATGACATGAAAAACAACATCAATTCCCAATATATTTGATCTGCCTCCTTCTCTACCGGCAGCTCTCGTTCTACTTATATTTCAGATTGCTCCGGCTTTATTCTACATGTTCTCAGACACACATAATTGAGGGAGACTGTGTGTGTGTGTGTGTGTATTAGCGGAGGCAGCTACAGTAGATTTCAGCTGCTGTCCTCTGCTAACCTTGAGCTGTACCTCAGCCAGCATGACAGTCAGTAACTCTGTGTGTATCACATCGGCTGTAAATAACAGTTCCTCCATGTCATGTGATGTTTCATTTCAATCCTAGTGCTGGAAGATGGATTAAAAAACAGATACATTGAGACATAAATGCGGAAGCCAAGAACTGAGAATATGATGAGGAAATGAGCACAATAAGATACAATAAAATGCATCTGGTTGCAGAACAGACAGAAAGAAATGAGAAGTGCAGGGGAAAAAAGGCTGGGAGAATCAGTGTGCAGGGTGATAAAGGAGGACGACGAAAAGGGAGTCGGAGTGAATAATTTACAAGATGAGCCAGGAGGGAGCAGACGGAGCGAAAGTGTGTGTTTGTGAGTGGAGGATGCGGGATGAACTCAATAAAGAGGGTGAGAGAGAGAGAGAGAGAGAGAGAGAGAGAGAGAGAGAGAGAGAGAGAGAGAGAGAGAGAGAGAGAGAGAGAGGAAATGGGAGGAGAAGGAGTGTGTGCTGTCAGCAGCAGAGTACCATGTTAATCTCAAGGAAGAGGAGTGAAATGAAGCTGGAGAGGACCAGAGGAGGAGGGAGGTGGGATAGGACGAGTCGAGGAGAAGCAGGAGGAATAAGGGAAGTTTAGTCTGTGTGGAAGATGTAAGAATCACTCTTAAGAATGCTGTTAAGACCCAATTTAGTTAAAAAAGGCCCGTGCTGATGAAGAATAAGACATATGTATCAGGAGACTTACAGCAAAGTCAAGGAGTGACCTTTACAGGGAGGGACAGCGATCAGATACTGACATCAGACAGAGGGTCGATACTGGCTCAAAAAGCTGGATTGGGTAACAATGGGGACGAGCTATTCAGTTCAACATCTTTACATCTGATTACACATACAGCACGCTGGTGAGGAAGCTAACAACAAACATGTCAGTTCTTGGATTGATTACCTCACGCCAGCTACGCTACCAATATGTCGGCTTGATGTCCTAAATGAAATGTCTACGGTCCTTTGTTTTACAAAATTAGGAAAGGTCAGGCCTGATGTTGCCTTCACACTGTTATCTCCTCCAGACTCGATTATTGAAAAGCAACTTTATTCTGGTAGCTGCAGGCGGAACATCCGAAGAATGCAGCTGATGACTTCATTGAAAACGCCAGTGCTGCTGAGTGAGAGATACAAGAGCAGTAAAGCAGGACCAGGAGAGATGAGGCTCCCTTCAGCACATGTGTTGTACAGTCAGGATCACAGCTACAGCAGCCGGCTCCTTACTTATTATAGGGTGCACGTACAGTAGTCTCAGCTCTCCACTGCTCGACTGTAGCTATCCAAGCCTGGTTCTCTTGTGAGAAAAGATACCGTCTCTCTCACATGCAACTAGGTAGGTAATGGGACTTCATTCCAGCACCGCTCTCCATGCATACAGCCATAAGAGCTATAGCGTGGCCCAGTATCAGTTTCCCTGCCTCTCCTCACATCAAAAGATATTGATCCTTACACGGTCATTCAGGTCATTTTCATTGGGTTGTACACTGGACTTGCAATTATACTGTTATATGTAGGTCATGCACGTACTCAAATACTGTGAATATTTGCTTTGTGCATTTACCAATGCCGCTGATCGCACTGGGCTTGTCTGCCAACATTACGGCTGTCTTTGCACAGTATGTACATATGATCCTTCAAACAGAGCCTTCCCCAGTTAACTAAGTTGTACATAGGTATTTGTATGTTACACCTGCAGTGCCCGTTCAGGGCGTGAACGTTCAGAGCGCGTACCAGTTTAGAATGTGTCAAGTAGGTCTATCTGTGGGTGCACAGTACTACAGGACATGCCTACTAGATTATATGTCCTTGAAATGGTCATAGTTTGGTTAGGTCAAAGCAGCAAAACTATTTAGTTAGCTTTAGACACAAACACTACTTGGTTAGCTTTGGACACAAACACTACTTGGTCAGCTTTAGACACAAACACTACTTGGTTAGCTTTAGACACAAACACTACTTGGTCAGCTTTAGACACAAACACTACTTGGTTAGCTTTAGACACAAACACTACTTGGTCAGCTTTAGACACAAACACTACTTGGTCAGCTTTAGACACAAACACTACTTGGTTAGCTTTAGACACCAAAACCATTTGGTTAGCTTTAGACATTTACAATTTGGGCACAAAAGGTTCTTGGTTTGGTGTCAGAATAAGTACATTCATCCCGGTAGTTATCAAGGGGTGTGTCATATAGCCTGACAGACTGCAGACGCTTCTCCATCGCTTGGCTTCCGGTATGGCAATCTTATTATATGGAAGTGCTCCTTGCAGCGCTTTCAAATCAATGTTTTAGTTATTTCCATTATACTGTATTTGAACAAAAACACTAGACAGGCTTTTCTTGCTCAACCAATTTTCTAAATGTTCACCTTCACAGAAAAATGTGATATTGATAGAATGTTATTTAATTTGGACAGGCCCCTATCAACCACATGCATGTCCAAATAAAGATTGAGGGAAATTTTAAATGTATTAACTCCTTAACTTAGTATTAGTGTAGAAATATAATTTAAATTTAGTATTACAGACTATTAGTATGGCCAAATTGAAAAGCTTCTTTTAAATATTGACTAGGGAAGAGTTCAACTCAATGTCAACATTGATCTAGTCTAGTGTATAAGCAAATGATGATAAATATAAACCTGCATTAATAATTCAATAAAGCTTTATACTGCATTATACTGCTATTTATAAAATGTATCTGCAAAAAATACCCAAATCTATGGTAATTACTTTCCAGACCTATTGTTGTGATGGTTTATTAGTTTATCTCATGATATAATGTTGAAGAATTGTCCCTCAAGCTGCAGAGCACTGAGCTGCAGAAAGTGTGCCGACTGAGCTAGCATGCTATGGAAACCCATTAGAGTCAGACAGTACATTACTGCCAAGCAAGCCGAGCTCCTCTCTACATGAGAGCTGTTTGGAAAGGGAAAGTTTCTTTGAGCTGAGTGGATGCTGCCAAGAGGGACACTGCATTAAACCAGTGGATGGAGTCTCCTGAGGGACATAATGAAAGGTAGAGACTGTGCTGGAGAGCGTTCTGAGACAGAGACTGCATTCAGACAGAAAACTGCTCCGTTTTATGTACAAAACTTCACACAGATAAAAAAATGAATTGCAAACACAGAGCATTATGAATTGCACATCACTTGCAATGGCTAACTGGTCCCTCTCAATATCTAATTCACAAAATATATCGCCACGCAAACATTTCCGTCGGATTGCAATTATCCTTGTGGCAAAGTTTAAATAGGTGTTTGAAAAGAAAAGGCAGAACTCAGAGGCATTAATTAGAGAAACCCTCAGCGACACTGATTATGATGAACTGCCAAGTGTGGAGAAACCCTTTAGCAGGTTACATGACAGGAGCTATTCGTGATATTACTCACCTTAAAAGCTATTATCATGACGTGGAGCCTCAAACTATGAACCATTAGCTTTAAGCAGAGATATCATTAAGGATGACATGATGATTGAAATAAAGTGGTAGTGACACAGGAGCGCAGGACATTCAAATAGACTAATCATCATTTTAATGCCGTCAGGAAGGCCGACCATGTCTGTGGTGATTCTGTGGCAGACGGTGGAAGGAGGCTTTACATCTAAAAACAACACTCTGTTGTGTTTGCTGTGAGAACTTTCATGATGCTCATGCCAACTCTCGCTCCGGCGCACCAAATCTAGAAACATTTATTTTTGAATCTCAGATTTCAGTGAAGTGCACGGACATGTCCCCCTGCAGGAGAGGAACGGACACCTCTCTAAAGACAGATTTGCACAGATACAAGTCAGTATAGTCAAGGTCAGGCATTCTTGGCAACACATTGGATTTTTGAGTCACGGGGATCTTATTTTTGGGATTGCAATTTTGTATTTTGGGTGCGTTGGGAAATGAAATCTGGCAGGAAACTGGTAAACACAGACTCTTTTTGTGCATGTGAGTCCCTTGATGATACTTGAACCACCCCCGAAACAGTTTTAATAGATGAAGTGAATCGTACACACCATCCCTGGCAACAATTAAATAAACAAAGACACATGCATTGAGTTTCATGTAATTATGAAATTTTAGTCATGCTGAATTTGAATATTTGAAGCCATTCCTTAAGTTACTTTTTGCTCATGCTATTAAACTGCTCCGTCCGCAACAGGATTGACTGGCGATGAACTTTTCCAGAAACGTACGGTTTTCCAAGAAAAAGTCACTAAATGAGAAAATCAATTGGCTGATCTTGTTTTCCTCAAAGCAAACATGATTTTCATGGATTACATTGATCCTCCCATCCTGCTGCTGAAACCGAAGAAGCACCCAATCCTCCCTTTTCTGTGTTGCGCAATCTGTTCTACTGGCTTTATATTACGAACGTGTGAATTCTAGGACACTTTAAAGTCCCTTAAAGGGCCAGTGTGCAGCATTTTGGGGGATCTATTAGCAGAAATGGACTTGAATATTCATAGCTATGTTTAAATTAGTGTGTAATCACCTGGAACTTGGAATGGTTGTGTTTTTCTCTAGCTTAGAATAAGCCCCTCATGTCACCACGTGTGTACCGCTCTGTGTGTGTGTGTGTGTGTGTGTGTGTGTGTGTGTGTGTGTGTGTGTGTGTGTACCTCTGTGCTCCATTGTGGGTTGACCGTGTTGCAGACCACTCCGGAGCGTTTCTCCTGGCCGTGGTGCGGCAGCGAGGGGAAGATGCTGTGCTTTCCGGGCTGGATGGAAAGCTTCAGGTAGGGGTCGGGATTGAAGAACATCCCCTTCTTCAAACCAACTGCCTGCAGGTCTGAAAGAGGCGCACATGGAAGCGAAGACAGAAAGGTTACGCAATCACACACATTCTGGATGTGTTATCATAGAAAACTCTGCCCCAGGTTCAGATGGACACATCGTACGGGGGGGGCGGCTTGCAACTGTAGGGTTGATCTCAGAGATAAAACTGTACCTATATTGAGCCTGAGTAACATCATCAAGTCAGTTCTTTTCATTTTAAAGTCTTATCAGAAACCACCGACGTTCCGATTGGGCCTCTGACAGTGAGCAGTGTGTGGCTGTCATAGAGTAGCTGGGAGCTGTCCCTCTGAACCCCACAACCCGCCAGCGGGATGGGCTTCTCTTATCGTTGGGTTTGAAGCTTTCTGATTGAGTGACGAATACTTCCGTCAGGATAAATAACTAAATCCAAGCTTAAAATTGTGATATTTAATCAAAATATCTTTTTCTAGGTCTCTCATTTAAAATGAAATCCTGTGCTCCGCAGTTCAACAGGGAGGCCATGATTGACTCGGCTGAGACCAACAGTCATGTGACTGAAACTGCAGGCTGAGAGGAGGTCAAGAGAGGACTATGAAGACGTGAAAATGTGAATAGTTCAGTATTTTATCACGTGGAGCCCCTTTCTTTCCCCAATATTGTTAACACCTGTGAAATAAATTATCATTTTTATTTTCTTTTTGCATGAATTATGCCATCATAACATTTTTGAAGTTGTCCTACTTCTAGCCGTGATTGTGCTGTTTCCATAGAGGTGAAGGACTCATGTATTGCAGTGAAAGACGAGGCCACAGAGAGTCAAATGTGATTGTTAATGAGTGCATTGTTGTAGAGGTAGAGTAGAGGTGTGTGTAAAGATGAAATGGCTGTGATATCCTTTGATGTGTTTTTGATCTGTGTCAAGGTTCTTTTGTCTTTGGCTGTTTGGGAATTAAATAGACTTTCAAGTGGTTTGAAGATAATTTGAGGAGTAAAGATAGTCAGAGTAAACAGCTCATCAGGTGAATGGACCAAAACACATCAAAGCTACCTATCTCCGCAGTGATTTGGTATCACGGTTAAATGAACCAGTCTGTCAACATTTAACCCTCTGAATCCCAAGCAGTTTGTGTTGTTTTGCTCCGGTCACATGTTTCTCTCTGTGGCCTTGATTTTCACTCCAGTATAACAGTCCTGCACCTCTACGGAAACAACACAATCATGAAGAGAACTCACTCTATCCCATACATTTTCCCCGGCGCCTGTCATGGGCAGCCCACTGCTCCCTATATACAGGGATGGGTCAAATGCAGAGACAAATTTCCCCCTTACCGGGATGAATATAGTATAATAAAATAAAATAACGCACGTTGAATTTCTTTGATCATTTATTGTTATTATTATTATTAATAATTTAAATACACAACATTTTTCCAAGATGCCACAAGTGTTACCGAGTCATATACATTTATTTACATTTTTACAACCTCTGAACGGTGTAGGTTTGGTGATTCTTAAAAAAAGAAATCACTTTTCCATCCCGCCGGCAGGGTTGGGGGTTCAGAGGATGGCGGCTACTTGCGTATTTTAACGTAGTGTTGTTGTTTTTTTTTTATGTATGTCAGTGAGAAAACAATGGGCTGATTCTAAATGTCTTAAAGAAGACTTATCATTGTGTCTTCAAAGTGTAGCCATGTGTTCTATCCTCGTTGTGCACACAGGCAATGCCAATTTGCCAAAATTAAATAGTTACATTAAAAATGAATAATGCAGGTGACACGAGTAGATTTACACAGAAGCACTTGTTAATCTTACGTATATGGGGTTTGAGGATGCTTGGAGAAATAACATCTTTTGCATCTTTTGCAATGAATACTATAGACTGAAAATGGAATCAATTGTTATCTCCACCAAGCTTAAGTCTGCAGGGAATCGGAGATCATGTGCCCTTTGGAGGTGTGTGTGTGTGTGTGTGTGTGTGTGTGTGTGTGTGTGTGTGTGTGTGTGTGTGTGTGTGTGTGTGTGTGTGTGTGCGTGCATGTGTCTGTCAGTCTGTCCACAGCTAACCTGGCATACTACTGGACCCATTAATGACGTATGTTCAAGGAACTCTTGTGGTTGCGATGATTTAGAATTTTTGAAAAAACAATTTCCTTGGACTGCCGACTACCAACTCCTTTTATCAACAACTGCTTTAGTAGCAAACAGCATTCCAAATATGTTATGAGGGTTACAAAATTATCTTTGCGGCCATCTTGACTTTATGGGAGTGCGGAGAGTCAAATGAGTGACATCTTGTTTGTTTGGGAGGGGAGAGTGAGACAGACTACTCTCAAAAGGTGGAATTAAGAGTTCCACTACTCCTAAGTTTGACAGTTGACACAGTATTTAAGTAGCAAATGTCAGTTGGGCTGGCATTGATTTGGGCATACTGTTGCTTTTAGAGAGACAACAGACAGTTCTAGAGAGGGCTGCAGGTCAAGGGAGGGTCAGATGAGGGAGGAGTGGATGGACACATTGATTGGAAGCCTTTGAATGTGGAAGTACAGTAACACAGGAACAAGGCGGATGCTTTGGTATCCTACCTGACAAGGAGAAGTTAATGAGTCTCCTGTTGCCCAGGCCATGGTTGACTTCAGGACTGACCACTGGCTTTAATACCTGAGGACACAGACCGACAGGAAGACTTAAGAACATGGAAACACACTCTCCATCCTTCCTTCTCGACACCAGTGTCTCTCCTCCTTTGCTGTAAGATGAAACTTTAATGATGCCCCATGAGGAAAGTGGGTCACTGCAGCCAAATAACGAAATAAGAGTCATAAATACCAGTATACGAGTAAAGAAAGACTGAAACCAATAGCAATTAATACAAAATGTAAACTAATACATCAATACATTTACAATAGATTCATTCAAGTATTAACAATGTGCAAGCTGTTTTCATTCCAAAAAAATTCAGACAGGACATACTTCTGAAATGATGTGAGGTCTGACACCTTTGTGTTTGGATAGAGACAAAACGTGCAATCTGATCTCAGCTCAGCCTTTGGTGAAGCTCTGTTTTCAGGCAGCCTGACAGCGTCCTGCGATCAATACTGTCTTCATTATCCTGACATTGATCCCACAGCCAGGAAGAGGAGGAGCATGGGGGATGGGAGGGAGACAGAGGAGCTGATGGAGAGAGGAGGAAGTGGAGGAGAGCGTGACTCCACCGTGCAGTGGAAAGGTTTCAATAGTGAAACCCAGTCAGATATGTGCCGGCAAAACAACTGGAATGATGGCCACGCTGTCTTCCAGGGGTTTACCGAATAAATTATCAAAGACACAGAGACAGTGCATAGTCATAGTCTTGAGTTACACAAATTCTGTAATCTTCCCTCTGGATTAATTCCGCCTCTGGAAACACACACATTTTAGGCTGAAACTGAAAGAAGACTTAAGGTGCAGTGTGTAGGATTTGGTGGCATCTAACAGTGAAGTTGCAGATTGCACCCAAGTGAAAGTCCTCCTGTGTGCCGAGCGCGTAGGAGAACTATGATGGTCGACGTGAACAATTTGAAAATGTCTAGAGCCAGTGTTTGGTTTGTCCATTCTGGGCTACTGTAGAAACGTGACGGCCGATGCCGTGAAGAAGACCCGCTCCATATAGATATAAAACGGCCTCACAATACTCACAATGACGATGCAAACAGCTGCTGAGCAGATACTGTATATTGTTGACCATGCTCACCATCTTCGTTTAGCATGTTAGCATGCTAGCAAAGGCTAATTAGCACTCAACACAAAGTACAGCTGAGACTGATGGGAATGTCATTAGTTCTGCAAGAGTCCGAGATAAAAGCATTGCTGAAGTTAGAGGTGAAGTTAGGAGATATTTCTTCTCGAATAACTATATATTGTCATCTTATATCACACCGTCCACTCAGCTGACCATCAATGCAAAAGTGGGGAGAGAAGTAGAGACAGTACAGGAAGTATCTGTGTCACAGCAAACTGTTCTGTATGAGCTCTGAACGATGATGCAACTGGCTGTGGAAACAAAAGAAAACGAGGATAAAGGAAATGACAGATGTTCGCACCAATTAGTTTTAATGAGATGCTAATCTGCCTCTCTGAGTACAGCCTCCTCAATGATTCTAATCTCACAGATAAACCACATGACAACTCCATCCCATCTGCAACACACTTTACATAATCCCCCATCCTACTGCATCAAGATGGAGAACCACCAAATACTTTGAAAACAAAAGGATCAGTATGTAGAAGTCAGGAGTGCATGTCCTGTAAGTGTTACAAGGACTTTGATGGACGAGCAGAGACAGACGGGTCTGAAAGAGACAGCCTGCATTTAAGTGGGTCCACATCTGATTACAGGTCATCTGCTATCTGAACACGTCCCAGGGCCCTTTAAGACAGAGAGGCTGAGTGATCTAACTCACTTAGAGTGGGTTACCAGCGTCGGCGAGCTTCTATCAGCTCAGTGGTGAGAGCAGGTCTGCTGGGGGTGCTTGGTCAAATGTCATCATTCACGTCCATCAGTCAGCAGCAGTCATGGGCCACTCAATGGAGATAACCACGATGTACCTGAAGCAACAATCCATCCATCCCTACTACAATGTGGGTACAATGTGTGGAGCTGTGTTTGTCATGGTTCAGTGTACATAAGTCCATATGGTGGCTTTCGTTTTTCGTTTTTCTATTCCTATTTGTTCAAAGACGTGTATAGACGTCATGTAACGGGAAACTAATCTGTGACAGTTTAATGGCATTATGAGATCGAGGAAGAGGTCACAGCATGAGTGTTACGCTGTTTATCAACCTGCATATGCCACGTTGTATTGTGACAATGTGCTGAGTCATCACCACAGGATGGTGTGACCCGAAACAACCAAAGACACCAGATCAAGGTTAACGGAATACAATACCAAAACGTTTTTAAGTTTATTAATAACACACCTGCAGCTACTCTAGAGTAGTGGAAAAAAAGCGGACAAGATTTGAAACAAATAAATATATATATAATATAATGGGATTGAAGGTATTGAGGGATTAATGTGTTCATCGCTTTAATGTTGCAGCTAGTAAAGGTGGAGATATTTCTAATGTAAACATCGAACAAAAAGTTGTAAAATTGCCAATATGTCTTGTTTCTTCCTTGTTACTGATAGACTTCAATCATCCAATCCACCAAACAACACCAAACAAGAGTCGATGGCAGAATACGCTGTTTGGCATTGGCAGAGAAGATTTGGCAAATTTTTCATGGGCGCAACCCACATATGGGCGCAACCCACATATGTTCCTTACAAATGGGGCACCGTTTGAAAGGTAAATAAACAGGCTTTCCAACGGTATAACATGTATTGCCAAGAAGCATTGTTACAACAGAGAAATAATCTACCAAACACTAATTTCTGAACTTTTTGTTCGATGTTTATGTGTATAGAAATATATATATTGAATATATTGCTTAACATACTCATAGTATTGTTAATCTGCGTCTGCAAAGGAACTAAAGCTGTCAGATAAATGTAGCCAGCTAGAAGTACAATGTACCAGAAAATAGAAGTACTCCAGTTTAGTACAAGTTCCTTAAAATGTGTACGGAAGTACAGTACTTGAGTAAATGTACTTAGTTACGTTCCACCACTGAGTTAAGATATGCCACTAAGCTAATGCTTGCTGCCATTACACATCATTAAACAGCCTGTAACACGTGTTGTTCTGTGAAGCTGCTGTTACCGACACTCTATTTGCTCAAGATGCAGGAAATCATAGTGGACTCTCACATGATATGGACAATCATGGGAAAGTATCTGATTGTACCCTGAGTAACCTCCAAACAGGCTCAGAGATGAGAAGAGGATCAATGAGCGTTAATGTTCATTCGCATGTTGAGACTCATTCCCTCTCCTCACTCACTCAGCACCAAAGAGTTAGTTCTGATTCTTCTTCTGTTGTAAATGTGGAATATCTGCTGTTATTGTTATCTGTGATGGTGAACCACAGTACAGCCATCAGCCCCAGTGACGGCTGAGACAAAGATCGCTCTGAGCAGAAGACACCAGCATTCAAACACTCCGTCTCCTTCCCTCAGACCTTACACTGACGCTGTCACTGTAGCTCTGGTCCTGTACACTTCAGCTCCATGGACACGCAGTGCTAGACGACGTTATCGTCAGCGTTCGCTAACGAGAAAGAGAACAGAAACGCAACGGCAGCTTACATTAGCAAACTGATGTATCGGACTGATCAACAGTAAAGCAAAGGTTAGAGGCTAGTCAATCACACCACCAGTGTCATAAACGTGACATCATATCTTACAAGCAAATATCCAGCAGCCGTGTTTCACCATGAGTGCTATTACACTACAGAAGGTGAACTAGACAGCTAACTGACTCAGATGCACGTGCCTCTGGAGACGCTGCAGGAAAACAAGACGACTGAACGAGCCGTCACACGCGTCTGTGGAAGAGAAAGAGCGAGTATTTATGGTTACCCGGGCTATCCAGCTGAGCCTCGTCCTCCTGCCGCTCCTCCTCTCAGGGTGGCTGGGAGACAGCAGTCCCAGCTGGAGACACATGGCGTCCATCACACCCATACAAGTCAAGAGTCCTCTCTGTCTAGAGCAAACAACAGGCAGAGCAGAACCATCTCCCTCCACTGCTCTCCTGTCCTTCCATCTCCACTCTGCTGCTTCTTCTTCTTCTTCTTCTGCTGCTGCTTGTTCCCCTTTTGCTGTGTCGGCCCTCCGGGTACTTTCCCACCCCTCGCCTCTGAAAACCTCAATGACTCACCTGGAGTGGACTGTGTTCTCCTATCTCTGCTCCTCCCTCCCCCCTCCCCCCTGTCTCCCGTCCTATGGCGGTTATTTTTATTCATTTGTCCTCAGGAAGCAAGTGCAGATCAAGTTCAGGACCCATCAGCATTTCCAGAGGCCCAGAGCAGCAGAATGGAGACCACTGAAACCCAACCCCCTGGCTGGACACCCTCCTGATGCCGGGGTCTGGCTGATGGAGGCTTTAGAAGGGCTGCGACAATATTCATATGCTGATAAGTAATATTGGTACTACAGATCTGAAGATCTCCAAGAAGCAATTCATCACGTGACCACTGTTCAATTCACGAGCCAGTGGCCAGGCACCATCTGGCAGCATGGGAGTGACTCCAGGACAGTCACGGGTTTGGATGCACACGGCTCGACAATATGAAGCGCCAGGTTGCCATCGGCAACCATTTTGAGAAATTTGGTTGCCATCGGTGGCAGACGCTTTTTAAAATATAAAAAGTATACCAAAGACCAAGTACTTTCTGATATTTTCACTTTCTGACTGAAACAGTTTAAATTTGTCATATTTTACTGTAAATTTTCATATTTGCTATTATTAAATTACGTTGCATCCTATTGCACTATGTTTATAGTTATGCACCATTCACCTCGTCAAATTCCTTGTATGCGTAACGTAGTTACAGTAAACAGTTGTGATTATGATTGTTAAAGGAGACTAGTGCTGACCCACCTTAAAGGACACAGCCGGAGCTATTGCTAACTGCGGGGCTAACCCCCACCCCCTTCACTTCAATCACTGAAACGTCAGACACAGGAGCTCAGCTTGAGTCTCCTCACCGGTCTGGAGGAGTTGTAGCATTTATTCACCAAATAAACCGTACACACACTGCACCGTACGTCCACAGCTGTAACGTTACTGCTGACTTCATACTGACCCTCTCACACACACACACACACACACACACACACACACACACACACACACACACACACACACACACACACACACACACACACACTCAAGTTGGTTTCAAGTTGCAAACCGGACAAACAAAGACTGGCACACGGAAGAGGAAGTCTTAGCCTGGTTATCTGTTATCTGGATATCTGCACCGGAACTCCCAAAATATCCCCAGACTGAAAGCCAACTGCGCTTTACGCCGTGTGGTGTCTGACTGATAGGTTGAGCTTTATGCGCTCACTACTGAGACCGTTCGTCTCAGCTCTGCAACACACACAGTACCTCTTTGTTTGTTTACTGTAAAATAATACTTTAAAGAAAGCAAAAGTACTTTGACTGAATAGAATCTGTCCTCTGTCAGCCGGGTATGTTCCTGTCAGACACGCTGTTATCTTGTTGAGCTCTATGTTCATCTGGTGCTGCATCCCGAGCATTGAGAGGATCAGTTCCAGCTCTTTCATAGAGCACAGCCTTTCTCTGCTAAATCTGACTGGAATGCAAAGGATGGTCAGTCCTTTAACGCGACTGAAATGTACTCCGTGTCTTCTAATGCAGCGGTGTACTTTCATCAGAGGTGGAGCTGCAGCGCAGCCAATTCACAAAGGACACAACATAAAGAGGCTGAGTAAAGCAGCGGAGCCCCTCCAGTCCCAGGACGCTGCATGTGTGAGAATAAAGCCACGAGGTGCGCTGAGACTCACATGTGCGGGGCCTTTCTTTATGGTGGTGCTGGGTGTGGTGGCCCTCAGGGCTCCGGTGACACCGTGGTAGTACCTGAAGCAGACCTGGGTCTCCGCTGAGGACGACACACGTGACGAGGATGGAGAGAAAATCAAACAACAGTTAGTTTGCTTTTCACAGGCACTGAATACAACTTCACACTGTCTTTCACAGCTGCATTTAAAACAGAAAAAGATTCGTACTATGCATGCTGATGCCTTTATTTCCCAGCATTTACATTTTCTGAAAACGTTTTTGTTATTTTACATTGGTTATTTGTGATGTCTCATGTTCATTTTAATTGCGTTGATGAAAAAATGTTTATATTTATCGTATTCCCCATGTTTTCAATAGCTTTTATAATACTTTAATTAATATATAAACAGAATTGGGGGAAAGGAGAACAAATGAACCTTCTTATAATCTGTTTCAATTCTTAGTTATTGGTGATATCTCTCATTTTTTGGACTCCAAAGTCTTTTGAGAAATAGGGCAAGTAGAAGAGAACAAAAAGGTTGAAAAAGCTTGGGGGACACGAGGAGATTAAGGTCACAGTAAAGCTGCATGTTGGGCAGACACACTTAGCTGATTTGACGAGAAGACGGGGGACACACAGCGACACCGCATCAACTGATTGGACGGACACAGGTTTGCCCGCCAGCTTGTGTCAGCAGTGTTGGGATCAATAGGGGCTTGTGTTTGAGTTATCAGCTTTAAGAAACTGAATTCTTGACATCAATAGAATTATTAATGTGAATAACAATTATTAATGATTATTAATAATAACGGGGCACCACCCTGCGAACAGGGACCGATAACCAAACGATAAAACTAAGTCTCATAATTAGTAGTCACTCATCAGTGACAGTGAAGGTTTGAATCCGAGCGCAGGCTACTACATACAGATCATCACATACATATGCACCATTAATCACAGACGACTGCTCTTTAAAGTATAATAGAGTTTATTAAATTAGAATAACAAAAGATCAGATCAATTAATATCGCAATCAACAAACGCCATCATACAATTTTATGTACCTAATATCTAAAGAAATGAAAATAAAAGAGGAGGAGGGTGTGTATATAAGTATGTGTGTATGTGTATGTGTGTGTGTGTGTCTGTGTATAAAAGGAAGGGGGGTGAGGGCCCTTAACACTCACAGTCAAAGACTACAAAGATGGCCGCTGGCCACCAAGCAGAAGGGGGTGAGACTGTGGGTTAAAAGGGGAAGGGCTTAAGGTATTACCGCTGAACACCACCAGATGGCGTAGTCGAGGGACTTAGACAAACTGGGGGGGGGGGTGAACCTTAAGATGCTACCGTGACCCACCACTAGATGGCCTAGTCGAGTGACTTGGGCAAACTGGCGGAGGAGAGGGGGGGGTCGCTGTGTGTGAGCACGTGTGAGAGAGAGAGGGTCAGAGAGAGAGGGGGTCACCTCCTGCTGTGTTGGCAGGAGGGTGAGCCAAGAAAAGGTGGAGAGAAATCGTAAGTCAACATAAATCAAACTTCTGCTGCGATATCCTGAGGAGCATAAGTACGTTATTCTCTCATGCATAAGCATACCGTTGTCGTCTTGAACTGTCGGCAGCTTACGCAGTGATGAACACGGCACTCAGCTCACTCACAGAGCCGAGTTAATGAAGAGAGAAATATCCCACAAAGTTGAATACAAATGAATGAAAATAATCCCAAAGAAAACAGTCAATGCAGTTAATACACAATACAAACGGAACTTCTCTGGTCCGTGAGGTTTGTGTATTTACCTCCGTATACTGCGACGGTGTCTTTAACGCGAACAGAATACGGGCAATGCACAGTGGAGCGGAGCTGGGGCCCGCTGAGTGTTGCGCAATACCTTGATATTACGCAATAGTAACGAAACACACAAAAACACGGGAATATCAACATATACATGAATTAACTTGAATGAACTTTAAGTTAATTTAAGCTAAGCTAGCCCAGATGCACAATGAACGCTTACTGTTTGAAGCTCGTTGCAGCGGGGAGAGAGTCCGTGCAGGATCGTGGTTCTTCCTGAAGAAGAAAAAAAAGTCTTGAGGCGCTGGCTGTTTTGAGCACAGCGGGGCAGCGTTTGCTGTTGCTGGAAGCTTTGCACGGCTTTGCGGTGCTGCTGGGTCCCACTCCTGCAGAGAGAGGGCCTGGTTTCAACGTCGGGCCGAGATACGTGGTCGATTCGTATCTGCCGGTAATGAACGGTGAAGAAGGAGGTTTAGTCGATCTGGTACCGTTGGGTCGTGCACGAAAGAAAAAGCGGCGGAGCGGATGCGGTTCTCGCGGGCTCAGGGCCGTAACTCAGAATATGCGTGGTCTATTTCGGCCGGCGAAATGGCACGTGGTCGCTGAGTCAAGGGTGATCGGTCCTTTGGGTCCTCTCCATGAGGTACCGGACAGAGTCCAGAACGAAGAGAGTTTGTGTGCCTCCTTACTCGACGGAGGTCGAGGGGGAAAAAGCGTGGAGGTGTGAATTGCTGGCACTTTTGTTGGGCACTGGCTGAACCACAGGGGTCATGGTGCTGTCTTGGCTCTCGGCCAATGAGGTTGCAGCGGTGCTCTCAGGTGACTTCAGGAACCATAGTTTTTTTGGGGGGGGGGGAATTCACACCTTAATGTGAAATTCCTTCAGAGGGGGTTTGGTGCTCATCAAACCACAATCCGGATGAAACCTTTGCTTGCAAAAGGGAAGGCCTGATTTTCTTTGTTCACAGCACATGTGCAGCCATATGCTCAGACCCCAACATCCCCCCTTTGGTGTGAAGAGCGAGGTGTTGGCTTCGGTCTTTAGAGCAAACCCAGGGCTGGCACGTGCATCCATGTGGTGGGAATACCTGAAGAGGTGAGACAGTCCAAGTATTCCTGAGACCAAAAGCAGTGGTTAAAACAGGCAGTGTTCAAGTTCATAGAGTTCAAGGTTCATAGTTCATAGCGTTCAAGTTCATGGTTCATTGGCATCTGGGCAGATGACTAAAGTGGCATCTGGGCAGATGACTTTAACTACTTTTACCTACATCTACTATCATACACAATTCAAATCATAGGTGAGCAACACATTATTCCCAAATAATTCAATCGCTATTATGATGTCGTGATACTCTAGCATTGCGGCATAGTGTCAAAGAAAGTAACAACCCAAATAAAACAAAACAAAAACAAAAGAGATAGAAGGAAAGAATAGAAAGACAAGAAGCAGGTGAGGGGGAATGCAGTGGTTACTGGTTCAACTCCTAGACAGGACTGGAGTCCGTCGGCGGAGCAGTCGTAGGTTGTCTACGTGGTGTTATGAATAGGAGGGAATCAGTTTAGTCTGTCATTTCTGGATCTATGAGTACATGATGCGTGCGTCTATCTCTCTCTAATCGGTAGATTTTAGAGCGAGTCCTGTGTCTAAGTTTTGAATCTATCGATATTGGAGTTGCGTTGTTAAGACTATAGGCCAGGGGTACCTGTGAAGGTTGCATAACAGTAGTGGTAGCAGATTTACAGATCTTGATAACACGTCTAGTGTGACCAGCTAGGCTGGGATTTTCGCTGCTCAAGCTGTTGACAGCTGAGCCTTCTCGGATGAGGTTCTGGGATAAATCTGACTGCTACGGCCTAGGTTATGTCTTCTTTGGTTACTTCTAGTAGAGTCTATAAAGCATGCAAAGGGTTGTTATGAGAGTGGAGCATCAGGTTACAGTCACAATGAACGTTTTTCAGGTCATGCAACTGTTCTGGTTCAAGTTGGATGTGTTAGCAGTTAGTGCATGTCTACAGGGTGAGTTGAGGCATGCAGCTAAATGTTAGTAGTCAATAAGTAAGCCGCCATTCGGCCGGTTGGTTTCGACACTGGCAAGATTAGAGTGTACTTCCTGTGAAGCGCATCTCTTTAAGTTTCTGTTGACAGAGCCCACCCCCCTCGTGCTGTTCAAGTGGCGAGGGTGCATACCCCCCAGGTTACCGTCAGCACTCAGGGAAACGTCGCGAACAGTTTCACTCTGGAGTGTGTCATGGCAGGCTGGTGATATCTCCCTCCCCCCCCCTTCTAATTAAAGATGGAGACAGGTCCGGCGCACAAGTCAAGTTCAGTTACCTACGACACTGGCTACTTGACAGGCCCGGGCGATGACTCGGCTGAAAGAAGGCGGTGGCTTCGTTGAACAAGCTGGAGGTGGATCGTGCTGACAGAGCAGGAGAACAAGGCTCAGTTGACGAAAGATTTTACGAGCGAGGGTGCTCGAAAGGGCCTCTAAGGGTCTCTAAGGGTGTGGCACCCGAGAGGTGAATGCGAAAAGGTGGGGGAACACATGAGGCTCGTTTCTGACCCGGAGTCGGGTAGAGCAAGAGTGTTATGACCCCCCAGTAAGACTAAAGAATATGTATAGATATATACATAACGGGCATTGCCTTTGCGGACAAGGTCGCCCAAGAAGGTGGAAGAACGAGGTGCGAAATTGGGAGTGGTCGTTTCCGGAAGTGGGCTGAGTTCTCTTCCCCCCCCCCCTACCACGTCGACTTGGCAGCAGGGGGAGAGATCACTCGGCTTAGTCAGGTGGGCTGCGAGTCAGTGTTACCTGATGTTGCCCTTGAGGGCGTCTTTCACCGTCCCGTGGGTCCTTCGACCGCCACGGTCGTTTGTTCCTCGGGGGTGACCAGGGCTCGCTAGGCCAAGGCCTCTCGTCGTCTTCCAACGCTAGGTCGGGGTCGCTCGACTGTTGGATGCTCAAGACTATGTCGGTGTCATCGTGCTGATTCATCGGCCGACCGCGTGTCTCCCATGCAAGTTGCGCATATTTCCTAATCTCTGGCATGGTGAGGTCGTATCTCACGTTGTCGTGGAGATTGTGCAGGAATAGCGACTTAAAGGCATGGTCTTCTTCTAGACCTGGGGCGTTACGTCCCTGGAAGTATGCAGACCTCAAGCGCCTGAAGTAGTCTCTCGGGGACTCTAGCCTTTCCTGGGAAATGGCGAAGGCACTGAGGGTGGCAGAAGCTGGGTCGGTGTACGTGGAGTACTCCTCCCTAAGGGCGTGACAAAGGGATGAATAGCGGTCGCGGATGCTCGGCTGGAGCGTTTCCATGAAAACGTGGACGTTTCGAGTCGTGGTTTTCCACACTAGCTTGAGTTTTTCGCTCGCTGAGGGGCGTGATAAGTCGAGGAGGCAGCGATCGATCTCCCTTAGGTAGTCATCGATGCTCGAGTCGTGATTATCGGGATTGAAGCGCTCTACGTCTTTTGCTAGAGACTCAATCTGCCGGGTACGCAGGCCTCCAAGGTTGATGGGGCCTGGGCCGTCCGAGTCGTCTGAGTCTCCATACTCGCGATTTTGGTAACGACGGTCATCCTCCCTCCCTGAGGGGGATGAGGTCAGTTCTTGTCGCGTGCGTGAACTGCATGGAGGATTGCGTTCGCCTGAGGTGGGTTTGAAGCTACCTGGGCTGGCTAGGACCTGGTGTTGGTCCTCTCTACTCCTAGTTGGGGAACGCGGTTTGTCGAGACGCAAGATGGGTCGGCTCTCGGGGAATGAAGGACCTGAGAACAAGAAGTGACTGGGCTGAGGGGCTCGATAGGGGGTAGCGGTACCTACCGGGGCTGCTGGAGCACCTTGAAGCGCTTTCAGTGTGTCATTGCTCTCTAACGCCTTAGAGAGTTCTAGGTTGACCTCTCTGAGGTCACTGCGCAAGCTACTATTTTCTGACTGTAGGGCTCTACAGTCGCGTGACAACTCCTGAACCTCTGTTCGGAGTGTGCAGATCTCGCGTTGCTGCTCGTCGCTCTGTGCCCGGGTGCGGGCAGCTTGCAGCTGCATTTTCTGATGATAGATGAGCAGTATTTCGCCGATTACTTCCTGAATCAGGCGCTCTCGCTTACCTGATGGGTTATTTACATAAGCCACCAGCTGCTCTAACTGCTCGTCGCATAGGACAGCAGTGTATTTCGCAAAGTACTCTCTTTCGCTTGCTGAGAGTCTGAGGACATCAGCCACCGCATCTCGCAGTGCGGTGTCTTCTGGAGCTACAGCTCCAGGAATGGGGGATTGCTCGTCGGTCATTCTCTCTAATGAGCGCGGCTCCCAATGGTTGTTAATTCCCTAGTGTTAGAACGGAAACTGTTAGTGTTTACGGTTCTCAGTGGAATGTCTAGTTCTGTGTTGAACTGATTTCTACTGTTAGGTGTTAGTTGTTGTTAGTGTTACTATTCATGCAGGCGCACAGTGAAACGTGTAGCTCTCTGACTTCTGTTTCTACTGTTGCTGCTCTGAGGGTATCACTACTGCTTTGCAGCCAAAGGTGCGAAAATGCTAATGTGGTTTAGCACTTTGGGCCTGTGACAGCTGTGTGTACTGCTTTGAGGGGATTTAAGAAAAACAAGCAAAGGATTGGTATTACAAAATAAACGATCAAATCTACTACACAGCTGGCTGTTAGTTTACGAAATGAAACGAATAATTAAACCTGGAAAGGAAATTAAAGTTCAATTAAAATTAAGATTAAAAATCAAGAATTACAATCAAAAATTAACTTACAAGAAGAAAAGATTTTGAAGATCAAAGCCTACCTATTTTGGGAAATAAGTTTCAGGACTGTGGATCATTCAAAAGAAGGAAAAAAAATAATTTTTCGAAAAAAAATATTTTTTGAAAATGAATTATTCAAAATTAATTATGGATTAATGTGCATATATACTGTAATAACTGTAATAACGTACCCTTACACGGGGCACCACTTTGTTGGGATCAATAGGGGCTTGTGTTTGAGTTATCAGCTTTAAGAAACTGAATTCTTGACATCAATAGAATTATTAATGTGAATAACAATTATTAATGATTATTAATAATAACGGGGCACCACCCTGCGAACAGGGACCGATAACCAAACGATAAAACTAAGTCTCATAATTAGTAGTCACTCATCAGTGACAGTGAAGGTTTGAATCCGAGCGCAGGCTACTACATACAGATCATCACATACATATGCACCATTAATCACAGACGACTGCTCTTTAAAGTATAATAGAGTTTATTAAATTAGAATAATAAAAGATCAGATCAATTAATATCGCAATCAACAAACGCCATCATACAATTTTATGTACCTAATATCTAAAGAAATGAAAATAAAAGAGGAGGAGGGTGTGTATATAAGTATGGGTGTATGTGTGTGTGTGTGTCTGTGTATAAAAGGAAGGGGGGTGAGGGCCCTTAACACTCACAGTCAAAGACTACAAAGATGGCCGCTGGCCACCAAGCAGAAGGGGGTGAGACTGTGGGTTAAAAGGGGAAGGGCTTAAGGTATTACCGCTGAACACCACCAGATGGCGTAGTCGAGGGACTTAGACAAACTGGGGGGGGGGGGGGGTGAACCTTAAGATGCTACCGTGACCCACCACTAGATGGCCTAGTCGAGTGACTTGGGCAAACTGGCGGAGGAGAGGGGGGGGTCGCTGTGTGTGAGCACGTGTGAGAGAGAGAGGGTCAGAGAGAGAGGGGGTCACCTCCTGCTGTGTTGGCAGGAGGGTGAGCCAAGAAAAGGTGGAGAGAAATCGTAAGTCAACATAAATCAAACTTCTGCTGCGATATCCTGAGGAGCATAAGTACGTTATTCTCTCATGCATAAGCATACCGTTGTCGTCTTGAACTGTCGGCAGCTTACGCAGTGATGAACACGGCACTCAGCTCACTCACAGAGCCGAGTTAATGAAGAGAGAAATATCCCACAAAGTTGAATACAAATGAATGAAAATAATCCCAAAGAAAACAGTCAATGCAGTTAATACACAATACAAACGGAACTTCTCTGGTCCGTGAGGTTTGTGTATTTACCTCCGTATACTGCGACGGTGTCTTTAACGCGAACAGAATACGGGCAATGCACAGTGGAGCGGAGCTGGGGCCCGCTGAGTGTTGCGCAATACCTTGATATTACGCAATAGTAACGAAACACACAAAAACACGGGAATATCAACATATACATGAATTAACTTGAATGAACTTTAAGTTAATTTAAGCTAAGCTAGCCCAGATGCACAATGAACGCTTACTGTTTGAAGCTCGTTGCAGCGGGGAGAGAGTCCGTGCAGGATCGTGGTTCTTCCTGAAGAAGAAAAAAAAGTCTTGAGGCGCTGGCTGTTTTGAGCACAGCGGGGCAGCGTTTGCTGTTGCTGGAAGCTTTGCACGGCTTTGCGGTGCTGCTGGGTCCCACTCCTGCAGAGAGAGGGCCTGGTTTCAACGTCGGGCCGAGATACGTGGTCGATTCGTATCTGCCGGTAATGAACGGTGAAGAAGGAGGTTTAGTCGATCTGGTACCGTTGGGTCGTGCACGAAAGAAAAAGCGGCGGAGCGGATGCGGTTCTCGCGGGCTCAGGGCCGTAACTCAGAATATGCGTGGTCTATTTCGGCCGGCGAAATGGCACGTGGTCGCTGAGTCAAGGGTGATCGGTCCTTTGGGTCCTCTCCATGAGGTACCGGACAGAGTCCAGAACGAAGAGAGTTTGTGTGCCTCCTTACTCGACGGAGGTCGAGGGGGAAAAAGCGTGGAGGTGTGAATTGCTGGCACTTTTGTTGGGCACTGGCTGAACCACAGGGGTCATGGTGCTGTCTTGGCTCTCGGCCAATGAGGTTGCAGCGGTGCTCTCAGGTGACTTCAGGAACCATAGTTTTTTTGGGGGGGGGGGGAATTCACACCTTAATGTGAAATTCCTTCAGAGGGGGTTTGGTGCTCATCAAACCACAATCCGGATGAAACCTTTGCTTGCAAAAGGGAAGGCCTGATTTTCTTTGTTCACAGCACATGTGCAGCCATATGCTCAGACCCCAACAGCAGTGTCTCACAGACAGGGAGGATGGAATATAGAGACTTCTATTTGAACGTCCCGACATGGTTTGATATCAGTTCTCAGGTTAAGTTCTCAGTTTAAGTTCTCAGGTTAAGTTCCCTTTAATTAAAGAAGACAAGGAATAAAGTAGAACACCTCATGAGGAAACACATTTGCACAGATAGGGAAGCTATTACTGCACAAGCTGGTGATAAAATGAAGTACACTAAATGTACAAAACATCCATAGTAAGAAGAGTTTGTATGAGCCATCAAAGGTAACAATCATTGTCACAGTTACAGCACAGTTACAATGTTATTACCAAACTGTTCTCCAGGGCTCACATCCTATTTGTGGAGAGACTGTGGTTGAGATCTCACTTAAATGTTGAGACGTGTCTCTGCACACTTTGATAGGATGGATATGATGACTGAATACAATGCCGCTCTCTGATTGGGTCAATCCATTGCTAGAAATATCTGCATCGCCACGAAAAGCTTTTATAGTTCCCGTTAAACGTGAGTGAGAGATCCCGACAGCTGTCGAGTAACACAACAAATCCCATTGGTATTGATTGTTGCCAGGAATGGACCAAAATCCCCCAAATGTACAGTATTAGAAGTTGTTGCACAATCTCCATAAATATTCTTCATCATGGCACAAGCTGTGTATATCAAAAAACAAGGTTCTACTGGAGGCAGTGGATCTCTGATATATATATATATAATATTTCAACAGTTCAGTCTTGAGGCTAAAGCAACATTTTTGGCAATATTTACAAATGAGAAATAGACTGGTGATGGA
This sequence comes from Lycodopsis pacificus, assembly GCA_028022725.1. Taxonomy (NCBI): domain Eukaryota; kingdom Metazoa; phylum Chordata; class Actinopteri; order Perciformes; family Zoarcidae; genus Lycodopsis; species Lycodopsis pacificus. The sequence goes on from CM051704.1 coordinate 4,414,465, forward strand.
TGGTGAGTTTTGTAGTCCAACCCTCCACAAAAGGACAATGGGATCTTTCTACAGGATTGAGCATCATAGGCCGGCCCTTTTCTGTGTAGTTTGCATGTTCTCCCCGTGTCAGTGTGGGTTCTCTCTGGGTTCTCCGTCTTCCTCCCACGGCCCAAAGACTCCATCGTCTACGCACCAACACCATGTCCCGTTATCAGAATGTTTAGCAGATGATTTACGCTACAAAGGACCAGCAACAACGCGTGTCACTAGCTACCTGATCGTACATTCTACCTCATCTCTACTGCACATGTGCAGCTCTCAACAGAGATGAGATGGGAGAGAGATGTCTCACTCCTCAGCTACTTCCATCCTCTGCTCCAGAAAGAACAATCGTCAGGATAGATGATGGAAGTGACAAGCGAAATGCTTCTTCCTCATAAATTGTGGCTGCACTGAAACAATTAATTTATTCATTACTTCCTTCCTACATTTATTTATTTAAGTTTTTGTTTCAGTTATGACTGACTGTCAAATTCGATAATCAAAGAAAGTTCTATGTATGTATTTGTTCATGTTTAACCTGAGCCAGGTCCAACATCACATCCATGAAGACTTTCTAGTATGCGGCTGTTAAAAAGTAAGAATACTTGTGTCGGATCAGTACTCTGTATCTGACAAAACACAAGTTCAGGTATGGGAATAGGGAAGGAAAAGGGAACATCTCTAGTTCCTAAATGGAAACACCTGGACGGCTGTACACTGATGAATGTACGGTAGTCTCCACTAATACGCACTATTCTCCGGTCCCTAAACGCAGCGTTTGTGCTCCATTTGTGACTGTCTCCCTGCACCCCCTGTCTCCCTCTCCCTGCCTCCTCTGCCTCTGTAAGCAGCCCTGCTACTTCCTGCTCATGCTGCAGCAGCACTCTCTGGGCTCAGAGGATCAATCCACTCCACTTATTTGAGACAGAATCTAAAAACACCACGGTCAAGACCACTTGGCACGAAAACTAGAGACAAGGAATTGAATTTTAAAGCAACATTCCAAACAGGAATGAGTCAAACTTTCATGATAAATCGCTATTGATCTTACGCTACAATATTTATTGAGCGTTCTTCTGCTCACAAACACAAGTGAGATTTTAGTACTTACAGTCACTGAAGTTGGAGCTGGAGTCAATTTTCCAAACGATCTGTCCCCTGTGAGATCCGTTGATGCCTCGGTTCTTGTAGTCCAGGAAGTTCTCAGACAAAGCCTCACCTGGAAAGAGGTGAAACTGTTGAAACCACCCTGCTGCTCCAGCCCTCCACAGTTCAGACAAGTCAGTCCTGTTCCACTGTACTTTACAGTAACATACACTGAGATTGATTCTCTATGTAGACATGCCTATCAATTATACATGGAATGAATCTCAATGTGTTAAAATGTGTCATATCACAGCAGAAACACCATGGCTGACAGTGAATGTCATGTTGCTGCTGGTTCAACAACATTGTGGAAGTGGTTTGATACCATGAACCTCCAGAGAAGAAGAGCAGCGTGTGCCACACACTCCGTCCTCTGGTAACTCTACTGACTGTGAGACGTGTCCCGTCAGCATCTGATTCAGCCTCAGGTGACAATGAGTTGGTAGAAGTAGAGGACAGGTGATACCGGTCTGCACTGATCTGAAGTTGGTTTAAAATCTGGTTTATCATACCGTATCTCATTGTAAAGCAAGGAATCTGTGTGTGTGTGTGTGTGTGTGTGTGTGTGTGTGTGTGTGTGTGTGTGTGTGTGTGTGTGTGTGTCTGTGTGTGTCCTTCACATATCTGGAGAGCGGTTCATCCCATCTACTTCACACTTGGCGGGTCTATTGCTGGGGACGTGCAGTGTCTCAGTTGGTGCGATTTGGATCTTGGATTACGGCCGTCGCCATGTTGTTTCTTTCACAACCAATGAAGAGAAGTTACCATATTTGAAATGCAGAGGAGTGACGTAGAGATGCTGTATACGTCTCTGGTAGTGGCAGTGATCTGTCAAACACAGTAGCCCCGCCCTAAAGCATCCCCTGCTTTATAGTCTGTTTGACTCTAAATGGACCATAATGTACTAAATGAACATCATGCTGTATTGACGAAGACTTGAAACTAGAGACTGAGACCATAAACTCATGTTTACAATGTTTACTGAGGTAATAAATCAAGAGAGAAGTAGAGTCATTTTCTCATAGACTTCTATACAACCAGAGGAGTCGCCCCCTGGTGGACATTAGAGAGAATGCAGATTGAAGACACTTCTGAGTCTGACTGAGTCCAGCATATTGTCCCCAGAGGACCTTTATAGGACGTGGCTCATTCACTGCAGTTCACTTTTGCTGCTGGATGCTGTATAACGTCACAACTGAATTATTTCTCACTTCCCTGGAGACAACGAGCGATGAGCGGCTCTTGACAACCAACAAGATGCACTTCAACCAATCGGCCCCACCCGAACAGGTGCTGCACTAGTACCTTTAACGACATCTAGCCATACAGATAGTTTCTTTTATTTTTCATTAATTACACATTTTATATGTATATTATGCAGTTATTACATGATCAGTTATTACAAGTCTCACCTCATTGCACAGTGTCTAAACACCATCTGAATACTGACAGGAAGTGCTTGTGTTAACATAGATTGTATGTGGTAACTTTAGAGGCTAGTGTCATTAAATGTCATCATGTCACATCTCACTTACCGACAAGATACATGCCAATCCAGTCTCCGGCATCCACTTCCTCCTTGATGTCCCACGTGATCACCAGGTCTTCAGACTGGCCGATGATGTAGTGGGAGGAGTTGATGGCGAGGGTGGAGCGAGCGTCCGGGGAGACCAGATCGGTGTCACTGGTGGACCGCGGCAGCCCCAGCATGAAGTCCTCCTGGTTGACGGCGTAGCTGTCCGGGCCGTAGCTGTGGCGAACCGCGTCCTTGCAGCGCTGGCGGGTCTGGCTGCTGCGGGACGGGGAGGCCATGGCCGCCAGGCCCAGGAACCGATTCTGGTACAAGTTCTGCAAGAGAACGCACAGCAAGAAGCTTTTAGCCTGCCGAACAACAAAGTGTTATGTTGCTGCTTAAGAAGACAACAAGGGTGGAGGATCACGGTCTGTGCCGGAGACATCTGAAGAGAGTGTTGAGGAGGAACCCTTTGAATGGCCATGACTGTGAGTGTCGACAATAAGACTCAATTCTAACAGTTCTGTCCTTTCACCCATGTTTGAGTTCCTGCTAAAAGCACAGCAGCTAGTGTTCAGTAGTACTTGACAATGTTGTCTTTCACTCTCGGTACTCACTCGGGGGGTTGAGAAGCACAGAGCCAGTGTGTGAATCTAGATGATTTAGCAGCTTGCTGCAGCTAGCAGCTGAAAAGAAAGCTGCTAAATCATCTTGTGCCACTGCAGGGATGCACCAATCTGTCTTTTCTCTCACAATTCTGACTCAATATGAAAACTCAGGTTATTGAGTACATACTCTGATAATATGCTTGAGTATACTCTAATAACCAACACTGGAGTAGTATCCCCAAAGCTTTACGAATGCTAAAGCGAATGAGCTCGTTGAATTGAAAAAGGATTGTTTGGTTTATTCAGTGGCTTCGGTAGCATGCTAGTTAGCTTAGCATGGTAGCTGAGGATGATGGGTTGTTGCTTGGTGGGTTGAGCAGCATGATCCTGGTGATAGCGACATGCTAGTTAGATTGACATGGACAATGGAAGCACAGCGCTGTGCAATAGCATGTCAAGCTAATGCAAGGACAACCAATGGTGGTAAATGCAACCTAAACAGTTTGACTTTGTAAGATGTGTGCTGCTAGTGAGTGGGTATACATTAGCTAGTGGCCAAATACTTAGTGGACACATACAGTTGGTGGAGAAAGCTAGCGTGTAACCAGTGAGAACATACATGTCATTAGATGCTTCCAGCTATGTTCTCAGTGTTCATGGACAGAACGGCAAACACCACGAAGAGACTCAGAGGTTTGACCAGTGGCGGCTGGTCAATAGAGGGCCATGGGGCATGGCCCCACCATGAGCCACACAAAAAAGGAAAAAAATAAATAAAATAAAAATTATAATAATCATAAATTATACAAATTGTCAATATTTAATAACTATGGAATGTACCCAGTAATGTGTGTAAAATATGATATCTGCGCAAAATATATGCTTTTCCTGTTCGTCCTCTCCCCCTGTGTGCACGACACTCTGAGAACGCGCAGCTAGGGGGGCAAAATCGTTTTGGCCCAAAAGAGACGGGTCTATGAAGCAGTTTAGCCAATTGCTGATTCAAGATATAAATGAGTGACATACAATTTAGCCAATCAGCGCCCTCAAATAGATTCAGCTATGGGCCAGAACGATCAGGACCCCCTAGCTGCGTGTTCTCGTCAGGAGAAGTCTCTACAGGCGCCCGCGCCAACGCGAGCACTCCTCCTCCAAGACCCGTTTGAGAGGAGAACTTTGGCGGAGATTCTGCAGCCAAAGAGCTGATATCAGATCAGCCTGACCTCACAATCAGACAGCAGACTCGCGGGAAAGGGAAGCAGTACATGCAAAGCTTCTGTACTAGCTGTACACCAGACAGGTTTGGCTAGCTGGATGATGTCATGCTAATCATTTATTTAGCTTTTTAAAACAATGGGGACAGATCCAGCACGGACAGTTAGGGAGTAAGGGATGAGGAGGTAAGGAAACATGAGAACACCAGGACACACATGGAGAACTCTGTCAAGCTACATATTAGACAAAGTGAACATCTTTTCTTCTACATAGTTGTCCTCAGTCTCATCTGCTTAACTTGGTCATGGAGACATCAACATGTAATAGAGATGGTAAATGAACAGTGAAAACTCATCATAGCTTAATTTAACATCAGTATTCATAATTACACTTCATGTTTACTTCTCCTGATCTTTACCTCCTATAACAAGGTCCATAGGGACATCTCAATAAATGAACATGTTATATTATATTGTATTATATTATATAAGTGTTATTTACTGATTGTTTTCGTGTTGGAATACATGTTAAATATTTAACTGCCAAGTAATAATGCGTGTTTGATACTTACATTTTTTTTGCATTAAATCATACTGGGATGTTTTCTGAAATTGATAGGATGGCCCTACCTAGAACATTTTCCACCAGCCGCCACTGGGTTTGACTTAAAGGAGTTTTAAAGTGGCCGCTACAAACACAAGTATTTTGGTCATTCCAGTGGTAGTCTGCACTTTTAATAGCTTGCAACAATACATGCCGCCAGTGCTTCGGTGACTGGTGACTGCGTCCGAGTGACGTCAGCTGTTGAAAACACCGACAGAACACGCAGGTGTCCTCATGAAAGCCTTGAGTCAATCCTAAACACACTAAGAACTGGGTTTATTACGCCAACCATTCACTGGAGCTACTGAACTGAAACACCTATTGCTCTGAAGCGGCTGTGATCCTGTCAGGAGTCCTCTGCTGGAATATCATTCCTGACAACCCGACATTTTGATGCTGGCAACGGTTTTGATTGAATGTTTACAGCTTGCTGACTGGTCTGGATGGTTGAGGCCAAACGCATATCTTTAATGCTGTCAGCCGTAACATGGTCTATAGCCAGCGGCTAACGGCTCGGCTTCTTTGATTGAAAAAGAAAATGTTTGTGTTTTCTGAGGTGTCTGTTTCTGAAATGTATTAATCTATTTATTAAATCTATATGTATTTATAGAAGGCAGGTGTGTGAATCGGCTTTGCTGTAAATTGTCGACATGCAATATTCTGACAGGCAGCTCAGAAAACAATAAAACATTTCTAAAGGTTGGCCTCTTGTCTCTCACATTTACTGCTGATGATTTGGGTTTTTGAAAGACTTTCTATTAAAGCCCTGAAATATGTAGACATGACTTTGCCGTCTGATTGGCTGTGCTGGCATGACACCGCTGTCATTGTGCCCTTTGCCTTTTGATGGAATCATCTAGTATCAGGGTGCAGTACCACTTCCTGTCCTTCACAATGACAGCTGCTGTTGATATCTGATCACTGAGGGTCATTTTGAGGTATGAAAAGCATCTCATAACATCAACTAAAGAAACATATGCTGACTGTGTATCTGTATATCTGATATTAGATCCAGCACAGAGAGCCTTTTTAAAGACGCCTTCATACACCGTGATGACAACTGATCACTCCAACTGGCAGAGTGACCATGTGGAATAACACAAATACATACATATATATATATATATATATATATATATATATATAATCAATTTATAATCCTGGTGACTTTCAGCATATTAAGCACCATTTGTGATACTTCCTCAGCAATAGACATGTAATGTATTTGTATTAGAACTGCCTCTCTATAAAGTAGTTGTCTTTGTTCCCACTGGAGTTTCATTTTTTGCTTTTTTCGTTAGGTTTAGATTATTCATTTCATTAAGTATACAATTTTTTTATTTCCTCTTTGTCCATTTTTATTATATGCAGTCATTTCCTTTATTTTGAGGATTTCTTCCTGTTTGGTTTATTTGTTTGTGATACTTTTCTTAAGTACAATCCTGTATTTCTGAAATCATTCGCTTCATGTATGTTGTTTATGTGTAAATGAAAGTGAGCATGTACACAACGTGTGTTGAATGTTTAAATCTGCTTTGGCTCAATTAAAAAAACAAATAAATGAAACTGAGCGTGAACCTAAAATACTAGAGGAAAACTACAAACTGAGTTAAGGACTACGAGACTGTCAGAAAGGAGTAATACTTGCTACAATATTGACAATATTGCAATACTTCTCTGGGTAAGCCCCGCCCTGCGTAGCTGGTTGAGGTAAGTGCCATTGGCTGAAGTTATATGACCACAGGGTCAGGGCATAGCAACTGAACTAATCCAGTACCCGTGTCCTGTGGACCACCAATCCTCGGGCTGGAATGCTGCACAGGGCGGGTCTTGCCAAAAAAAGCATTGGGCTACATAATAAAGTGTCTGAGAGTATTCAGGTCCACTGTCATTAGTAGTACCACAGCACTGGATGGTACCTGACTGTACAGTTTCTCTGTTCTTTTGTTTATGATGGACAAAATAATAGAAATGCTGTCAGGTACAGAAGAGGAACACCTCTGATGTTTTAATTTAACAACAAAATATCAGAAACACCCTGAACATAATGCAATCCAACACAACAACACAAACCATAGCCTCAGAAATCACTGATCAATGATGTTGAATGAAAATGTTTGATTCGATGTTACAGCTGTTATTGTGTCCGCACTCTGTTCTCACTGGTAATCAAGTGAAGGCTTTCTACAAAGCCCCCCAGCTCCTATAGAGCCACTGAGTTAGTGAAGGTAAGAGCATGTGGACCTGTGACCATGTTTAAAGGTGAGCCACTGACAGTGGTGTGTCTGTTCAGCGTGGACCCTGATCACCGCGAGATGCGCCATCATTACCAGCACGTCCGAATGTGAGGGAGAGCTTCTCCATCCGATCAGAGAACGCTCTAGTTGGGAAGCAGCTCCGGGGCACGACTCAGCGCCTCAGCCTCCACGGATTGTTCTGGATGCTGAGACGCTTCGTGCGTGCAGTCGGTGATGAGGAGAGGTCGTCTGCGTGCTCGCTACAATGTCCATGTGCCGGCTTGTGTCACCATGTGATATGGATATTAGTGAAACGCCAGCATGAATATATTGATTTAGCCGAGGCTTGCACCAATATATTGTTTTTCTTTTCATTAATTTGTCAAATACTGCCAAATTATGGGAGGACTAATACACAATGCAGGAACCTTTTGGCATGAACACGATCACATTTGAAGATACTGAATTTCAGAAAGAATTGATCAAAGTACATTGTACATGTTAGTACCATTTGTATGCATGTCTATATACACATATTCCAAACAGTAATTTCAACCACCCAGAAGTCAGTGTAAACCATGAGACATTCTAAATGTTATCCTTTTACTTTGTTATCGTCTATAGATTATTATCGTCTATAGATTATTTGCATAAAAACACCCTTCAAATGATTTTTATTTCAATATTTGCTGTGATTAAAAAAACTTAAGTTAATTTAAAGGGCTCATAATTCATCTCTAATATCTATTTCATCTCCTACGTACAACTGGATTCATCGCCCAAAACCCCTTATTCAACACAACCTCAGTACCGTTAGCTGTTAGCTCCACTCTTTACCCAAACAGGACAGCTAGCAGCCAGCTCTCCTCCGTCCATTCAAACACAGATGTGCTGTTCACCGTGACGCATTATCGGCAGAAAACAGGAAGTGTTTAACTACAGGTGTCCAGTACTGGTTTGCACATGTGCAGTAGCGTTTGGGCAAGATGTACAGAGAAGTGACAAGTGTTGTTTGTGTGTAGAGTAAATGAGCTGATAACGTGATATCAGTGGTGTGTTGAGTCTTGTACTTGCAGACACCCGATCCAGCATTTGAAGCTGCTTCATATACAGTTCTGATACTGGTATCGGTATCAGAACTCTATCCATCGCTACTGGCACCAGGCTTCAAAGTCCCACAATGCTACAGACAAACTGGGTGGTGGTAAGCAGGCGCATAGAGAAGGTGGGGGGTGATCGTGGTGGTGGTGGTGGGAAGGGTGGGGTGGGGCCACTGACCTTGATACTACAGAGCTGCATCAGCATAATGACCAGCCAACCCAAAGCAGACCAAAACCTGAGGGGAAGTGGGAGGAGAAGGGCGGCGTGTTACAAACCACAGAAACAAGAACAGGCTGTGTGAATGCAGCAGGTGGGACTCAAGTATGAAAATAACAGAATCATCACACGTTATCATACTTCCATCTTTGTCAGATACAAATATGAATAATTGAGAAGGAGCAGAAGCTCAGATGGACCTCCACACACACACACACACACACACATGGAGAACAGAGACAAACAGCAACAGAAAGACTGAAAAGCTACTCTACTACATCTCATGGTCACATCGCTCAGCTTCCATTTCTATAGATAGTCACATGGCTGGCATCACTGCAGTGGAGAGGCAAGCCTGCAGAGGAAGGAGCTGTTAGCAGGAACATGTTCTCTTTGCAGACTGGTCCGGTGAATGTGGGCTGTGTTCACTGTAGCATCAACACTACCCTGTTTATCAGAGGACGTTAACCTTCGTTGATCTAAGCTGCTGATCAATATCTTTACAACATGATGAAAATGGCAGGCTTCTGTTGTAGTGACGAGCATACAGACAATGATCAGCTGAATGTGCAGCTCCTCAACTTAACGCAGCTTTTTAGTGACTTTCAGCTCATTGTTCAGCACAACTTCACTGTGTTGGTCTAACAGACCCACCGAGCACTCCCTGCTGGGCACCCAACCGGCAGACAGGCGGAGGAGTGATGGGCGGGTCCCAACGAGCATGCAAACTGCTAACTTGATGCAAGACACTCGTTGATGTAGCACGAGTGTCAGATCACAGACTGTGTAAGTGCATGTAGTCATGGTGACATCACTCATTGGTCCGTGGACTGTGGCTTTGAAGCCTCGAAGTTCAGAGATTTTACCGTCACCATCTTGGTTTATTTTGCAACCAGTGAACAGAAGTGACCATCTTTGGAATTTGGAGGAGTGACATAGAGACCCGTCAATCACAGTAAGCCCCGCCCTAAAGAATCCCCTGCTTTATGGTCTGTGTGACTCTAAATGGACCATAATGTACTAAATGAACATCATGCTGTATTGAAGAAGACTTGAAACTAGAGATTGAGACATAAACTCATGTTTACAATGTTTACTGAGGTAATAAATCAAGAGAGAAGTAGAGTCATTTTCTATAGACTTCTATACAACCAGAGGAGTCGCCCCCTGGTGGACACTAGAGAATGCAGGTCTAAGACAGTTCAGCATTGGCTTCACTTTTCTGAACCAGAGGATGGTGCCTGGTCTGGGACAAGGATGGTGTGTGTGTGTGTGTGTGTGTGTGTGTGTGTGTGTGTGTGTGTTTGTGTGTGTGTGTGTGTGTGTGTTTGAGAGGGAGAGCAACAGAGAGAGGAGAATGGTCGGTGGACTACTGCCTGTAATGTTCCTGTAAGTTATTTATAATGTACTCAGAGTGCTGCTTGGTCACTTTTGACCCGCCCGCCCAAACCCGCAATATTTTCCAATCAGCACACCCAAACCCTCCTGACCCACGCATCACTAACCCACAGTCAGCAACAAGCTGGTGAACATAATGGAGCATTAAGCAGTAAAAGAGCCAGCAGCCAGAACTAAGCTGACAGAGAGTGGATACGGGACTTTAATTCATCGGATTGACTCAAACACGACTCCAAATGAATGAAGGAAGTTTCTCTACAGCTGTAATATTTAACGAGTCAAAATCAAATATATGTTTCCACCTGTAGGACTATTTATCAATGTGGAATATTTTTGGTGTGAGTTGCCTAGTGTTGGAGAGATCAAGCGTAAAGATATCTTCTCTGCAATATCACAGAACTCTATGACCCTCGGCTCAAAGCAACGCACACCAAAACTATCTAGATTGATAAATAGCCCCAAGAGATTTACGGATATCTGATTTTGGGGTGAACTGTCCCTTTAAGATTTTCATGAAATCAAACACCATTTTTTTTAACTACTTATAGTTTTGGATATACTTTTTAGGGATCCAGACGTATTTCATATTGTTGAATAAAATGTCTTCAGCTTGTGATAAACACAGACGTCTAACCAACACCACATTCGGAACAACATGGAGGCTGTGCTGTCAGAAGGTAAGATTCTAATTGTGACGACCCTCCTCCTATCATACACTAGGGGTACTTCTCAAGTCTCTTAATTGTCGTTTCCTCGCTCCTCGCATGGTTTCCTCCATGCATCCCTTGGATGGACTAAGACGCAAGGAAAGGACGCAAGTGAGGGAAACGGGGACGCAATTAAGAGACTTGAGAAGTAGCCAATGTGCCGGTTGTGTTTCATCTGTTACAGGTGCTGAGTGGAGGACCGTCAGCAGGATGCGTCTCACCTGTGCCGGTGTGGCTCATGATCATCCTTAAATACCCTGTCCTGTTAGCAGGCGCTCGGGCTGGAAGGAAGACCTTTGTTGACGGGCTCACCACAGTTGTTGCTGACTTTGTGAAAGGGCTGATAACATTGGGTTACGTGTTTTTGGCGAGACAAATAAACTCCTACTTTTGGCCGCCAGCTCATTGCCTCACTGTTTTCTTCCAGTTTCTGAGCCGGGCTGTGACATAATAATAAGACCATTCTTCTCGCTGATACTTCACATTTAAAGCAACTACTGGAAGGGTTCTACTGTGAAGCAGCAACAGGAAGTGCCGTCATTGGGGTTAGCTAGCATGCTAACTCATAGCTCAGTATGAAGACATTGTTTTCTGTCCTTTTCCTTTCACCCTATCAGCCAGTGAACAGAGTAAGATCAGGAAACACGCTCAGATGTCTTTCAGACAAATCCCTACAGTCCTCATTAGTCATGTGGTACCATATTAGCATGGTGCCCAAGCTAGCTACACACACACACACACACACACACACACACACACACACACACACACACACACACACACACACGGTAATCTCCTGGGAAATATCCCCAGTTGTCCTTCCTACTTGTTCTGACACTTGCACAATTAACCAGTGTAATTGTGTTCCAGACTACATGATTATTAATTCTGCATACATTTTTTCTAGAACAGGAGAGACCGGGAAGCTTCTGCTGGAGATGATCAGTAATGATCTCCCTGATGATCCCTCTGAGGAAGCATTGTTCACATACAGATGGGTAACCATAGCTATATGATCTCATCACTGCTGTCCACATGAACATCTGACTCTGTAGCTGCTCTACTTTTCAACTGAAAGCGTTGCGTGTGTTTGTGTGTCCTGATGGGCTTCATGAAAAAGGGTACACAATAAAACAGTGCAATTACAATAGATGAGCTGGTTCTGCTGAGATGATGGGATCACATGTTGGTAATGGTCGCGACTGTGGTGTAACATCCAGAAGAACGCAAGGAACTCATCTGGGATTTAATATGTTTGTGTTTTGGACTGTTGATCAGAAAGCAACGGGGCATTTGAAGATGCTTTCTGACACTTCACAGACAAAAAGATGAATTGAGGTAATAATGTGGACGTAGCCCCGGTCTCCAACAATCTAAGCGTCCTTCAAATATGCAAGGTTTTATTGCAACTCCGTTCTGTTTTGGTGGATGTCAGAGATTGTCTCGTGGCGCTTCAAACTCTGTGACTAACGCAGTAAAAGTGGCGCTGTCGGCTGGGTGTAGCAGGGATATCACAGATCAGTATCTTCTGAACAAGACGCAGAGTCACGCGAGCAAGATTGTTTTTGGCAATGTCAAATTGACGGTCATTTTGTTTTTATCTATGCACAGAGAAAGGCAGCACCGGCACAACAATGTGCAAATCTCACTTATCATGTAAACAATGTCAAACGTGGGGTTACAATGGGAGATAACTGGCCACGTGCTCATGAAGGAACATGAATAGCCGATAACTACAGATGATCTGGCACCAGGCCTTTCCTCACAGGCTACCTGAGACCTCAGCCAACCGCTGCAGAGCTTCATTCACTCCAGTGGCTTCACAAACAACACCTCCAATCACACCTTCTCTGCATACATTAGCCACAATCATCCTGAGCTGGTGCCAGCTTTGATATATGCATATTCATGAGTGTTTAAAATAGCGAGTGGGAAATAACAGGTATCTATGGAGTTTAAGAAAAAAACACCAAAACAAGTGTGTGTACCCCCTTGTTGATTGCAGAATTGGTGAAGTCATGCTTCGCTCTACAGAATACAAATAATAATAAAATAGCCCAGAGAAATAACAGCAAGAAGTGGGATTACATAAAATGGCATTTCAATGAAAAGAAACATATTTTATTGTTTGATAGGTAGGTTTGTGATAACTTGACAACCAGCATCATTGGTGAAATGCAGCCCAAAGGCACTTCTATAAGAAAGTAATAGCTGCTCTTTGGAAATAGCCTGTTTTTGTTGTTGTTGATTTATATCTTTCATATAAGCACTTGTTCTTCTATAGCTCCATCTGGTTTGTTGTTGAACCATGACACAGAGGAACACTGAAGGAAAGGCACGCTGTGTGGTGCTCCAGTATTTAAGAGGATTCGGAGGATGGGAATCCCCACTCTAGGGGGGGGGGGGCTCTCTGTGCATCAGGACTCGTAGTGGGCTACATCCCAAATCACGAGCACGCACAGGATGAAGCTGTGTGGCCCTGCCGTCTGCAGCGCCCATCCATCATGCCAAGCACCGTTACAATAATGACATGCATTAATGTTACTTAATGAGGACATTTTACACGAAAGATGACTCAAGACATTCTCAGATTCGCATCCAAGCTTTGATTCGGCACACATCCAACGGCTCACAATAGCGCAATTTAGCCTTTTTCTATAAATGTAATGCCAACTTAGGAGCGATGTGTCCTGCTAGCAACGACAGGACATGGAGCTCGGGGGGAACCGTGTTTGGTGGTGAGGTGAACCACCTCTAAAAATACAATTACTTTAGTGTGGAAATGTGGTCCCTCCTGAAGAAAGAAAGCCAGACTAACATAATGTTCCACTGGCTGTTTCCTCTTGTGTCAGTACCGACGAACCCCACGTAACGCTAATCACTCGATGTTTTGAACAGAATTCCGCGTGCCGTTTCCTCCACACGGAGGGAATGACAGACAGCCTATGCGGGCTACAGAGCGATGGATGGGCCGCTGCTTAGAGACTGATATGAAAGGTTAACGTTACATCACCTCACGTAACACAGCAACAATGGAGACGACCTACCTGGGATAAATTAAGCTGCCGGTGGATCATTCTCCAAAGGTAAGGATGAGAACTCGAAGGGGCGCTCGCCCGCTAATTCCCACCGAGCTCCATTTCGACGGTAAAAGGCAGGAGGAACACAAACAAACGGAGCACCGAGGAAAGGGGCCGATGAGGCACGCGAGAGAGGCTGTAGTCACATCCCTTGGACCAAAGTAAAGCTAGCTACAATACAACACGCATTTCCGGTCACTGACAAAATCGGTCATTTCAAAGCCGTGACCTGTGAAGGTGTTTGAGTGTTTTTTTATCAATATTTTTAATTAAAAGTAAATGTTTTATGACTATCATGTGACAGACGCGTGTGGCAATAAGCTGTATCTGAAAAATAATCAATTTAGGCAATTGCGACTTAAAATAGGCTTTTATTTTGAAGGCTTCTCTTCTGGTCGTACTTGAGATAAATTTGCCGGAGAACGCTGGGTACCAATGCCTCACAGCCAATCAGAAAACGCGCTTTTCTCCTCGCGTGCGCAGCCTCCTCTTCGTATCTGCCCCCCAACTAACTCACACATAAATATGCACACGCGCACGCTGTGGCACGAGCGCAGTTATTGTCCACATCACTCTGTGCTCCCGTGCAGAGAGCTGCTGACGTGAGGAGGCACCGCGCGCTGGATAAGAGCTTCCTGCCGGACCACTTCACTTCAGCTCGTAGCTGGAAACCTATGAGAAAACGGTTCATCTCAGCATTCAGGAGGAAAACACTACTTTACTAGGTGGTAATACTTCGGGGAAATACTCCGCTTTCACGTAGTAGCTTAGATATTACTGGAACATGCAGTTAACCTTTTTACAGTTTACTGGATTTTGTCCCAATATGTTTTCTGTTGCCTTTTCATTCATCATAATGAATGTTTTATATTGAAAACTGTGGGTCTTGTCATAATATTACTGTGATTTTACAGAGACCTCAACTGTTTCAAGCATGAATTACAAAACGTTCCTCATATTACAAAAGACACCGTTACCATATCTTTTCCCCATTGTTTTTTTCTGTTAAAAATAAATACAAAATCCCTCACAACGTTGATCTCTTGCACTCACTTTATTTAGTTTTCTCCCTTCTTCATCAGGTAAAAGTCATCCAAAGCAAAAAACAAATCTCTAAATGTTTATGTTAATTACACATGTGGACATCAGAAATATATCAATATGCAAGTCAATAAAGCATCGTATTATTGCCATATCTCAGTAATCTGTAGCACAACACTATTCATTGTAAAGGCAAACTTGTAAAATATAACTTTTCTTTATAGTACTCTAAGGAATAAATAAAACACTTTGATAATATTTGAGTAGTGGAATCTATTTTTTTAATTATTCCTTGTATCACAAAAAAACACCCAGCAAAATGAAATGTAGATCTGTTTTACTAACAAATGCAACATAGTCACAGTTAAACTACCGGGTGTATTTTATGGCTGTGGTTGGTGCATTTTATTGGCGTATTAATCATGTAAGAAGAGACATAATGCCAAGCAGTACACTGTAAAATGTAATTGATGACCTTACTTAAAAAAAAAAGTGACCGTAACTCATTTCTGCTTAATTAGTTGACTATACTGAAGGAAACGTGGTAAAGAACACTTTCTGGTGAGTAAAGTTGTGAAACTCATCAGCTCAAGTAACCTTTAATATATAAAAACCAGTGAGGTGGACCATCTGTAAAGTCCGGAGAAAGACGAGACCGAACGCGGCCGCATTCGACGACTACACATGCGCAGTTCAACACTTCACCTGACTGAAGTCGGTCTTTGCTCGAGACGTAATGGCGGATGCACGAAGCGAGAGGAGAGCGCTACTTCGTCAAGTTATTTGAAGGTAAGTTTCAGCTACATAATGAAATAAAATGTCACTGGCTATCTATTTAGCAAACATGGCCCTTTACCGTATTATCTATCTGTTAATTAGGGGTTGGAGGTTAACTTTATGTCTTCGATTTTGAAAGCTAGCGAACGTTAAAGCTAACCTAGCTAACGCTAGCCCGTGCCAAACCCCGCTACAATAAATGTATTGTAACAACGACTTGGCAGACGGAGCGTACTTTTTAGCGGGTGCAATGGCAACTGTGTCGATATTTCAGGGCCACTCTTGAATTCGGCAAGCATGTCTTCTTTTTGTTTGAGTCCGTGGCTCCTACAACCTACGGCGCAGTCAAATGGGACTGTCAGAGAAGCGACCTTATCGGGAAACGAGTCAAAATGTTACATCTGTTTATCCGTTTACCAATTTAGAAGTAACGTACAGTACACTTGACATAACGCCACGTTTCATTTATTATTCTTGATGTTACCGAAGCATTTTTTTAAAGGCAGACAGGATGGTGGCGGGTATATTAATAACAGTGGCTGTCTGAATCGCGTACATTGAAATAACGTTACACCGCATTACGGGAGTCTCACAACGTTACTGTCAGTGAATGAAGATGGAATGTAGTGTTCGGTTGAGCTGAACGAGGAATAATTATACAACAACCGTATGATGGTGGGCCTCTCGGGCACAGAGCGAGTGACACTGTGTCCCAACAGCAAGCGTTACGTTACGGTTTTCAACGTTAAAATAACATCTTATATTGAGATATTTACTGGAAAGTATGTACAATATAACCAATAGCAAGTTGGAAACTTTCAGCTTACCAGACATCCACTTGTGGTTGGGTAATTCAGTAGTTACAAACAAACACAAACTTATGAATAATAGAGAAAAAAACATATAATATATATCATGGCTAGCAAGGACAAGTATTTGTGATTTAAGTTTTAACATCTTGAAATCTTCCATTAAACTGATGGCTAGTTAGCCATAAACATGCAACTTGACTGAGTTATTTGCAGTTTGACTGAATGATTTTGTTGTTTCTTTTGTAGTCTTTGTTGAAACCTGGCAATGAATTGGAAGTGTAAGTACTGCTTGTTTTCTTCTGAAAAGAGGGCTCAACTATTCAAACACTACTGCTTAAAATATGGAAGCTAGACAAGGAGGAAAGTGGTGATAGAGAAATAAAAAGGAGAGGTGGAAAACCAAAGACGTGGTGTGATAGAAGAAGAAGAAGAAGAAGAAGAAGAAGAAGAAGAGCCAAGGAAAAGGATGTGGGGTCAGAGAAAGGTAAGGATAAACAAAAAGAGCGAGTCAAAAGATCATGAATAGGTGGAAGGACACAAAGACAAAAGGAATAAGACGGACAGGCCCTGTGAAACATAGCGTAGCTCCAAACAGGAAGAGGGAGAGCAGCAGAGAACAGACACAGCAGGACATTAAGGTGCTTGTGAGGAAACGGTGGCTCCGTCTGATGGACTGTCTGCGACGTAAAGATCATTTCCAGAGGAAATGAATGCAGAGATAACACACTTTAACCAAGTCTCTGCTATTCTCTGTGTCAACGCAGAAGAAAGCAGTAAATCTGTTTTCAGGCACGGCTAGCTATGTGATATGCAACTCTTCCTTTACAGTAATGTCTTGTTTCTCCTTAATTAGCTACTGTGCAGAGAGACGTGATATGCAACAAAGTATCCAGTTGGATATCTGTGCGTTCACATGGTCAGAACCTCAGCCCCTGTTTAATGAATGCTCGCTTTGACTTTAGCTTGAAATCACCAACAGTGGAGATGTGTGTTTCTCATTGAACAATATTTTGTGTGACAGCCAACATTCCTTCAAGAGAAAAAATGAGCTAATTTCAGCACAGTATCACACAATAAAAGAGACTGAAAGGAGAAAACTACACACATTAAAGAACAGTAGAAGAAGAAGAATGTGCAGGTGTTAATCTGTTTGCTTATTAATTAAGTTGACATGGTCTCCGTTGATGATGTACCACATTGTATGAAAGTGAGATAGTAACATCAGTGCATTGATCTGACAGGAGCTGAGAGCCTGCAATAATCCCTTATTAGGCTACTGCAGACTCCAGGTATTTTAAGGTGTACAAAGGCTGGACTCCAGACTCCAGGATGCTTCACACTGAAAAGCTTGGATAAGCTGTGAGCTGCACTTTATCAGAGATGGTGTTAACATCTGTGTGGACAATAAGCCTCACAATGCTGAGCTTTATACCGAATCAGAAGCCTTTTTAGTTAGTTTCGGTTTTCCACCTCCGATGAAGAGCAGCGTACAGCCGCTTCCCTAAACTCTGTCTCATCCAGAGTCCCGAACAGGGTTCTGAGTCTGTAGGCCACTCTGGATAACACAATGCACAACTATAGGGCAGGTGGATTTTTCCAAGTATTATGACTTTATTCTCATTAAATTAATACTTTTCTTGTAATATGACTTTTTCCTTCAAAATACGTTTTTCGAAAAGTTGATCTACGAGAGAACAGATTTGAAAGCAATACAGAATGCCTGAGAGCCTTGCTTCATAATATTGCATTATATTTTTTATATTTTGCATTGTCACCTGCCACATGAATTTTGTGATTTTCCTTTACATAAATGCATACATTGACACCATAAACTGGTGCAAAAGAATGCACGAGAATGAAATGATAGAGATCTAAACATCCTGGGGGAGGATCCAGGCTATCTGCTTAATATGTCCCTTCAATGTGCCGCCATGCAGGTGTAATCAAATATATTGAGGTCCTTGCTGCATTAAGTGTCCAAATGGTGAGACTAAAACATTCCAGCATGCAGAGTAAAGCTGGTGAGAAACTGCTGTGAAGCTGTAAGGTCCTGAACACGAAATAAAACTCAGTTTGAAGACATCTGTTGGCCTTGGAGAGCTGATGGATTGACCCGTCTTACATCTGGAAGTTGGAAACTTCAAATCAAAGTGCCATGGTTCGGTGTTCCCCTAATATGTTGGCTTGTTGCACCAGGAGCTGTTGTCAAGGTGGCCTTTTGATCACATGTACTGCTCATGTCTTGGAGATGATCACTCCCCTCCAGCTCATTGCAGGTCACTGTTGATGGTGGTTATGAAGATAAAAGCCTAATCCACAGGAAAGATAAAGATTACCAGCAAACTGTCCATTTGAATGAAAAACACCTTGATGTTGCCACACTTTTTGTAGTAAAAGAGGTTCTAGTGCCACCTAGAGGTAGAGATCAGATCCTGCTTCTGACAGATTTAAAGGTGCAATGTGTAATGTTTATTTTGTACGACATCCCCTCACATCGGAACAGGAAAAACTCCCCCAAAAACCCTTTAACAGGGAGAGAAAAAGGAAGAAACCTTAAGGAGAGCAGCAGAGGAGGGATCCTCTATCAGGATGGATAGAAGTGTGATCAGGCATGTGTACAGAATGAACAACATAACAGAGTTACAACACATTCCTAACTATAAACCTGAGCCAGCCCTAACTATAAACCTGAGCCAGCCCTAACTATAAACCTGAACCAGCCCTAACTATAAACCTGAACCAGTCCTAACTATAAACCTGAACCAGTCCTAACTATAAACCTGAACCAGCCCTAACTATAAACCTGAACCAGCCCTAACTATAAACCTGAGCCAGCCCTAACTATAAACCTGAACCAGCCCAAACTATAAACCTGAACCAGCCCTAACTATAAACCTGAGCCAGCCCTAACTATAAACCTGAACCAGCCCTAACTATAAACCTGAGCCAGCCCTAACTATAAACCTGAGCCAGCCCTAAGTATAAACCTGAGCCAGCCCTAACTATAAACCTGAACCAGCCCTAACTATAAACCTGAGCCAGCCCTAACTGATGTAACTAATGGTGTGGTAATGGATATTGTACAGAGTTTATCAGGACAAGTAAACATGGGGAAGTTTTGACTGTCTCTAATAAAAGCCTGTCACACATAAAGGCCCTCTGCCACTAAGATTAATAAAGACCAATATTAGAGAATTTGTGGTTGTAAAAAATCAAAGTAAAATGGTTTCAAAAGGAAAAAAATAACTTGAATCTGCTGGACTACTCCTTCAGTTTGACAAAATGTCTGAAGTTACATCAAGAAAAGGTTGAACCAGGCCTTCAGACCTAACGTAGCGGAGTATGAATCATGGTAGTCATTTGCCTCAGAGGTCAGAGAGAGTGGACTGTTCCTCTGGCGACCTCTGCTGGACGGGAGCTGTCAGTGCTTCTGTATGACATCACTGATCAATCGTGGATCAGTGCACCAGAATGATCCTGAGACGTTTCATGTAACCGGAGCGTGTATCTGTACACAATCGCTGCATGTGGGATCCCTGTGCATGGACTCAGTTCACATTCCACCCGTGTCTGTGTGTAGGAGGGAGGGGGGAGGGAAAATGACAATGTAAATGAGTAACCAACATTTACATTTGCGCATGTAGTCCCCTGATGTCTCCCCCGTCTCCCTGTCGTCCCACCCCCTCACTTTATTTCCTATTCATTCCTCCTCAGTCCTCTCCACTCACTCACTGTCTTCACCCATCCGTCTCCTCCCCAGGCCTCCTCCTCCTCCTCCTCCACCCACTTCCAGTTCTTGGTTTCATTTTCTCGGCCCCTCCGTCAGGTCCTCTCCATTACGGTTGATTCATTGGAGTACAAGGAGAAACAGCGGCCTATTCATCTGGGGTTGGGATTTCTTATTTGGTAACCACACAGTCACGCCTGCAACCGCTGCAGCTCGACTCACTTTGATTTTGACGGAGATGAAGACAAACACACGAGTCAGCTCCTCTCAAAGTCCCCCTGAAGCTCCGGCCTTGACCGCTGTGTCCAGCTGTGAGACAGATATTGTTGATTCTGAAACACCGTCCTGATTCCTTGATCATGGCATAGAGCTGATTATCATTCATTTAGGAGCTGCCGCCAAGAGGCACTTTGTCTTACGGCCAGCAGTCAATTTCAAAATACTACAGAGTCAAGCAGGTGTCAAAAACATGCGCAATATGAGCTCCTAAATTATGATGTGTGTATTCTAATTGCTCTCAAAATAATGTGTGTATTCAAAGTATTTGATTTGTGGGGACAAATTAGTGATTATTATTATTATTTTATCCACGAGTCCATGAATACAGACACCATAGAAAACACAGGACAGTGACAGATGTGATTCATAAACTCATCATATACATGCTGGTGTTACAGCTGTCATACATAAGGGAGGTCAGCATGTTTGTGACAATGATGTTTCTACACGTCATCAAAGTTAAGACAGACTATTTTTCTTTAAATTAGAGAAAGTGTAAACTTTTACTTGATTTACTTTGGAGTTGTCACTATCCCCTCTGTGCCACTTGCTGTGTGTGTGTGTTTGTTTTTTGTCTGTCCACCCCCCTTTCCTCTCTCTCTAACCTGGTAATCATCTGGAATCAGCACGTCTGCCGGTCATCAAGTAATCAAGTCTTCCCAACCGCCCAGTCCCCTCCGGATTACTGCTCCACGCTGTCTGTGTGCCGGCTAAAGACGCTCGTCTATTGGCTTCTTGTCCAACCTATTAGATAGTTTGTTGCTTGCCAGCAGTTGCCTAAAACCTGTTCTCCTTGTCTTCAGGATTACCTGCTTGCTTTTCCCGCCTCTCCGGTCTGCCAAGTCCGCCAGCCAGCTCATTACATCGGGTCTCTGTCTGCCAAGTCCAAACCCCTCTAATCTCTGTCCCTGCATCTTTCAGCAAAAAGACTTCAGCTGCTGGTCCGGTGTTTGCATGTGGCTCCACGTGTCCTCACGCAATGGTTCGTATGATTTCTTATGAAGAAATGACTTCCGCTCATTACACGAATACTGTCTTTTCAAAATAAACTTCTGTCTACAGAGGAAGCAACTTGGTTAGGTTTAGGCAACACAACTAGGTAGTTAGGTTTAGGAAAATATCATGCTTTGGGTTAAATTAACTACTGAATTACAGTTACTGAAGTAAACGTCATAAAGAATGTTGGCATTGTGCGTTTCTGCAAACTATGGGATACGTTGAATGGTGACGTTTCATATCAGCCTTGTGCCACGCTCGCAGAAACACTCAGTCATGTGATAAACATTGGGAAACGATTCATTGGGTTTAGGCAACACAACTACTTGGTTATGTTAGAAAAAGATGATGGTTTATGTTAAAATAATAACATAACAATCCTAACAACGTTACCTAACAAGCGTAAGGATCTGTTTCACATGGGACACGGACAGTGATCTCCTGGGTGAAGGTCCTGCGTCTGCCACCCTTCCCATCTGTTAATAGTGAACTTCCTCACTTGTTATACTCTTTATTACGCCACATAACTTTTAATAACACCCACTTTCTCTGCACATCACTTGTTCTACATCACCACAACAACAACAACAACAACAACAACAAAATGTCGACATTCAAGTTATCTGTGGTTTGCAGAAACATACAATGCCAACATGGTCCCCTCTATTGTTGATGTGTGGGTCGATAGAGAGACAGAGTTCATGTCGTTAATGGACGCTTACTGGTTTTGCTGCTATTCAACAATAAAGAACACCAAACAGTTCTTGTTGATTTAGCCTCGATCTTCTCACTGCTGTGAAAGAAAGACAGCACTCTGGACAGCTCCCTGCAGCTGCTCCCAGCAGCTGGATCAGCACCTTGGAGAGCGCCGGGTTGACAAACCCTGACTGGCGCATCACTGCCCCTACTAAATCTTACATAGACTGCATACAAGATTTCAAGGATGCAATCCAAGGCAATCAAACAGGCAGCAACAACAATAACTACACAACCTCGCAACAAGTTTGCCCTGCAACACAAAGCTGAGTACACCCGCTTCTCTCTCTCTTACCCAACACACACCTTTTCATCTTGTGCACAGCAGGTCCATTACAATTCAGTCCCAGATTACTGGCTGGAGATCGAACAACACTCACCTTTCTTTAAATTAGAATGGACCACGGGGGCCTTGGCTAAAGCTTCTTTCCGTTGCCGTGCTGGTGTCCAAGAAGAGGACAGACAATGTCCTGCTTCAATCCAGGTTCTCACGGACGGCACTGGATCAATGTTTGTCCAGGTGGTCCGTTTAGGCCGACAAACTGGAGACTGGCTCTCTGAGCACAACCTGTTGCGGCTCTTGCTGGCTGTCATTAATGGCACCAAATCCTCTCTCGCACACAGCAGATGTGGGGATGTGACTACAGAGTCTTTCCAGTGTTTTTCTCTGAGGTGTGCCCAGTTTCCAGTCTCTAACCTGCTCCACAGCCTCCCTGGCTGGCTCCCCCAGCAGTTAAGCTAGGTTGTGTACTTCTTTACAGCTATACAAAGTCAAGGCTGTCCTGGCCAAACACGCTTCTCTAGAACCTTTAGCCTTTGGCCCAACTTTGACTCCGGTAAACGTTTGGTTAGACTGGCAAACTACCGAGTCATAAAAGCGAGGCTTGTTCATTTTGCCCCTACCTTCGGTCAGCTCCACATCTTTAACAGGACCCGATGAGACACTGTTCAGCCTTCTTCATCAATTTCCAGCCAGCTGTATTTTTTGCTGCCAAAACATCGACGGTTTGTTGGACGTGGACGAGGATGTCTTTCACCACAGCCAAATCCTCGGGTTGGTTTGGTGTTCGTGAAGCCTTTTGTATATTTACCTCTCGAAATCAGTGAGCGATGTGTCCTCACTGCTGTCAAATGGAGTTCCAGAGTGGGGAATCTCTCCACACAGTGTTTACAGTATTATAGCCACTGGAGACTCAAATATGACCACATTTTCAATATTTGCACGTTGGGTTCAGCCGCTGCTTCCTGAAGCAATCCGTTACTTCTGGTTGACTGGTGATGGAGTGAGTGTAACTTTGAAATAAAGAACTCAAAGTGATGACAGCCAGCCACTACTCTGAGAGCATCCTTGACTGCCAGTCTAATCTCTGTGCCAGGCAGCGCGCAGACTGCATCTTCTGAAAGTCGTGTTTGAGTGTGGCAATTAGTCCACTGTTTTTCTCTGTGAGCGCTGCAGCTCCATCAGCGGCTTCTCCATGAGATACAGCTTCAAAAGGCCATCATCCATTCCTGCATTATGTATACTGCCCATCATGAATTCAGTAAGTACCATTATATCCAGGAAAACATCGTCTACATCATAGCATCCATAATTAGATAAGGACACCAGTGGATGGTGCTCTCATCATTTGTGATGCTTACCCGTGAGACAAACGTGCAGCGCATTTCCTTTGAAATGTGGCCAGTTGCTCCTGTGCGGACGTGGTTTGATTTGTGTATATTTCAGATATATTTCTCTTTTAGTTCCATGAGGGGATTGAGCTTTTTATAAGATGGCCTTTCCTTTTCCACTGTATGGGTGCTTCTAAAGGACATTCTTGTTTTCTGTAAGTAAGAAAGTAAGAAAGTCAGTCTGTAAATTAGTGAAGCGCTTTCTTTTTCTGTCACTATGGCGAATTATATTGACCTTGTGTGGGTTGGCTGTCCCTGTGTTTCTTTTTTTTGTCCTCCTTGTATCAGCGCCACTAACTTCACCACGAATCCATTTTTGCACGAGATATAAATACAGTCTCTTTTCTGAGAGCAGAGAGTTCTTTTCTTCCCGACACACTAAACACCCTGACTTTACATTTTTGGCGTTGAGCCGAGCATTGCCAGCTTTCCAGCCAGCCAGCAGGTCACTTATGATTCCAGTAGCAACTGCCGCTTGCTTCACCTCTCCCTAAGGGGCTCCCAACTCTCCGGTAATTGATCATTTTACTTGTGAATAATACATTTTTAGGCAACAACGCCGTGGTAATAACCTGTCAATCACCGTGTAGCCCCGCCCTAAAGCATCCCCTGCTTCATGGTCTGTTTGACTCTAAATGGACCATAATGTACCAAATGAACATCATGCTGTATTGAAGAAGACGTGAAACTAGAGATTGAGACCATAAACTCATGTTTACAATGTTTACTGAGGTAATTAATCGAGAGAAGTAGAGTCATTTTCTATAGACTTCTATACAACCAGAGGAGTCGCCCCCTGCTGGTCAGTAGACAGAATGCCGGTTTAAGGTCCTTCAGCATTGGCTTCACTTTTCAGAACCTGAGGTCTCTGCCTGCTTTCAGCCAATCTGCCTTTCTTTCTAATGAAGCAAACATATGAAAGTCTTGTGATGCCATCATGGTGGCCAGCTATACTTCTGATAATAATACAAATTCATGCATATCTATGTGGAATCAGATCAGAGTGTCTCATTGAATGTCACAAGCTTCCGGCAGATAACCAGCAGACTGTTGTGGGCATCACACATCATCCACTCCAACTTTATTAATTCAATATTTTCTATTCAACTCCACTGGTGCTGCAAGAGCTGCCATCATTTGGGCATCTAATGGAAAAAGAAAAATATCCAAATACTGTCTCTACATTATACATCAGATAATCATAAGCAGTGGCCTGCTGGAATAATAGCTTAAAAATGAACAGCATGAATAAATGTTTGTGTTGCTACATACTGTATGCAGGGTGAGAATATATCAGGTTGACAATGTTCAATGATTTGTGGGGGACAACAGCTGTTTGATGTATGCCATATACTCTCATTAAAAAGGTGTGATGACACATTTAATTGTTCTTATTGACAGTTAAATATGATTATGTCCTAATTAATACAATCCCCATCAGACAGTTGTGAGGTGAAGAAGGCCCTTAATGTGTATTTTAGGCTTAATTACACCAGTGACATTAATTTGACTGGAGTTAAAACAGCCAGGTCCCAGTCTGTTTACCTTTAAATTGACACTATCTGTATACTCTGCTCAGGGCTGGTAATGCAAAGCACTGTGGAGAGTAATTAACATGCAGTCTCTCCTCCTTATTAGAGAGCCAGTCCTCCAGAGAATCTGTGGAACCATCAAGAGACACCTGGGGATAGTGCTAAACCCAAAAACTGACAAAGGATGTGGGCTTTAAAGTCCAACACTTTGGATTTATGTTCAAGGGTTTTGAAAAGTTCAAAGCTGTTAAAGTAAAAATCCCTGTTTAACTTTAGTGCAGGCTAAAATGATGATTACAATATGTTAATGTGTGACATACATGATCAGAACAGTTTTTATATGTCACGGGGCAAAACAAACATTTTATATTTAAGCATTTAAATATCCATGACAACCCAGAGATCAGACCAGGAAGCAGAGTTGCAGTCTTACACACTCCTCTGAGCTTCCATTAGAGCAGTTACTCACGCAAAACCACATAGAGACTGTCTGCCCCACGGCCACTTAAATTAATTAAATCAAAAATAAACGATCGAGGAGTGAAACAAAATAACTTAATCCAAGTTAAAACTACCGCAACAGTACAACAAAATAGGATAATCAAATGTGGACTCTTAAATATCAGATCTTTGTCATCTAAAGCTGTACTAGTAAATGAGCTGATATCAGATAATCATATTGATTTATTTTGTCTTCCTGAAACCTGGCTGAGTAATGAAGAATATGTCAGCCTAAATGAATCAACTCCTCCAAGTCATATCAATACTCACATTCCTCGAGGCGCCGGCCGAGGAGGTGGAGTAGCAGCCATCTTTGACTCTAGCCTATTATTAAACCCTAAACCTAAACTAGACTATAACTCATTTGAAAGCTTGGTTCTTAGTCTTTCACACCCAAGCTGGAAAACAATACAGCCAGTTATATTTGTTATAGTGTACCGGGCCCCAGGTCCGTATTCTGAATTTTTATCGGAATTTTTTCAGTTTTTATCAAGTCTAGTCCTTAAAACAGATAAAATAATTATTGTAGGTGACTTCAACATTCATGTGGCTGTGGAGAACAATAGCCTCAGTACTGCATTTATCTCATTACTAGATTCGATTGGTTTCTGTCAGAATGTACAGAAACCCACTCACTGTTTTAACCACACTCTCGACCTGGTTCTGACTTATGGCATTAACCTAGAAGATTTAATAATCTATCCACAGAACCCTCTTCTATCGGACCATTATCTAGTAACCTTTGAATTCCTACTAACGGAGTGTACACCGTTAAGCAAGAGTTACTACACTAGATGTCTATCTGATGGTGCCGTAGCTCAATTTAAAGAAGCAATTCCGTCTGTATTTAACTCAATACCATGCTTCAATATAACAGAGGACTCCTGTGCTAACTTTAGTCCTACTCAGATTGATCATCTTGTCGACAGTGCTACAAGCTCACTGAGAAGGACACTAGACTCTATTGCTCCTTTAAAAAAGAAGTTGGTAAAACAAAGGAGGTTCGCTCCATGGTATAACCCTGAAACCCGCAAATTAAAGCAAACATCGCGAAAACTTGAAAGAACATGGCGTTCCACTAACTTGGAAGAATCCAGGTTACTCTGGCGAGACAGTCTTAAGACATATAAGAAGGCCCTCCGTAATGCCAGAGCAGCTTATTACTCATCGTTAATAGAGACAAATAAGAACAACCCCAGGTTCCTCTTCAGCACTGTAGCCAGACTGACAGAGAGTCACAGCTCTGTTGTGCCGAGTATCCCTATAGACCTCAGTAGCAATGACTTCATGAACTTCTTTAATGATAAGATTATAATTATTAGAGAGAACATTAATAATCTCCTGCCCTCGACCGATCTTTCCATAAATGGAGTGACCCTGGAAACAGCTGTGAACCCTGATGTATGTTTGGATGGCTTTGCTCCCATCGACCTTGACAAACTGACTTCAACAATTTTTACGTCTAAACCTTCCACCTGTCTCTTAGACCCTATACCGACTAGGCTGCTTAAAGAAGTGCTACCATTAATTAGCACAACTTTAGTAGATATGATTAACCTGTCTTTACTAACAGGTTATGTACCACAGTCCTTCAAAGTAGCTGTGATTAAACCTCTTCTTAAGAAGCCCACTCTCGATCCAGAGGTGTTGGCCAACTATAGACCGATCTCTAACCTTCCCTTCCTCTCTAAGATCCTTGAGAAAGCAGTTGCAAATCAGTTGTGTGACTTTTTGTGTAACAATAGTTTATTTGAGGATTTTCAGTCAGGATTTAGAAAGCATCATAGCACAGAAACAGCTCTGGTAAAAATAACTAATGACCTTTTAATCGCATCAGACAAAGGACTAGTCTGTTCTTGTCCTGTTAGACCTTAGTGCTGCGTTTGACACTATAGACCACTACATCCTGTTGCAGAGACTGGAACATTATATTGGCATCAAAGGAACCGCACTGAACTGGTTTGGATCCTATTTATCGGATCGATCTCAGTTTGTTTATGTAAACAATGAAGCCTCGATGAAGACCAACGTCAGTTATGGAGTTCCACAAGGTTCTGTGCTTGGACCAATCTTGTTCACCTTATATATGCTTCCTTTAGGCAATATTATCAGAAAACACTCTATAAACTTTCATTGTTATGCAGATGATACTCAATTATATATATCGATCAAACCAGATGAAACCAACCAGCTAGCTAAACTGCAAGCGTGTCTTAAGGACATAAAAACCTGGATGACCTGCAACTTCCTGATGTTAAACTCAGACAAAACTGAAGTTATTCTACTTGGCCCAGAACACCTCCGAAATCAGTTATCTAATGATATAGTTTCTCTAGATGGCATTGCGCTGGCATCCAGCAGCACGTCAGGAATCTTGGAGTCACCTATGATCAGGATTTGTCTTTCAACTCTCAGATAAAACTTATTTCTAGGACTGCCTTTTTTCACCTACGTAATATTTCAAAAATCAGGCACATCCTGTCTCAAAGCGATGCAGAGAAATTAGTTCATGCATGTGTTACCTCTAGACTGGATTACTGCAATTTCTTATTTTCAGGCTGCTCTAATAAGTCTCTTAAATCTCTCCAGTTGATCCAGAATGCTGCAGCTCGTGTACTAACAAGAACTAAGAGGAGAGATCATATTACTCCTGTATTAGCTTCTCTGCACTGGCTCCCTGTAAAATCTAGAATAGAATTTTAAATCCTTTTACTTACCTACAAAGCCCGAATTGGTCAGGCTCCATCATATCTTAAAGAGCTTATAGTACCATACTGCCCTACTAGAGAGCTGCGCTCCATTAATTCAGGGTTACTTGTGGTTCCTAGAGTCTTAAGAAGTAGGATGGGAGCCAGAGCCTTCAGTTATCAAGCACCTCTTTTGTGGAACC
Organism: Lycodopsis pacificus; assembly: GCA_028022725.1. NCBI lineage: Eukaryota > Metazoa > Chordata > Actinopteri > Perciformes > Zoarcidae > Lycodopsis > Lycodopsis pacificus. Next base: position 4,443,295 of record CM051704.1, read on the forward strand.
AGCTTCCCGTTTCAGTCTGGGGGGCAGTCACACTCACATTTAAGAGTAGGCTTAAGACTTTCCTCTTTGATAGTGCTCATAGTTAGGGCTGGCTCTGGCTTGCCTTGGACCGGCCCTTAGACGAACTGGTATTGGCAAAAACTACAGGGGGACTTCCTTAGGATAAACTGAGCACCTCTCTCTTTTCCTCTTCTTCACCTCTGTCTGTAAGCATTGATGTCCCATTAATGCTCATTACTAACTTTACTTCTTCCCCGGAGTATTTGTGCTTTCTCGCCCCACAGGTTCCCATGACCGCAGTTTTATCTGGACACTGGTTCTACAACCAGACATGGCCCTACTGACACCTATTACGATCTTCATTATTAACATTATTAATTCTATTACCGATACCATTAATGCACAGTACTGATTTTGTCTCTTCCCCGGAGTCCTTGTGCTTTCGCTCCTCACAGGTTTCCATGGAGCATGGTTTCATCTGGACCCTGGTCCTTCCTCCTACCATGGCCCTGCTGACTCCAACTGTTCCTGTGTATCTGGGTTATACCTGGACCAGGTCTTGCCTCCTGCCGTGGTTGTGTCATACATTGAATGTGCTGTAATTACATCGAATGTGCTGTAATTCACTATCCTGTTCTACACATGACATCATTGCACTTCTGTCCATCCTGGGAGAGGGATCCCTCCTCTATTGCTCTCCCACAGGTTTCTTCCTCTTTCCTCCCCGTTAAAGGGTTTTTTTGGGGAGTTTTTCCTGTTCCGATGTGAGGGTCCCGGGACAAGAGGATGTCAAATGTGTACATATTGTAAAGCCCTCTGAGGCAAATTTGTAATTTGTGATTTTGGGCTATACAAAAATAAATTGAATTGAATTGAAATATATTTACATTACTGCAGTGTTATGATCATTTATTGTTATCCTGTTGTGTCGACTTATTGTAACGTTACATTGTCATGTTTTATAGTTTGTGAATGGTTTTTTTAAAGCTGTTTTGATTGATTTCTTTCTTGGCCACTTTCGGGCAGCGAAACGCACTGAAAACAATCGACACATTGTCGGTGTAGTATATCTGGAGGGCAACCCTGTTTCCTCCGTAAGTACATTCCCATACAACTAAACTGCATTCTCAGTTACGTATTTTACAGACGGTAAATTGATACAACAAAATCTACTTGATCAGGTTCAGTAAAACATCACGGTTTGGCTCAAACTACGGTAAGTATGTTTGTTACATTTGATATAAAGCTGCTGACAGTGCAAACAACGGCAGCTGTGCTGACAGAGCTAACAGCGTTTACCTGAGGAGGGACTGGAGAGCAGTGCAGAGCCATGAGCCAACCAGTGGGGCACGCTCACATGCACTAAAGCACGTGCAGCTAAACTCAGAATACAACACACACAGTTCATTGTGTGTCATTCTAGGTAGACCTTACTCCTCTATATCTTTAAACGCCAAATGGTTGTTTGCTGCTACATTAATTGAATTTAGCATGTTTAAATTAGAGATGTAAAGTCAATTAAGTTAATGAGTTGATTACACACCTGACAGGAACAGCTGTCTCCTGGGTGATTGTCCTGGCTGCTAAGTGACAGGAGCCATGTTGGGCTCGTCTTGTTCTGGGAGTAACATCTCCTTGATTTGTCTCAGACCATGTTAGGGACTCTCAGTTGGATATCTTCTGCAGCTCAGCTGGGCATGAAAGTCTCCAGATTAAATATGAATACAAAAGATTAACAACTGTGTTAAAAACTTTCTGAATCTTTGATAAAATCCTCAAAGGCTCAAGCTTTGTAAGTATCAGGAGGAAAGTGGTCACGACTCCCAAGGTGCATTTCTGCAGGAAACATCCAATCGGCTACTTTAAAATCACTTGGAAGCTCATACTTTACCTTATACAGATGAGAAAACAGATTTTATAATCTGCTGTTTAAATCAGCTCACTTTTCATTTTGGGGTCAACTGGTTGAATTCAGCAACAATGGTCTTTTCTTTAACAGCTGAGGCTCATGGGTATTTTGCCAAAAAGGTGCATGAAACATGTTTTTTCTCAGAAACAAAGTTAATTCTGAACCTGTGATCAGTACAGATTTGTCGATTATTACTTACATTAGATGTGCATTTCTTGAGGATATTGTTGAATTCAAATGGGAATACAGAACGGAGCACAACACTTCACAAGTCTTTAGAGGTCATAACACATGTTGACAAACAGAGACCTCCAGCGGACACAGACAGACACTGCATTAATTATGAGTTATGTTTGTGTCCATCTGATGAATTGAAGTGCAGTCATCCCTCTCCTATAGCTCGGGGCTGATCCGTCTCTTCAGCTGCTAAACTCTCCCCGTCGTTCACCAGGTCGTTGCTAAACTTGTCTGCTATTTGGTGCTGGGAACCGTGATCCATTGTAGACTTCACACTTCAGCCTCACATTGTGTTCATGTTAACCAGTTTGTTGTTGGGGGGGCAGTTATTTGGTTTAGTTTAGTTCAGTAGTAGTGATGTATCTGCCCAGTCAGCAGCAGTTGTTAGGAGCAGTCCATATTGATCACATAAGTATGCTGAGAGTCGTTCTTTCTCTCAGTGGACTTACAGAAATGTGTCCTGCTCATCCATGCTTGTTGCTGTGTTTGGGCAATTCCATCATATTAGAGCTGGATGACACTTATTGAGACACATCCCAGTTAGTTAGTGAAATCTCTACAGACGGCTGACAGAGAAAAGAATAAAAGCTGAATGTGTGAATGGAGAATCATTATGAAGGCAGATGCTTCTTTACAGATCATCAGGGCTCATTGTTTGAGGAGTCTGAAAATGATGTGAATCATGTGCTATGGCCGTCACAGCACCACATCTCAACCCAACCCAACACGTTACTGTGGTGTTCTACCTGTAGGCATCCAATTTCTGTAGTCTTTCACCTTTATAGCTACATATCGTCAAAATAAATACATATTCTAATAGAATCATTTAAACCTGTAGTGGCCAAACTACAGCCCACTGTCAGCAGTGAATTTTTAGAAAGATAAAGTACAATATGGCCTGAGCATGTTTCTAATAAATTACTCTGTTGCACACCCTAGTTTAATTAAACACTAGACGTCGACTAAATGTAGTGAAATGATCTGTCTTCTCCTGGCACATAAAGCAATAATGTACCATTACTGCCTGTTCGTTTGTTGCATCTTAACATTAGACTTCTAGATTCACATATTTTGCATTGTAGTCTTTGAAGTGGGCCATAAGGCCATGAACAGAAACCAATTTTTGCCTGTTGTAACTTATTAACTTAACGTATTAACAGATTCACACATAACATTATCATATTTTAAGTGGGCATGTATTACAGTTTAAAATATATTGAATTAATTAAAATTCAAGGGCAGCAGATACAGGAATATCTTTTGTAATATGTGGGCATACCAATAAACGACTGTTTGGGAGGCACGTGGGGTTTTCTGGTCCACAAACACGTATTTTCCTGCAGTTTTACTCCACTACACATTCACTATTGTTTTTTCAGTATATGGTCCACAATCCAAAAACTTTGTAGACCCTTGGTCCACATCATAAAATATAGCCTTGACCAACAATAGAACCACCCTCTTAAAGATGTCACACTTAGAAAATGATCGAAGACAAGACGAGAGAGAGACAAACAAAAAGTGTCATCCAGAGAAACCACGTAATCTTGTTAGTGTGGGGGTGGAATCCTCTGCGGTGTTGTACCTTAAAGCAGCACTAGGGGGCAGTGTGGTCATTCTCCTCAGCTGACACGTGGCGGGTTTCTTTTCTGCCCTCGCTGTTTTTGAAGTAGGCCTATTGAAAAGGCTCGCTATACGCTCTCTGCAACATCATCTGTCTCCCTCTCTCACATCAGTGCACAATCTTGTATTTACATAAGAAGGACTGTGTGTGTGTGTGCGCGTGTGTGTGTGTGTGTGTGTGTGTGTGTGTGTGTGTGTGTGTGTGTGTGTGTGTGTGTGTGTGTGTGTGAGTGAGAGTGTGACTAGTCGCAGTATTGGTTTGCCTTGCCTGTACTGGCCAGCGGCAGCAAGGCACAGCATCTGCTGCAATGAACAGAACATATTTTAACGCCACCAGCTCTTCCTCTCTCTCTCTCCCTCCTCTTCCTCTCTCTCTCTCCTTCCTCTCTCCCTCCTCTTCCTCTCTCTCCCTCCTCTTCCTCTCTCTCTCTCTTCTTCCTCTCTCCCTCTCTCTTTCCCTTCGTCTCTCTCCCTCCTCTTCCTCTCTCTCCCTCCTCTTCCTCTCTCTCTTTCCCTTCGTCTCTCCCTCCTCTTCCTCTCTCTCCCTCCTCTTCCTCTCTCTCTTTCCCTTCGTCTCTCCCTCCTCTTCCTCTATCTTTCCCTTCGTCTCTATCCTCTTTGTCTCTCTCCCTCCTCTTCCTCTCTCTCCCTCCTCTTCCTCTTTCCCTTCATCTCTCTCTTCTTCCTCCTCTTCCTCTCTCTTTCCCTTAGTCTCTCTCCCTCCTCTTACTCTCTCGCTCTCTGTTCTTCCTCTCTCTCCCTCCTCTTCCTCTCTCTGCTCTCTCTTTTGGGTTTGTCTTGTTCTTTCTCAAATCCTGCATCTCTGTGAAGGTGACACAATCACACAGGCTTTCCACTGATAGCAGCTTTCCAGCGCTCACTAATATTTGTATACTGAGCGACTGTTAATCCTGCTGCAGCCTCGCACGCTGTCACTGAGTACCACGACCACTGCTCTGACTAGCACTACTACTAATACACCTATTACTACAACTGCTGTCACTGCTACTAGTACTACTGCCTTTACTCCTTATTGTACTAGTTGTACTGTACCACTAATGGATGACAGACTGCTGATACAACTACTACCAGTATATCTCTGCATACTATTTGTAATACTGCTGCAAATAGAACTACCAGTACTGCTGCCTTAATTCCTACTTCTACTGCTAATAGAAGACTTATGATACTACTACTGCCAGTGCTACTGCTGTAACTATCTCCACTTCTAGTAAAACAACTGCTGGTACAAAACTACTTCTGCTACCCTTTGTTGCTTTAGTTCCCTCCGACACTGTTAGACCAACTGCTGCCAATATACTACCAGTGCTACTGCTGTTACTACTTCTACTACATCTACTGGTGATTTTACTGCTACCTTACTCCTGCTGCCTCTGCTACTGCTACCATACTACTCCTTTATCTACTGCCTTTATCATCAGTAGACCACTGTTGGTGTAACTAATAATAATAATCACTTGAATTATATATGTTACAAAGTGTTTAACAATAAAAACACGATAAAAGGAATGAAGATCCAGAACCTTAGACATAAACAAGATACATACTTACACGTTACATTTCCTTTGAACCATCAGTCGGTTCTAGAGCTCATAGGGAGTTAGCGATCACAGATGTAGACATGGAGCCAGATCATTCAAGGCTTTAAAAACAAGCAGTGAAACATTTAAATCAGTTGTAAAACTCACACAGCATTGGTGTTGTGTGGCCGGTACTCTTAGTACGTGTTAAACTACTACTACTAACTGTACCACCATTGCAACTAGCAGATGGGTTGCAAAACTAATTTCAGGTCTCGGTTAGATTATCTAGTCTCACATACTGATCCCAAGGTGACAAATAAACATCTATGACAAAGTACTACTACTCCTGTTAGTACTGCTAATGTGACTATTAGCTCTAGAGTAGTAACTATATACACAACTGTAGTAGTATTGCTGCTGTATTTCTAACAGCTGCTGTAACCGCTGCAGCTATAAAGGACAGCTCTGAAGTTTTTCTTATGTCCCTTAACGCCACACACACAAGCCTATATTACATTGAAATGTTTATTGATCGGTGAAATCATTTCTGCTGTTCATACTGGCCATGAAGAGACCTCTACATACAGCCAGCACACTGTGAGAGATCCACATTCCTGCAGTCCTTTGACTGTTGACACGAACAGAGAAGTTGAATCTGTGCATCAGACTGATCAAACTCACTTATAGGGACTTAGGTATGATATCTCAAGCATGGCAGCACATATCATAAAAAGGATTGGGATTCAAGGTTATGAAAAGAATACTGAAATGTTGCCTCATGTCTGCTTTATGAAATACACTTTATCTTCCACTATGTAAACTAAATGCTTTGCACTTGTGTGGTTGGTTTGACGTGGTCACACTGTGCTGTTCATACTGAAACACTGCTGTAGAGGACGCAACTGTTGTGCTTTGGCAACTTGTTTCTTGGCTCCAGTCACGACCACAGAATTATTCTGAAGGAGAATAAACGGATCAGATAAATATCACCGTTTCCTCTGAGCCATTGCTGACATGAATACGAGTGTTTTCAAAACTGCTATGACAAATGTACTTCTGCTGATTATTGAGAATAGGTAGACACCATCATCTCGTGTACAAAATAGGCCATCGTAAATTGAAGTTTGATCATTTATAAGCCAGTTGAACCTTTCTTGGTTCCGCACACAGCTAAGTTACAAGACAGCTAAATGTAACAAGAAAGGAATGTAAATGTTGGTGGAATATTCTCGAGTTTATGAAAATGAGTGGAAGCATAATAAATAAGGACCACAACAGGAGGAGGAGTTGAATATTGTATATAAGTGAGTGCTCTGGGGAACAGAATTCAGTATGCTCCTCCATGGACTAGTCCACGGTTTGATGGATTATTTTTGATTCACAGTAAATCTATATTTGATTTGAACTCAAGCAAATCCAGTGATTTTCACTCAACACTGACGGGAGTATCCATAATATTGGAAAGTATTAATGTGTGTTGGAGGACCTGAAAACATGGTGGTGTGGTTGAGGGTATTTCCCACCACATTAAACATATTTAAAGAGCACAAATCAAATCAAACAGGAAACAGTGGCATGCCTAAGCTGCTCTTGGTGCAGGACGAAGGGCCAGGTGAACATTCCTCTTCCTCTTTGTAGACTCTGATCTTGGTGAGGGCCTAGGGCTGCAGACATTTACACCTGTGCAAAACAATTAGCTAATTAGGCAGGGAAAAAAATGTATCGGCCCCTCTTAATCTCACCAGTGCAACATCCCTCCACCAAGTTTCATGAAACTTGGGCCAGTTGTTTTTCCATTATCTTGCTGACAACAAACCCGCCAACCGAATCGAGAACATGACCTCCTTGTTCGAGGTAATACGGGTTTACCTTCTCTACTGTTCTCTGTTTCAGTAACTTGAATTCTAATTTACAGAAGTCTGTTTTGTATTCTGCCAGTACTTAAGACAGTCATTTGTTTCCTGTAGTAACAAGTGACACACATATGAAGCCATAACAGTCAGTTAGTTGTATCAGCAGTGCCCACAGGCCACAACTTCAATCAGGGATGTGCTGGTCATTTATCTGCAGATTATTGTCTGAAGGTGTGTTTCATTTGTAGATGGAAGGACACTGATGTCATACCTAGATGATGTTTAACGATTGGTTCAAGATTGATTCATTGTCATTCTACAATGGGGGCCTTTTAATATCTTTTGGGCTCTTATGTCATCAATGTCACTGATATTCGGTAGATGGGTACCAATGATGTTCTGGGTGGTTTTGATCACACGCTGTGGAGCTCTACTGTCCCCATGTCAGTTTGTTATGTTTGAAGTCAGGATGCTTTCCTTTGCTTCTCGGTAAAAGTAAACAAGAACTAGGCATTAGACTAATGCCTTCGTAATGTTGTTAAGAAATACAGCCGTTTGTATGATGACCATCTTAGGATCTCTGTGATACTGAATCTAAGGAACCGAAAACTGTTCGCTCCACCTCAACACCCTAATGTAGACACGGGTGTGTCTTCATCTCCTTTTTTCTGAAATCAACATGTTCCATGGTATGGTATTTATGTGTACTGTAAAAACTTGCTGCATGCCTGGGAATGGGTGTCCACAAATCAACGACACACATAATGTGATCACAAGACGAAGGGAAGTAACCACAAAACGTGAATGAAGCCAGTACTGACTTATATAATTCAATGTATGAATGAATAATTGTTTTCCCATTGGATGAATTGAAATGTAATAATTATCAGAAAGATCATGCAATGAGTCACACGTGTGCGTCCATGAGCGAGTGTGCACCTCTGTGTCTGTCCACGGCTAACCTCTCATTCTGCTGCAGTAAACTGCATACTATCTTTGGTGCCCAGCTATGGCTGCATGCAGTGACTCACACTTGCAACAGCTAACAGAACTTCCATACACAAAATGCTGCGTACCTCTCGTCCACTCCTCTGCAGCCCACTTGTATCGTCTCGGACGGTGTGTTTGGCTAACTGCTAACAGCTAGTGAAACTACCAGTATTGGTAGTTCTGTATTGGCTAGTATGCTGTACTAGCTCACTTTTATTGTTTTGGACGGTGTGTTCGGCTTCCCGCTAACAGCTAACGGAACTACTTAACACACTGCTGCACCTCGCCGCAACTCAGCCGATGGTAAACGGGCTGACAGCTTTGTGACTTTCCTTTTGTTTTGGTGTTGTATGACCTGTCTTACCTATATGACAACTTTGAGCCGATTGCCTGCATTCATCACCGTTTGAGATCTGAACTAGTTTCTAGTTATGCATGTATTGTGGTATATTTGTGTCTGTATTTGTGTGTAGGTTTATGTATAAGTCATTATCTATGGATGTATGTATGTACATAGATATATTTTATTTGCATCTTCTTCTTGTCTCTTGTACAGTATAACTTAATTCTTGTGCAAAGAATAATTTAAAATAAAAATAATTGATGTTTTTTTGAATTAATGTATGAATTTGATGTTTTTTCTTTTAAAAAACATGTCATATAATTGAGTTCAACACAGAACTGTGACTGCATCCCAGCAGCATTAATATAACCTGCAGAATGCACGAATACAACTGCAGAGAAAATAAGATAATGGGAAAAATGTGTTTATAAATTACAATACATGTAGTGTATTTAAGAAAAATGATTAAATTATAAAATAGATAACTTTGTGATTCTGTTTAGGCCAGCAGAGAAGGCCTTGCAGGCCCTGACGGCCCACCACTGCTGCTTTCTCAAGATCGACCAGGGCTGACATCACACGTCCCGTCTCTGCACTGGACTTGTGTTGCACCTGAGTTCTGTCTTAATTTGTTGAATATTTTTTAGCTCATATCACTGCATGCACTTATGAATATTGAGCTGCACATGAGACCCTCATTCAGTCCCCTTGACGTTATCCCCACCAGACAGCCCAGAGATAATAGGGGCCATACGCTCTAATGTGCTCTCTATTATTAATAGCTCTCTTCTGGATGTGTACCAGACCATTTCTAAGACATTCTGTGTTCAACTGCTGCTCAGGGAGTCTGGCCTGGAATTCACTGCTTTACAATTTAATTTCCTAAATATCCTTCACAACCTGTAGGTTTCTGCAGGAGTAGATCCTTAAGCAGTTAGCTACTATAGCTAATCCAAGGGGGTAACGTTGGTGTTTAGGTTCGGTCAGACTCAGACATGTCTGTTTGATATGATTTCTGTAATATTGGGAAAGTTTTAGTAGACTCACACTGCTTGCCCTACACAGTATATTTGTTTTTGCCAGAGTCGTAGTGTAACGGGTATGGTCAGGACCCAGGAGCAGTACGACAAACACCTGGGATAGTTTGAATCAACGCTTTATTTTCCTCTGGCCACAACAGGTAGAAAATCACAAGGAAACAGCGGCAGGATCTCGTGGTCGAGGACAGAAGGTTGAGTGAGTTACCGGGGCAGAGGCAAGGCGGGGTAGTCCACAACAGGCAGAATCAGTCCAAGGGTATCTGCTGGAAGGTGTTGCATGGAAGCGGAGAACGATCTGGCAGTGAGTGTGTGTGAGACTGGAGCAGAGTGAGCAGGTGAGAGTGATGAGCTGATGAGGTGGGTGTGACTAACAGGTGCACTGAATGAGCTGATGAGGTGAGTGAGAGATAGAGTGACATGAGAGAAGGGGCAGAGCTGTGACATATACAGGTGCATCTCAATGAATTAGAATATCATCGAAAAGTTCATTTATTTCAGTAATTCAATTCAAAAAGTGAAACTCATATATTATATAGATTCATTACACACAGGGTGATATATTTCAAGCATTTATTTCTTTTAATGATTATGGCTTACAGCTAATGAAAACCCCAAATTCAGTATCTCAGAAAATTAGAATATCACATAAGACCAATTAAAAAAATGATTTTTAATACAGAAATGTTGGCCTACTGAAAAGCATGTCCATGTACAGTATACAGTATGCACTCAATACTCCTGTTACATGAATTACTGCATCAATGCAGCGTGGCATGGAGGCGATGAGAATGTGGCCCTGCTGAGGTGTTATGGAAGCCCAGGTTGCTTTGATAGGGGCCTTCAGCTCGTCTGCATTGTTGGGTCTGATGTCTCTCATCTTCCTCTTGACAATACCCCAAAGAAGCAGCAGGTCACTGCAGGAGTCGGAAAGGTAAAAATAAATAAATAACTGAGCCGAGAGCTTCGGTAAAGTAACTTTTAATACATCTTTGTATTTCTCTCTCTCTCATTATATCTCTCACTCAGCGTTCCTCCTGTTTTATATCGTCTCTGTCCCCCTCTGTGTGTGTGTGTGTGTGTGTGTGTGTGTGTGTGTGTGTGTGTGTGTGTGTGTGTGTTCACTAAAACAGGGCTGCAGATTGTCCATCTGCTTTTGCCCAGATGTTACATTTGCAGACAGTCTCCTGCTGCAGTCACTCTGCGGTGATACAGTAAATCAGCTGCAGTAAATATTTGCATACATTTCCATTCTCTCCTCCTACATTTTGCGCTCCTAAACAGGAATGAATGCTTTAGAATAAATACGGCATTTTTGCGGCATTTTAAGGAAAAATGCAATTTGACTCAAACATCACAGCATTTGCAACTCAATATCAAAGTAAATTGGCGGTTTATAGTGCACATGTTCATAATGATGTCTCTTCCGCTGTGATGATGTGATGCAACTCTTTTTTGATGTTAGGCAGACATGGAAAGACATGTGGTCCTTTGCCATTTGGCTCTGTCGTGTCTCAGCAGTGCTTCCTGTAGGCTACTGGCTTTACCAAACATCCACACACACCGCGGGCCTGCTCCAGCTGCGTGCCACAGGTTTTCAGCTGATTTTGAGCGTAACTTTGAGCAGCGTTACTATCCTGACTAGCCTGGAGGATGTCCCCTGAGCTCCCTGTGCACACCGGCTTGATTTGTATAAGCCAGCGCCGCAACTCCCTAACGTTGTCTTTGTGCCTTTCAGTGGGCTTGAAGGATCTATTCCTGAGTCCTCCAAGTCACACGACACCTTCACCAGCCATAGTCCGTTTGGCTAGTCGATACTTTTGGGTTTGTTATGTTTTTATTCTGGTTCTGTTTCGAAGCGCGCAAATTAAAGCAGATAAATTATACAAATACATTTACTGAGAGGAGTGTACAAAGGAGCAGGACCACTAATATGCAGGGAATCCTGGACAACTGATCTACTGTTCTCATAAATCCTATCTCCTCCAGCATATCTCGAATGACTTTGTGAATCGTATTTTTTCTTGTGTCAATGATGATGATGTCAAGATAAGCAGGTCCTCCATTATCTGGGGTTCGCTTGAAAACAGTACATATGTCTCCCAATGGATTTACAAAATGTCTCAAAGATTTTTGGTCACCAGGCATTCACCATCTACAGGAATTGCACTGCGAGTGGACATTCTAAATGTTGTTGGTCAGTGTTCATCTGCAATCTGTTCTGCTATCTCTCACTTTAAATCCACAAAATTCAAGAACAGCAATGAAAAACCTGCCGATAGCTCTGTGCTGCTCCGATCAGATACAGGACGCCCGCTGACAAGGACACAAACGGTTCAGATCAAATGAGGTCTTTTGCTGCTAAACATTCAGCTTCCTGGTGAAGCTCAGTGTGTGGTACATTGAAACGAAGCTTTGGTCATGCAGAGTACAAAAATCCCAAACCCCATACTTGCAAAGCCAACTCACTCCACCTGTACTGGATTTTCCGCGCATGCTGTGTACACACAGTTCTGTCCAATTTTTATTTGTGGACATGTTGCTACTATGATTGTATTCCCACAATACCGCGTAATGCGATGTTATCATAGACTGTGTATAAGAAGTGGACGTAGTCATCGTGATGTCACACATTGGTTTGTGGACTGCCGTTTTGAAGCCTTGAGTTCGGCGATTTAGACATCGCCATGTTAATGTTTTTTGCAACCGATGAACAGAGGTTATCATATTTGGGATGCAGAGGAGTGATGTAGAGACGCGGTATGCTTTGGTAGTGGCAGAGACCTGTCAATCACAGTAGCCCCGCCCTAAAGCATCCCCTGCTTTATGGTCTGTTTGACACTAAATGGACCATAATGTACTAAATGAACATCATGCTGTATTGAAGAAGACTTGAAATTAGAGATTGAGACCATAAACTCATGTTTACAATGTTTACTGAGGTAATAAATCAAGAGAGAAGTAGAGTCATTTTCTCATAGACTTCTATACACCCAGAGGAGTCACCCCCTGCTGGTCAGTAGAGAGAATGCAGCTGTAAGACTCTTCTGTATTGTTTTCAATCGGCAGAACCGGAGGTCGCCTCCTGGTTGTTCTCAACAGTGTTGCTAACCTGGCTAGAACTGTAATTGCTAACTTTTCCTACCTGTTGTACTGGGACATATTGGGGGGAGAGATGAGATGCAGGAGGGTCCAGGCTGGTCCAGGGAGGCATTCTGGAGGTCATTTACCCAGGAATGAAGCCTCTTTCCTGGGGTAACATGTTTTCTGGTGTTATTACCTGTTTTTCAGCCTGTTTTAAGCCCACATATTGGGGGGAGATGAGATGCAGGAGGGTTCAGGCTGGTCCAGGAACTCAGGAGGTCAGCTCGATTGCTGAGGTGAATGGAACGCAGCATCGTGTCACTCTGTGAAGGTTTGGTTTGAGGAATAAACAGGGTCCTTGATTTTATAATATGGAAGGTCTGGTCATATATTTCCCATGGTGATTACAGCAGATTAGGTTTTATTAAAATACATAGGCTGTGTTATAATAATTGAATAAGTGAGCAAAATAAAATAAAGTTCACTCGCTGCAGAGCAGCCAGCAGGTGATTACTTATATCACGGTTTTATCGCACTGCCGGTGATTACTGTCACAGGCTCTTTTGTGTGCCGTGCTCTTTGTTTAAGCTGCCGCCGCCTCGTGCTGCAGAAGCATGTCCCCTCTTTTTAAGAGACATGCTGCTTTTCCAAGTGCTTCATTTTGTCACACAGAATGTGTGGAGGGCTCCTGTCTGCACAGACACTGCCAACACACACTGTTTTATGAGCACGCTGTCTTTTGTCCATTATATTAAACTGTATTTCGTGAGAGGTTTAATGTTGCTTGACCAGTGTTCTGAAAAAGCCAGGAAATTGTATTTTCAAATATGTTTAGGACAATACTGCAGCCCCAATATTCAAGTATTTTATCCTTCAACTTAACTTGACCAGCCATGACAGCATATTGCTGGTATTGTTATTCTTGGTGTGTGTCATCGTGGCAAAGCTTGGTCCTGGAGACACCTACTGTAGCGTCAACTACCACAGAAGTGTATTATGTATCGCGTAGGCTTTGCCTGGGTTCATCCCCTCACACATGCACAGTTGGGAAGATTTTCTTTGTGCCCTTGTGCCCTGCATGTGCCTTCCTTGTGCCCTCACTTGCGACATATAACAGTTTGACCATAGCTCTGCTCCAACTGTTCTTCAGTGTCAAGCAGTCAACAAATACCGGCTGCCGGATCGGCTAAATCCTATTGACCATCATCCCAGCTGCAAAAGCTGCCTCTGTGCCAACTAAGGCGGGTTATCCTGGACTAGGATCGCTGCGACGAGCACAAGTCTGCTGGCTCAGCTCCCTCTATTGCAGGTTCTCTTAATGGCTCATCCTCCTCTGGAGGTTGATGAAGATGAGGAATGCGGAGCCCTGCGCTTGCTGCTTCCTCCGTCGCTACCGCGGCTAGGAACCCTGTTGCAACGGCATTCTCCCTCTCTGCATCACTGGCCTGCAGCTAAGGCCTTTTTTCAGCAGCTGCCGGACATCATAAAGGCAGCGGCAGATCTGAGAGGCAACCTGATGCAGGCAGAACTACCTTCACCTGCTTGTGGACGTCCTCCGCTGTGGCCTAGCTCATTGCCGCTAAGGTATCCTCCTCCGGTGGCTCCGGCCCAGCAAGCTCCGCTCCATCCCGGTAAAGAGCCAGCAGCTGGCTCCCACCTGGTCCAACCCAACCTCCCAACACACAACGACATCAGAAGCAGTGACAGGATGTGACAAACGCGTGTCTCATTCCGTCTGAGAAACTGACACAAAACGGCCCGTTTCGGGGCCACTTGCTGAACTCCAAAGATCGGTTTCCTCTCAGCCAGTCTGCTTATGCTTCCACTGAGAATGTTTCAGCCCCTCCCTCACAGACTCATACACACAAGTTTCAATGCAGCAGGCACTGCCCAGTCACTTCCTCACACAAATCCTCTTTTAAAATGTGCACCACTGAATTATCGAACACCTCCCGCCCATCGGGGCGAGTTAGTTGTGATGTCCAAGCGTGATTTTGAGCACGCAGAGTTAAACGCTGATGCCGTCATGCGTTTTCAGCGTCACGGCCAGCTCTGGCCCATTCGAGGCAGCCTTCCCATGGGCCGTAGGGAACAAACACTAGTTTCACACAGCGGCGGAGAAGGCTCCAAGCTGGCTCACGGAGAGTAGCTCATCGTGGCACAGCAAGCTATCCAAGCATGCATGGATGTCAGGGCTAGTTTCAAGAGACGACACGCTCCTGTATCGCCGGAGGAAAAACAAGGATTTCTTTTCAAAAGTTGCGTTATAAAGCGGCCTTTGCACGTTTGGTGACAAGCAGACGTGTGTTGGAATGTGTGCGTGCCCGGTGAATGGACCACTGTCATCGACCTCACCATTCTCGTGAGATAGCGCAAGGATCTACCATGTGGTGCAAGGTGCAGGTGTTTGTGGGACATAATAAACAGCGTGTGTTCATGGTAATGAAGGAAGATGTCACCCAGTGCAACAGTGATGAGGTTTTAATACTTGTTGGACAGCAATGGAGCTCTATGGCAGAAGATGCACCAGGCTTTGCATTCACACAAAATTAGAATGCAGGTTACATTCTCTTTTGGTTTGGGTCTAGGCATGTTGATATTTAAGAACATTATACGAATCATCAGATCCATCCTTCGAAGCTGCATTAATAAGGTTGAAGATACGATAGATTCAAATGATGTGGAAGGTGTCACTTGTGATGAACCCAACGTAATTCATGACCCTCAACTCTACAAAACGTTTGAACTCTTTGAGCTCATCGTTTTGGTTCAGTCTTGTCGACATTGTTCCCAGCAGCAGCAGCAGCAACAGTTTCCATGGAAAGAGCTCTAATAACCTGGTAAGCATAGTGGAGCATGTAGCGGCTCAAGAGACGGGTGGTTTTCTCTGAAAACAGAGAGGGAATATTGGAAAATGGTGAGTAGAATGTGATCATAGCTGAAAGGAATGATGCTCAAAATGAACATTATAAGCCCCCAATTGTTGTAAACAGCATTATCCGTCAAGTTTAGTTGATTTGAAGATGAATGCTTTTGGTGCTCTCTAGTCTAGTGTATGCAGCAGATAGACCCGGTGGCGGGTTTCTCTCAGTCGTCTACAACCAGAAACGTATGCCATGAGAAAAGGTGTTGAAAGATGCAGGAATCACATCAAAACTCCCTCAGTTATGCCAAAATGGACGACAACAGCTGTGTATTCAGTTAGAGAAGGTGGAGTTTGAAGCTCAAGCTATATCATTTTTGATTAATCAGTTATTTCATCATAAAATAGTGACACAAGCCCAAGATGACATCTTAACTTGTTTTGTCTGACCAACCCAAACCCAAACGTATTTAGTTGACAATAATAAATAGAAATCTGCCTTGTGGTTGGATGCCTTCATCAACCAGCCAAGTTGCAGTTCATATCCATGTCTGTCCAAAATGTCATCATTTTATCCTATTAGACATTTGTGTAAAATTGTCACGATCAGCAAATTCCTGACTTATGGACAAAAATGTGTTTTGTGAGGTCACAGTGACCTTTGACCTCCAGAATCTAATGAAGTTTGGCAGAAGTTCAGTCAGGAAGACTCCTTTTGCTCTCATTCGTTCCTCTCTTCAGCTTCTACTCTATCAGCTGACTTTGGCCGTTCACTCCTAAATTAACCAACCAGATTCTGCCACGATCTCCCGAAGCCAATCACATCATCGCTGTCAAATTTTTAAACTGTTCTCTTCTCTGCTGCTGTCAGTTGTCATTTCAGGCTGGGGCATCCTCCAGTCTCCGTCACACCTAGGGCCCAGTGTCAGGATCCAGGATCCCTGTCTGACCCGTTGTGTGTTTCCCCTGATCTCCTCTCCTCATGTGTCCTGTCATTTCCCTGTTTGTAATTGTGTGCCATGTGCTCTGTGGTTGTCCTCTGCCTCCAGACACCTCCCATGGCCACACCCTTGATTGTGCACAGCTGAGGACACTCCAGCCGATCACCTCCTGCAGCCTGACACACCAGACTCAGGGCCCACTAATGAGTCCCCTGACACGATATAAACTCTGGTCCTGCAGTCTGGGGTGGTCAGGTCGTACTGTCTTTCACCCGCTTCAACCCCGTGGCATCCTCTGCCCTCCTTGTGTCAATGGACTACACACGCCGTCAAGCTGCCAGCTCTCCGGTGTCGGACCACGGGCTCCACACCTTCCTGTCTTTAGTCAGGCTAAATAAAACCATTAACTTCGGTCTCCTGTGGTCTTGCGTTTGGGTCCTACCTGTGAACTCCCGTGACACCCAGTCCTGCTCTTCATCACCACCACCACCACTGTTTAGACTCCAGGGGGAACTTCCACTACCTTCTTTAATAATAACATGTCATGATGGAGCCTGTCGCCAAAGGCTTTATTCATCTCATCATGGACGTGTAATAAGTTATTGTTTCACTCTAAATGAAGTCTCTCGATTGGAAGTAGTTCATCCTTAGGTGGCTGTAGCTGTTATTGGTGGTTCCATCCCCAGTGCCTGCTGTCCGCATGTCAAGTGTCCTTTAATGAGAGACTGAACCCCAGATTACTCTCTGTTCCTGAATGCTTCGGATGAATTAAATGCTGAGGTAAAATGTCATGTATGTACATGTATGTATGTATGTATGAATGTGACGATTGAAATCAAGTTAATGTTTGAGTCTAGGTGGATGTTTGTGCCTAATTTAAAGAGATTCCCTCCATGAAAATGGGACGTAGGAACATACGTACAGGGAACCCAGAAACATAATCCCTCTGGACACAGCATACAAACACAGACAATCAAAGCAAACCCTCACATTTGAGAGGCTGGAAGCTGAGGCTGCAGCATTTTTACTTGATTATTGAGCTCAGTGATTAACCAGTCATCAAATTTGATACAGACAATGATATGTACTGTATGTGCTATACGCACTGAAAACTACAACTCTTATTGTTAAGGCCAGCAGTTGCTGCTGGTCCTCTTCGTCCTTCCCCTCTTTCTCCCTCCTCTCAGCCCCCGCTGAAGGCCCCGCTCCATCAGCATCTCAGATTGCAAATGAAATTGGAAATTTGAATTAGTTCAACAGAAAAACACCACAAGCTCTGCAAAATACAGGACGAGTGCTGCTGTTTGACCCTGAATACATTGAAAGAAAGCATATTTTTAGGATAAAAAGCATTGCCTGTGTTTTGGATGTTTGTATTGTATATACGCAAGCAGAATCGCTTTACTACACGATTCAAACTGAAGTCAGTGTTGCAAAGAAGCTCTCATCACTTAGATGTTGATGACAGTCCACTGTATGCCATCCACATGTGCAGCCTCTGCAACGTCACCTGATTGGCGCCATCGTCAGCGTCATTCACGTCACTCTCGCTGTGGGCTGTTGTGCAGAATCCTCATTGCTTTCTCTGCAGTTATAGCAGCCTATAACTAAGTAGCATAAAGTCATGTTTCATGTCAGAAGTTTATATGTCAACTAAAAATAAAACGGACAGCATCAGCATTCTGGCGTCAATATTCCAGCGTTGACGGCAAGTGGCCGGGCCGGACTCATAATTCCTGCGCCCTGCTGGAGAGTGGCCTCAGGCTGTTGATAGAGAGGAATCTCGTCACAGCTGGGTGCCGCTGATTGGTGGGAGACAGTGGCCGTCCCTTCAGGCTGCGGATCCTCATATCTCACATCCACCAACAGCTCGGTCACTAATTAAAGTACAACACTGTGAGCTCACACAGTGTTGGCTTTTCGGTTGTTTTTAAGTCAGTTCAATTGACCTTCTCTTGAAATTAAACTTACCCTTATTGGTCGTTTGAACACCTTAATGGTGAAATACGGTGACATAATCTAGCACCTTGTCATATTTTCGGTGATAAATGTACTGATTGAGAGACTGATGAAACTCATAGTGTGTATCCTTAATTCCACATGTGTTAAAGGATGATATTTTTAATATTTTGTAACCATGGGGCCGTTTTTGGACAGTCTTAATGATGCTCTTAGATTTGTTTCACAAAAAAAGAAAGAGACTGACTTATTTGAAGCCACCCTACCCCCAGGCTATCTGTGAACTGAAGCCCCATTCGGCCGACATTAACATCACAGGCGGAGGTGGGGAATGAAATATTCATTGTGCTCCTCTGTAATTCAACCCATCGTTTTTGATGGCATTTTAACCATCGGGAAATTACAGGATATGGTCTATCATAGACATTCACACACATGGACATTCAGCAGGACAAAGCCAAGAGAGAAGGCAAAGAGTCTCCCTAGGGTAGAGCCGGAGAGTTGAAGGTGACGCTAAAATACTGCGTGAGGTGAATTTGAGTCAAAGATGGCACCCCTTTGAGTCATAACTCAGTCAGATCGGAACGCACAGACAAGAAACATGTATTGAGATCATTCAGTCATGTGTACATGTACGCCGATATTTTTTTTAACTGATATTTTTCTCTGTGTTTTGGCCTCTCGTCCACACGCACACAGAGTTTTAGGTCACCAAAAATAATATTTAAGTTTTTAAAGTAAGGCAAGGCAAGGCAAGTTTATTTGTATAGCACATTTCAACAACAAGGTAATTCAAAGTGCTTCACATAAAACCATTAAAAGCATCAAAACATAAGTCAAAAGAAAAGGAGATTTAAAAACAATTAAGAACATTCATTAAAACACAGTGTAAGACAGTTTCATAGTAAAATGCAGAAAATTGATTACCAGTATGGAAGACATTTAAAACATGACTCTCCGTGTTTCTGCCGCATTAATTCAATTTTTGCCACCCATGTTCTTCTGGTGTGGACGTCGACGCTATCTTAGTACAATGCAATCGTCACTGCAAAGTTGAGGTTCTTTATGCCTTAGGAAAACTTCACAAAACCTTTGACGTTTCTTTTATCCTTAGGTCAAAAACACTTAGAAAAACCTGTATGACGTTTCTTTTATCCTTAGGTCAAAAACACTTAGAAAAAACCTGTATGACGTTTCTTTTATCCTTAGGTCAAAAACACTTAGAAAAACCTGTATGACGTTTATTTTATCCTTAGGTCAAAAACACTTAGAAAAACCTGTATGACGTTTCTTTTATCCTTAGGTCAAAAACACTTAGAAAAACCTGTATGACGTTTCTTTTATCCTTAGGTCAAAAACACTTAGAAAAACCTGTATGACGTTTCTTTTATTCTTAGGTCAAAAACACTGAGAAAAACCTGTTTGAAATTCACGTATTACGTTATTACCGACGAATCTTATTCTATCAAGTGCATGTAGAATTCACGTATAAAGGTAAATAACAACGAATCTTATTTCAACTTATTTGAGTAGAGACACGATCAATGTTACGATCTCAATAAGCTCCATTATTTTGAGTTAAAATCGTTATCGTAAAATGTCACTTCATTCTCCTCATAAAACCACATGAAATAATACGTCAGAAACCTACAGATGTCAGAAAAACAGTTGTAAAGTGCTCTAGAGACACAGAATCAAAACAAGGTATATATACCGGCCGGCACATAAAACCATTAAAAGCATCAAAACATAAGACAAAAGAAAAGGAGATTTAAAAACAATTAAGAACATTCATTAAAACACAGTGTAAGACAGTTTCATAGTAAAATGCAGAAATGCAGGAAATTGATTAATATATTAATTGAATGTGATTCAATTAAAGGCAGCAACAAACAGAAAAGTCTTCAATCTTGATTTAAAGGAGCTGAGGGTCTCAGCAGACCTGCAGCTTTCTGGGACTTTGTTCCAGATATGTGGAGCAGAAAAACTGAACGCTGCTTCTCCATGTTTAGTTCTGACTCTGGGAACAGAAAGTATACCGGTCCCAGACGACCTGAGGGGTCGGGATGGTTCATAAGGTAGCAGCAGATCAGAGATGTATTTTGGCCCTAAACCATTCAGTGCTTTGTAAACCAACAGCAGGATTTTAAAGTCAATTCTTTGTTGGACAGGAAGCCAGTACAAAGACATCAGAACTGGGGTGATGTGATCCACCCTCCTGGTCTTAGTGAGGACTCGAGCTGCAGCGTTCTGAATCAGCTGCAGCTTTCTGACGGACTTTTTACAGAGACCTGTAAACACACCGTTACAGTAGTCCAGTCTGCTGAAGATAAATGCGTGGACAAGTTTTTCCAAATCCTGTTGAGACATAAGTCCTCTAATCCTTGATATATTCTTTAGGTGATAGTAGGCTGATTTTGTAATTGTCTTGATATGGCTGTTCAGGTTGAGGTCTGAATCCATAACTACACCTAGATTTCTGGCTTGGTTTGTGGGTTTTAACATCAGTGATTGGAGCTGAGCGGTGATTTTCAATCGTTCGTCCTTGGTACCAAAAACAATTACTTCTGTTTTATCTTTGTTTAATTGAAGAAAATTCTGGCACATCCAGTTGTTGATTTGTTCAATGCAGTTACCCAGCCCTTGTATGGGATTATAGTCCCCTGGTGACATAGTTATGTAGATTTGTGTGTCGTCTGCATAATTATGATAACACACTTTGTTGTTTTCCATAATCTGAGCTAGTGGAAGCATGTAGATGCTGAACAGAAGAGGCCCCAGTATTGAACCTTGGGGAACACCACATGTCATTTTTGTCAGCTCTGATGTGTAATCGGCTACAGACACAAAGTATTCTCGGTCCTTCAAGTAGGATTCAAACCAGTTAAGTGCTGTGCTAGAGTCCCAAGTAAATACGGTTACGTTGTGTGGACATTTTTGCGATGCCAATTCGCGCATGCACATTGTTGCTTTTGAGTTTGTGCCAGAATCTACAACAATGGAGGACTCACGGACTGTTTATGTTTTGTTAGCACTGCTCATTCAATGACCACTTTACAGACGACCGGCGGCGTCTCATGAGCCCAATGTTATTTGGTCCACCTTAGCTCGTTTACTATTTGTTAACACCGCCAAAGGAAAATAAGCTCAATGCGCATGCTCAGAATCTTCTTCTGTGGTATTTGACATAGCCTTTAGAGTCGTTTTTGCGTTCTAGTGTGGATGGAGATTTTTTGTTAAATTAAGGTCTAAATTAAACAGAGCATTTCATGGGTACTTTGCAAAATGGAACTTCCTACAGCTACTTTTAATAAAAGGTATTATTTTTTGTTAAACTTTTAATGACACCAAATTGCCAAAATGTAAACAAATATAGGCAAGAAAAACAGGACTCCAGAATGAATACCAGTACCATAGACTGTATAAAAGAAGTGGAAGTAGTCAGTGTGACATCATCCATTGGTTTGTGGACTACGGTTTTGTAGCCTCAAGTTCAGCATTTTGGCCCTCACCATCTCAGTTTCTTTAATCCGAAGTGACACAAGAGGGTGGAGCTAAGTACAACCAAACAACGAATAAGACATTTTAGTGGACCAAAGTATACATTTAACTTTCATGAACCGAAAACACACTGAAAGGGTTGAAGTTCTAAGACGAAAACACAAACAACTCTCGGACCAGACAACGCAGTAGTGACCTGCCAATCACATGTAGCCCCGCCCTAAAGCTTACGCTGCTTTATGGTCTGTTTGACTCTAAATGGACCATAATGTACTAAATGAACATCATGCTGTATTGAAGAAGACTTGAAACTAGAGATTGAGACCATAAACTCATGTTTACAATGTTTACTGAGGTAATAAATCAAGAGAGAAGTTGAGTCATTTTCTCATAGACTTCTATACAACCAGAGGAGTCGCCCCCTGGTGGTCAGTAGAGAGAATGCAGGTTTCAGCATTGCCTTCCCTTTCCAGAACTGGAGGACTTGTACCAATCTCTAGCTGACACACAATCGATTGGTGGTGCTGGTGTTAACATGTTTCCATCTATCAGATCTATTTGACTTTTTCCCCAGTCTACTGATTAACAAGTAGGCTAAGCAGCTTTTTTCAATTTGAAATACAAGGCTGTCACACTGGTTGTGGTTACATGCATTTGCTAGAAAACAGAAAGTAATTCTGGTTTTAATTATCACCAGGGTGGGGGTGTTGAAAAATCTCAGTGTCCCATCACAGGCCTGAATTTAGCCAGTACAATCAACTTTACCAGCGGGAAACTTCACTCTTACAAACATTCATAATTTACAGAACCCAAAAGCACGAATTCAGAAGCAGCTGTCCAAAATCCTCTTAATCTGTCCGAGGAAAAAAGCAGCAGTCACATGGAGGGACAGGCAAAAACGTCAAGCAAGATATCAGGTGGGCAGAATTAAACGGGCCATAGAACGCCGGATAGCTGTTGGTGAATCTGGGCCTGTATAAGAACGATTGGCCAATGAGGATAATGAGGTCCAGGTTTGGACATGCAGGAAACTCAGGTGAGGGGAATGAGGAGATTACAAGGCAGAGGATGGAAACAAGAAGAGGCATGAAATAATACGCACTGTCAAGCTGGACTCATTACAGTAGCAGCTTAGAGCAAAATAACAAAAAAAGAAATTCAATACATATTGTAGTGTCACGGGTTGTCCCTAGGGTGGGGCAGTGCAAAAGAGAGCGTAAAACAAATATAAACAAAAATAAGGTTTTATTGGTCCATCCCCCTGGCAGTTCCTTTAACTCTAAAATCAGACCTCAAACAAAAAAGTCCATGAATAAACATAAAGCATCCCGGAGGAGAAAGTGGTTTCTTCATCAAACAAAGTACTCCAACCCGGCAAAGTCCTTGGTCTCTGTTCCTCCAGGTAGGCGTCCTCTCTCCTACTCCGTGCCCGACCCCTCTGCCGTGGTGCTCTCCCCTTTATTCAGTTTCCCAGCCCTGCCTCAATTAGGGGCCTTAAGCACCTGCAGCTGGGTGCATGATGAGGCAGTCTGGGAGCTGTAGTCTCTAGCCCGGCGGCCATTTTGGGTTGTGGGCACTGATCCTGGGTGAGGATGTAGCGCCCCTCCACAACCTGTCCCCTTGTGATGCCACATATCCCTCTCCCCGGGCCTGACGTCCTCGGCAGGGTGAATGAGGACCAGAAGGCATCACGGCGTGACAGGGCATCTGCGTTTCCATGGCGCCGTCCTGGCCTGTGAATGACAGAGTAATTAAAAGGCTGGAGGCTTAAAAACCACCTAGTTACCCTGCTGTTGGTTTCTTTGTTTTTTGCCATCCATTGCAAAGGTGAATGATCAGTCACCAGAGTGAACCTACTTCCAAGCAGGTAATATTTGAGGGTTGCCAGGGCCCATTTTAAGGCTAGGCACTCTTTCTCCACTGTGGCATAGTTCTTCTCTCTTGGCAGCAACTTCCGACTCAAATACAGAACGGGGTGTTCCTCACCTTCCTTTATCTGGGCTAGCACAGCGCCCAGACCCACCTCAGAAGCATCTGCCTGGACCACAAACTCCTTGCTGAAGTCGGGAGCAGTAAGGACTGGTTTCGAACACAAGGCCCTCTTCAGGTTGCCAAATGCTTCTTCTGCCGCCGGGGACCATGTCACCATACGGGAGTGTTTCTTGGTCGTTAGTTCTGTGAGAGGGGCTGCTATCATAGAGAAGTCAGGGATGAACCTTCTGTAATAATTGGCAAGGCCCAAAAAAGATCTCACCTGCTTCTTGGTCACCGGTTTTGGCCAGTCTTGGATTGCACAGAGTTTTGCCTCCAAGGCCCCGCCCGATGGTATACCCCAAGTAGTTGGTCTCCCCGAAAGCCAGCTTACACTTCTTGGGGTTCGCCATCAAGCCTGCCTGCCGGAGGGAGTCCAGGACCTTCTGCACACGCGGTAAGTGACTTTCCCAGTCTGGGCTCTGAATCACCACATCATCCAAATAGGCAGCTGCATACTCTCGATGGGGTTTAAGTACCTGATCCATCAAGCGCTGGAATGTGGCGGGAGCTCTAAACAGGCCAAAGGGCATCATACGGTACTGCGAAAGACCTCCCGGGGTGGCAAAGGCTGTCTTCTCCTTTGATTCTGCAGACAAGGGAACCTGCAAATACCCTTTTGTAAGATCCAGGGTTGTTAAGAATCGTGCCTTGCCCAGGTTTTCAATCAGCTCATCGACACGAGGCATGGGGTATGCATCAAATTCAGACTTCATTTACTTTTCTGAAATAATTACAAAAATGTATAGTTTTGTCCGGCTTGTCTGCCAGGACTATAGGGCTTGACCAGGCACTCTTGGACTCCTCAATCACGTTCAACGCCAACATCTTCCTTACCTCCTCGTCAATCAGCTTCTTGCGGGCCTCCGGTACCCGATAAGGCTTTTGGTTTACCGTTTTTCCTGGCTGGGTACGTACTTAATGTTGCACCAGGTGGGTGCAGCCTGGGAGGCATGAAAAGACATCCTGATTACCTTCCACAAGCTCCTTTGCCTGCTGCAGCTGGTGAGGGGAGCGGTCCGGGCCAAACTGCACTTCATCCCGGGCAGGATCTTTCAACTCTCTGGGGGGAAGACAATTGAACAACGCCTCTCGATCATGCCATTTCTTTAAGAGGTTAATATGGTAGATTTGCTCACCTTTCCTCTTCCCCGGTTGCCGTACTTTATAATTGACTTCTCCAACCTTTTCAATTACTTCATAAGGTCCCTGCCAAGTGGCCAAGAACTTACATTCCACGGTGGGGACCAGGACTAGGACTCTGTCTCCAGGGTTGAATTGCCGGGGTTGGGCTGCTCGGTTATAAGCTGCCCTCTGAGCCTTCTCCATGTGCTCCTTCACAATGGGAAACACCGCTGCCATCCTTTCTCGCCCCCACGTGTTCAATCATGGTACGATGGGGACAGGGTTGCTCCTCCCACGTCTCTTTGGCTATGTCTAGAAGGCCCCGGGGTTTGTGAGAATACAACAGGTCAAAGGGTGAGAAACCAGTGGAAGCCTGAGGAACTTCTCTTACCGCAAACAGCAGGTAGGGTAGCAGCTGGTCCCAGTTTCTTCAGTCTTTGTCGATGGCCTTCCTCAGCATGGCTTTCAGGGTCTTGTTAAACCTCTCCACTAACCCATCCGTCTGGGGGTGGTACACCGAGGTTCTCACCTGTTTCACATGCAAAAGCGCACACAACTCCTTGGTGACTCTGGACATAAAGGGGGTCCCTTGGTCGGTAAGAATCTCCTTTGGAATCCCTACCCGGCTGCTGAAGAGGAACAGTTCCTTGGCTATTTGTTTAGCATTTGCCTTTCTTAAGGGGACGGCTTCCGGATAACGGGTGGCGTAGTCTACTATGACCAAGATTTACTGGTGTCCACGGGCACTCTTTGGCAGTGGACCCACAATATCCATGCCCACCCGGTCAAAGGGGGTTTCTATGATGGGTAAAGGGATAAGGGGGTTCCGGTAGGTTGGTTTTGGTGCGGTTATCTGGCAATCTGGGCAACTGCGGCAGTAGTTCTCTACCTCCTTGTGGACTCCTGGCCAAAAAAAATCTCTGCAACACCCTCTCTTTAGTTTTCTCTACCCCCAATTGAGCTCCCAGCAAGTGTGTGTGGGCTAACTGCAGAACGGTGGGGCGGTGAGGTCGGGGCACAAGTAGTTACTCAACAACTAGGTCCTTACTTCTTGTTACCTGATACAAGAGGCCATTTTTCACTGAAAAATGAGGGTAGGAAGGAGTCAACCGGGTTCCCACCAACGTTCCCTCTAGGACCTGGACATTTCTTAAGGCATTTCCCAGGGTTGGGTCCTGTAACTGCGCTGTTCCATACTGTCCTTTAAGGGGCGGCAGGTCCTGAGGGCCATCCTCACTCGGCCCAGGTGGTGGCTCGGGGTCGTCCGATTCAGCTCCACTCGAGGCATCTGCCGAGGCTTGGGCTGACCCGGGGGTGTAAAGGCAGGGATTGACAACGTTAACCCATGATTTATTTATTTCAGAATTGTGCGACTTACGTTTCCGTGGCTCTCGACTGAGCTTCTTTAGTGCGTCCCTCCACAGCATCCGGAAGGCCGGGCAGTCCCTCCCAATCAGGACGGGGACAGGAAGGGACCAGATTACACCCACCTCAACATTAAAGGTGCCCTTAGTTGTGGTGAGTTTCACTACGGTGGTTGGGTACTCATGGGTGTCTCCGTGGACACAAACCACCGGGACGAGGTGGCCTTGAGCCGGGAAAGATGCCTCCAAGACACCCTCCTGGATCAGGGTCCTGGCACTTCCAGAGTCGAGCAGGGCTTCTACATCGCGCTGATTCACTTTTACGGGGCACGTGGGTCGCCTGTCCCTACTTTCCCCCAGCAGGGCAGCAAAGTGGGCCTGTGGTCCACTGGCGGACTCTGCTGTGGGCATGGGCTCGTCTAGCCTTTCGCACTGCCACGAGATGTGGCCCCATTGGCCACAGCGATAGCACTGGCGGACCTCCGGGTTCTGAACCACCCGGTGCTGCACAGGTTGACTACTGCCTCTGAAGGGTGGGTTAGAGGGAGGGTTGGCCGGGGTAAGCCCACTTTGGCGAGGCACATGGGGCCGGACAGGGAGGGAAGCCACGGGGTCTTTACGGGGTGGGCAGAGCATGTACCGGCCTGGTACTGCTCTATCGCTTCTACCAACTCTGTGGCCGTCGTTAACTTTTGGTGGCTGATTACCAGTTTGGCCTCATAAGGCAGACCCCGTAGATACCGGTCCATAACCAGGGTCTCTATAATGTCTGTTGTGTTTGTCCGGTTCTAGCCACCTTTTCGTCACTCTTATCAACGCATGCATTTGGGACCGGGGCGTCTCTCCACTTCGGAAAGACCAGTTATGAAAACATTGGGCGATGCTAAATTTAGTGAGCACCTGGCGACTCAAGATCTCTCTCTTGAACTGGTCATAGTCATGGGCAATATCGGCCTCTACATCTTGAAACGCTTTAAGTGCCTCACCGGATAGGAAAGGCGCCAGAAGCCCAACCCACTGTCTCCTCGGCCACTCTTCTCGAGCTGCAGTAGCTTCAAAGGCATGGAGGTATGCTTCCACATAGTCTGTCACCCCTAGTTTAGGGATGAAGTCAGCTGCCCTGGGTCTCGATGTTGGCACCTGCTGGAGCTCCAGCTCCTTCAGGTCATTAGCCCTTACTTGTTGTTGCAACAGGGCACCGCTGATTTCTTGCTGGGCCCTCTGGCTCTCCAACAGCATCTGCATCAGTGGCTCCATTTGGGATTGGTGGCCTAGTGGTTGCAGTCCTGCAAAAAGTTGGGTCAAGTCCTCCAAATCTTCACTCTCAATCATCAGCACTTCGGCCCCAGAGCCCACATTCTCCACTACCTGTAGTGTCACTGGTTGTCCCTAGGGTGGGGCAGTGCAAAAGAGAGCGTAAAACAGGCACAATCAGACCGTATAAACAAAAATAAGGTTTTATTGGTCCATCCCCGTGGCAGTTCCTTTAACTCCAAAATCACACCTCAAACAAAAAAAGTCCATGAATAAACATAAAGCGTCCCGGAGGAGAAAGTAGTTTCTTCATCAAACAAAGTACTCCAACCCGGCAACGTCCTTGGTCTCTGTTCCTCCAGGTAGGCGTCCTCTCTCCTACTCCGTGCCCGACCCCTCTGCCGTGGTACTCTCCCCTTTATTCAGTTTCCCAGCCCTGCCTCAATTAGGGGCCTTAAGCACCTGCAGCTGGGTGCATGATGAGGCAGTCTGGGAGCTGTAGTCTCTAGCCCGGCGGCCATTTTGGGTTGTGGGCACTGATCCTGGGTGAGGATGTAGCGCCCCTCCACAACCTGTCCCCTTGTGATGCCACAATATCAAATAATGAGCAAAAAACAAACAAACAAACAGTATATCGATATAAAAAAGATTCGTGAATATTGCCCCAGGAGGTGAGCAAAAACCAGACCTTGCTGGTCATGAAATTACATTTGACAACAGAAAACAGAAAGTGAGCAAATTAACAAATGGTGGAGAGTAGGACCACGCAGCACCAGCTCTACCTTCAAGTGTTGTGTGCAATGACACAACTCTGGATGACCTGACAACAACACAAATACAGACGTAAAGAGACGTGGTGCTGGTGATGTTTTAATTAGCCAACGTGCTCCTCCAGAGAGACAGAGAGCAGCCAGAATCTGAACTTGTGTTTGTTTATTCCACCAAGACAGAGATAACATTATTATGAGCAGTCAGGTAGGACCTCGGCACTGGTGTGCTTGTCTGCATGCGCATTATTTTGTAGTGATTGTGTAAGCAGCTCCTTGGCTGTTATTTTGCCTTTAAACAACCAAGCATTCCGAAGACTCATCTTGATGATACAGAGTGTTCAATTGTCAGATAAATCAATCTTCCATGACGCACCTACAGTCTCCTTGATAAAAGACTTATTTTTAGCCGTACAAGCAGCTGTTTCTAGCGGCCTAAAATACTTATTCTTAGCCGTATAAACAGCTGTTTGTAGCACCCATAAACTGTTGCTGCAAACAGCCTCTGGGCACAAACAAGTGTTTCTGGCATCCTTCACTTATACGTCTCATGGATCAGATACGCTTCTATTTTATTAAATGTCAATCAAATAAATCCACACTGGCTCCATGAGACGCATGTCTGAAGGTGACCCCCCCCCCTTACATTTTTTTGTGCTTCTAGTCTATTTTTGTTGCATTCAGTGAAGCATAGACTGCTGAATCACTCAAATATCCTGCTGTATATGCGTTTTGGACTGATCAAAGCTCCCAGTCTGTCTGTGGGCTTGTATGTTTCACTACTGAGTCCCCTCACTCGCTACAGTGGGCGGGGAAATAACATCAATCATTCATTACATAGGCCTACAAACACTGTTGATTTCTTTCCATGGAGCCAAATTAAAACTACTCTGGCTCAGTAGATATCTGCTGTCAGTCAGCCTGGTGAAGGCAAGTTAGTGAGCCTCTTTTAGGATCAGTCCCTTTTCTTAATACTTGACTGCTTAGGACTTTTATATGTTATGAAGAAAAGGAGTAGGGGTGACCTGAAGTCTCATTCCTGAAGTGCCCTTAAGCAAGGTACTTAATTCCAAATTATTAAAGTGAAGTTACTCAGTGGCCAACACATTAGACTGTGGTTTAAGGGCAGCTGCCAAGTGTGAATGTGTAACATTGTGTGTGCGGAGCAGGGGGTTCTTTAAAAAAAAGACAACATTGGTCATGGCAAAAGTGATTTGGCTAAATAAAAGTTAAAATAGACCTAATGGCACCCACAAAAAAAATGTAATCATTCTATTATTATCATTTCTGCAGAATGAGCTTCGTGCATTACACCATACACCGTAACGCTGCATACTGTAAACAACAATGAGGGAGTCCCCCCTCTGAAATGTGTGAAATGAGTGAAAAGAGATAAAAGTCAGCATTAATCCGTAGCCACTCATGGGTTTTATTGACAGCTCCTGCTCTGTGTGGATTAGTGTGACGTAGGCCTTCTGAGAGACTGCTGAATATTCCCATGGATGACAATATGTTTTGAGTACAAAAGGCCTAATTATAGGACTGGATGTTGTCAACGCTCTGTGCTGCCTCACCGGAATGGAAAAACGACTGACCATCTGGCAGGTCTGGCGAATGAAAGGCTGACCTACTTCTAGGTGTTGCAAAGGTAACACAGCAGAATAAGGTGCTAACAACTCCAGTATCCACAGCTAGGAAGGAACAAAGCTGGAGCTTACTGCTGGTTAATGAATAGTTATGAATGAATGTCGAGTCTGCACGGTCCGAAACAGAACCTTCATCAGCCAGACGACATGCTGAGGTGTGGACAGCATGTGGACACAGTCCTGTCAATTTATCAAACATAGCACTCTCCGTGATGCGTCAGTAGCTCCTCACAGGACACAGATTTTCTACGACGGACCTTTGCGGCAAAACAGATGGACTATTAGGAATTTTATACGACACTGTTCAGACAGATAATATGTACAGACTGCAGTCTGTAAGTGTGCCAGTAATTCCATGGATGGTGTGCTTCAAGCAATAACATACTTGACTTTTCTGCACAAGTACAACTTGTTTCAAACGGTGAGTATCTGTGTGCCATGTAAATGAATACCCCACAGGATACACAAGAATAATAAAGAGCATCTTGACATTTTCAAAATGGGAAAACACGAACCGTTTTCTTGTGGTGGCAGTGTGGATTTAATCATGGGTTTTATGGAGGTAGGGTATATTTTGATGCTGCTGGCTTTGTTCTGCTCCTTCCTGGCCCAGATGTAAAGATCTCACTGAAGTTTTGCCATAGTGGGTTTGGCTTTGCAACCTGCACCAATGAAATGAATAGTGGCAACCTGATTTCCTAACAGGGGTCATTAACATTTCATATTAATTTTTCATATTAACTTAAAAGATCTCTTATATAAAAATGATATTGTGTTTGCCAACAGTATACACTGATCTCTGTTCCAGTTTTCTTACTTGGGCTGGGATTGGGACTCCTCTGAGAATTCCTGAGCTCAACCACAGAGCGGTCCACGAATTAACTCTGAGCAAAAACGATTGCAATAAAGGTGGTAATTTACATTTAATAAACAGTGTGGATGACTGATGATTCAAGCTCTCAAATGACATCAGTTCAACCATATTCCTAATTCACCTCTGTCTCAAACTAATTTAAAATAGTTCTCAGAACTTTGCAACTAATCTTTCACAAAACAATGGAGCTCATGCTAGAACCTTGTCGTATTCTTATCTTAACTTTCTCTTACTTTTGTTCGTACGGTTGGCTCATACTAGTGAGCCATGTCAGATTCAGCAAATGGTCCTGACTTCAAACATCTGTATCAATGACCAGCATAAACATGACGAATGCCACCTGTGTGTAACTGAGCAAGCGTTCATCAGAACTTTAAATATGCGTAATAACTGTTATTGGCACTGCAAACCGCTGTCTAGTGGGCCACAAACATCTGTTTCTATATCGCAAACAGCTGTTTTTATGCCGCAAACAGCTGTTTCTAGCATCTTAGTTCGATTTCTTGGCCTGTTTGCATTTTTATCATTGTGAAAAGAGTGAGAGATTGCAGAAAGCCGCAAACTGCTGTCACAAACAGTTGTTTCCCGTGCTGCAAACAGCTGTTTCTACCACTGTAGTCAGCTGTTTCTAACAGGCTGCAAACAGCTGTTTCCAGTGGGCTGTGTGCAGCTGTTTTTAGCACTGCAAACAGCGGTTTGCAAAGACATGAAAAATGTCTTAGCACAGCAAGGTGATAGTTGACTGCACAGGAGGGTGGGGGGGTCGAATTTTTGGAGTACTGTCAATGAAGTGCCTTATTAACAGATTTTATTAAGTTTTAATAGAACAGTGAACATGGTGTGAACAGTCTGTTGGTAAAATCATACTTATATAATGTCTCAGATGCAGCTGAGGGACTAACATGCACTAACATGTGCAGGTAGCCGGACCTGGCCTGGCAACAGTATTAGCAGGCTACATCCAGCATCAAGCAGCCAGCCTGAACTGCAGTCAGTGATCCAGCCGCTGTCTGCAAGCTGCAGACAACTCGTCTACCACAAAGAGCAGTGTGCATGTTTATTAAACGTTCGTAAATATTGAATGTGTCACGTGACCAAATTGCACTAAAATCATTTTAAAATAATGTGTAGTGGATCGGATGGTTCTCGCATGAGGCCCAATGTTCTTGGTGAGTAGAAGAAAAACAATACCTTCATTCCCAGACATGTTAAATTGCCCATTACAAGGATGTTAAAACAAATTTGATCCCTGCAATAACTTAAACAAGTCAAAACTATCCCTAGCTGACACCACAGCCATAACACCACTGTACGGCTCTGACCGTCTTACTGTACCCTTCCTGTCACAAGTCTTGCAATCCAAACAAGAGATAGGACTCGGGGGATCTGGAGCCCCTTGAGGAAAGGACTGATCCAACCTCAAACTGATTTGGCACTGCCGTGTCCAGCAGTTTTGATGAGGTGCCAGCCCGCACTGGAACTAAGGAAAGAGGATTCCAGAGGAGGGAGGATGGAAAGGTTGGTGTTGCTTAGTAGTGTGTGTGTGTGTGTGTGTGTGTGTGTGTGTGTGCGTGCGCATGAGGACTACTAGAGTTCCCAATGACACTGCAAGGTAAAATGGCCAAACACACAGCTACGCAGTCCTGAAAGCATCTCATGTAGTTTGTTTGTAATTATTGCGGCCCAAAATGAATCGCTCAATAAGGTCACCAGAGTGCTCTGCTGGGGCGGACTGGCCATCGGAAATGTTTGGAAAGACTCCCGAATGGCCGATCCATTCCAGGCTGAACCAAGAGTCATTTTCTCATAGACTTCTATACAATCCGACTGAATGTGTTGTAACTGTGTAATGTTGTTCATTCTGTACACATGTGACATCTATCACACTTCTGTCCATCCTGATAGAGGGATTTTGTTCTCCCTAAGGTTTCTTCCTCTTTTCTCCCCGTTTTGTTGGGGGGAGGTTTTCCTGTTCTGATGTGAGGTCAAAGGTCAGAGCATGTGTATAGATGTTAATTAGTCACCAGGTTTTATTTATTGCCATATATTATATGGTAAATGACAATATAATAAATATATCAACATTTCTCATGTTCCACTAGATCTGAGCTTCATGAGTTCTAAAAAACTATTTACTGGATTTGTTTTGCACCCCCCCAACACATCAATTGACAGTTTTCTGAGTTCTCTTATTGAGTTACTTATGTTGGCGTCAAACATGACACAACGTGTGAGGAATGTTTTATATTCCTATGAGCGAGCCCTTAAACAGCGCTGCCTTTGAATGCTGCCTTGATCTTGTGTTTACCCTCAGCTGTTAATACGGAGGATTTCATCTCTGATCACAAATGCATTCTCTTTCATTCGGTTCTTCTATCCGCTGCCTCCCCTCAGAAACCTTTCATACGCGTTGGCTGATTTAATGAACAATCAGCTTCTGAATTCTCATGTTTAATGTAGCTTCTCCTTCGCGGTCGGGCCTTTTTAATGAAGCGCGTTTGTCCAGCTCGAGTTGTAGTTCACCTTTAAGACCATTCATGATGCAACCTGTTCCCCAACAGTGAAATGACGACATCCACTGTGTCGAATGAGAGATGGGCAGAGCGGAAACTGAAATTTTTTTGCACAAAGTTCACTGTCTAAATTGTAATCAATTAAAACATTAAATGTCACTACAGTCAATTTTTCAACAATTTACCCATTTTAACCTTTAAAAGAAAATGAAAAAGCAACCCACTAGACTTTTATTGTGAAGGTGGAAACGCACATAATACATAATGCATAATTCGCATTCTTGTTACCGCAATTCTGCATTGTGATTGGACCTTAATGGGCCCATTGGGAAAGAGGAACTTGCCATCTGCCTCTTCAAGCTTTCACCATTTACACTAAAAACTGAGACACAGCATTTTTGTATTTATGTTTTGTCCACTCTGAAAAGCATTTTATGAAAAGGTGGAAGGTGGAAAATCTTAATTTGGTGTGGATGAAAGGCCAAAAAAGAGACGCCAAACATTTCACCGCTAAAAGACCATGAAAGGATTGGAAATCACTCAACATCTGGCAGTGATACGGTGCACGTTTTTCATCTAATTCCACAGGAAATTGCAATGTTAGAGGTTTCCTGTTGAGTTTTCTGGTAAACAAAGTGTCTGTATACACAGATTTTCTTACCACTGCGTTAAAAAAAACCCACAATGACCTTCGGTGTTGAATGTATTTCTTTACTCATAAAACATTTGCAAAGTTCATTTTTTCCCAAAAGTTTGAACCCCACATTGTTTACATCCTTGTTTGTTGAGTTTGTTGAGTTATTTGTGTTTTCCTTTCCTCAATGCCTAAACTCTGGAAGGCCACAGAGGGAGCATGGGACAGCTCAACTCCTTCCCTTCTTTATTGATACGTCTTCTTCTTCACTTCCCTTGCTAGCACACTGCTGAGTTTGTTGGCATGTCACTGCCACCTCTGGATCAGCAGAATAATGGGAAACTTGCAGGAATGTGTATCGTGTCTCCTGTGTCTCCTTGTGTGCATGCATGAGACAAACAAAATTACTTGTTTAGCTTCTAAATGCTGTTGGGAACGTAAAGGAGCGTGTTTGGGTTATCAGCATCTAAGAAACTAAATTCTTGACATCAATAGAATTATTAATGTCAGCAACAATTATTAATGATTATTAATAATAACGGGGCACCACCCTGCGAACAGGGACCAATAACCAAACGATAACACTAAGTCTCATAATTAGTATTCACTCACAATGTCAATAGTCTGAGTACTATTACACATTCAGAGTGAAAGTGAAGGTTTAAGTTTGAGCACAGACCACATATACAGCTATTATCACAATACATGCACAAGTAATCACAGACATCTGCTCTTTAAAATATAACAGAGTTTATTACGTTCTAATACTAATGATCTAGTCAACTAATATCTAAACTAACAACAACTATACATTCATGAGCACGCTATCTAAAATCGCTGTTGAAAAGAGGGGGGGGGGGGGGTGTGTGTGTGTGTGTGTGTGTGTTAGGGGTGTAACGGTTCACAAAATTCACGGTTGGGTTGGGTACGATACAGTGGAGCCACGGTTCGGTACGTTTCGGTACAGTAGAAAACTATAAATGCCCGAGAAATGTGCTTGATTTTAAAATATATTTATTCATTACAACTAACATCATAAAGTTATTCTTTGACTTTGAACAATGATGGAACTATACCTGAGTGACCCATCTTCTGGGGTGTCTTCTTAGCAACACATAAGCATAAAAAACAAAAACTGCTCCTTAATGTTATGTAGTATTGTTACTTACATCTTGCTTACATCTTGTATTGTTACTTACATCTTGCAAAAGAGATTTTTAATCTCAATGGGACTACCTGGTTAAATAAAGGTTTAAAAAAAATAAAAAATCTTTTTTTCTTTATTCAAACGTATTCGGTTCGCCATGCGTACCGAACCGTGAGCGAATACGCGTATTGTTACACCCCTAGTGTGTGTGTGTGTTTGTGGAAAGGGGGAGGAGCGAGGGAACAGCTCAGTGACGTGTGACGTAGTTGGGACGTGGTGACGTCTCTCATGCGCGAGACCCAAAATGGCGGATAGCCAACAGGGGACCCGGTGTCTACATGTGCCGGTAGCTGTTTAGCACGTAGCTAGATTAGCCCAAAGCTATATGTTTGTGTGGATTAGTAAAAGAGAAGGGAAAGGAACAAAACAAAATTAAATAAAACAAGAGAATAAGATCCTTCGCGCCGCGCGGGAGTACGGAAGATTGCTCTCTCAGACAGGGAAGCAAGAACCGCGACTCTTTGCCTCAGCCGGCGGTCTTAACCTCCTGAACTGATGAGAAGCAACTTCGACCTCACTAGGCGGCTAACGTTATCTCAACACAAATCACGGTAGCAGGAAATACACCAACTTCTCCACAACCCCAATGATCTCAGCGACCGTTAGTGTCGACGATTATTAAGCATACACCACGTTATAAAAATGAACAGTACCTTAAGCACATAAACAAGATAAAATAAACACAAATTAAACTCTCTCTAACTCTGCCCAGAATCTATTTTGCCTTACGATACGATGCAATCGTGTTGATTGAGGGGGGTTCTTCTGAGGGGTTCTTCGGAGCTTCGGTGGGCTCAGTCAGCGCGGCTGCGGGCCCCGGAAGGCGTTCTCTCGGTGTGAGAGAATCGCTGTCGTCTGGATAAGGGACTTTCGCGTCCTTATGGCCGGAGCAAACAAGGTGCTTGGTGGAGAGTGGAAGTTCTCTCTCTCTCTTTCTGAAGAAGTCTTGCTTCTTCACTTCTGCAGGGTTCGCTTCGTGGATACGAACAAAGACAAAATAGACAGTTTGGTGAATTCGGCCAGCGAATATAAACTGTTACCTAGGTTTTGTTTAAAAAGGGGAAACAACGTTGGTGTGCCTCCTGCTACCCCGGAGGGATCGATGGAAAAAAGCATTGAGGTTGCTGGTAATTTTGTAGAAAGGTTGCTTCACCACAGGCGTCCTGGGGTGTCTTGGCCCTCGGCCAATGAGATTGCAGTGGTGCTTTCAGGTAACTTCAGGAACGCATAGTTTTTGGGGGGAAGAAACTCACACCCTAATGTGAAATTCCTTCAGAGGGGGTTTGGTGCTCATCAAACTACAATCAGGATGAAACCTTTGCTTGCAAAAGGTAAGACCTGACTCTTTGTTCCACAGCACACGTCGAAGCCATATAGTCAGATTCCAAAAATGCTCCACTATATTCCCCAGCTCTAATCAGCACGTTCTCACTGCCAACTCGTCACATATCATGGCTTGGTCAGAGGCCCTCAGCGCACCGAGGCAAACTGTATGAGACACACCAAGCTTCTATCTAACTCCAATGTAAACACATCCGCATCCTTCGGTCAGAGCAGCTGGCCAGAAAGAGTCAGAAAGTGGAGGAGGTTGGGTTGAGAGTTGGGTAAAACAAACAGACTTTCACCCAGGAGGCCGTTGTTAGTGTCCAGTATGAAACCAAGTCAATGTTGACTTATTTTACTGGACCTTTGATCACATCACTTACATACTAAAAGTTACTGCAAGGAACTTTCATTTTGTGC
Source organism: Lycodopsis pacificus (assembly GCA_028022725.1). Taxonomy (NCBI): domain Eukaryota; kingdom Metazoa; phylum Chordata; class Actinopteri; order Perciformes; family Zoarcidae; genus Lycodopsis; species Lycodopsis pacificus. The sequence continues at coordinate 4,480,337 of CM051704.1, forward strand.
TGATGTGTGTGGTCCCTGTGGATGAAAGTGGTTGACTATCTTCCCTCCAGCGGGCCCAGCAGCATGGCCAGGGTCTGAAGTAGGGTGTTGTCGGTGTTGGCTCCCAGGGGGGACCGAAAGAGCAGCGAGGCGAAGCTCTGTCTGTTACGTAAGTTACTTAATAAACATACTTATTTTAACCCAAACCACAATCTTTTCCTAAACCGAACCAGTACTTTTGTTGCCTAATCCTAAACAAGTAGACCTAAAAACTAAGTAGACTTATATTGGAAGTTTATTTTGAAAAGACACTATGCACGTAACAAACGTAAACTGACTTGCCGTCACTGATGCTAGAGGGGAACATAGAGCATCACAGTTTGCAGCATAGGGCCACTGACTCAGTGTGGGTGTGTTGGCTGGAGAGGTAGTGTAGAGTGGGTTCATCACAGCTTTTCCCACTAAACTAACATGTGTTAACATGTAACCTTGTTGTGTGGTCAGAATGCATGGACACACAAGTCTCTTCCTTTTAGCTAACACCTATACAATTAATGTTCTGTAACTGCATGAGTACAATCTGTGTGTTTTCTGTTCACATTTAGGCAACTGCCGCTTGTATTTCATTGCTTTACATTCTGAACTGAATCGTAGTACTATTATTATGTCCCTGTAGGCTGGCATACATTCTTACAGACACCACCCTGAATATCAAACAAACCCTCCAAACTCAGATGCAAATTGAGGAAATTAGGTTAATTCCCACCATGTGAATAGCTCAGTCAAACAGCGTTAATCTGCTCCTATTCACGTCAATCAGGCTGCAGCGTGCATGTTAAAGCAGTACATGACTTTTCAATGGTGGACCACATACGGTAATTTATTGTATCATAAAGCAGAATCATCGTCCCGCTGGTTTCTGGTAGTGCGTGCGCTTTACTTCTATGGTCAGATCACCACCTTCACTTCCCAGTGGAAATTGATATATTTAGAAGTCCATGCTTCATCCAGCAAAATCAAAAAATAAAAAAGAGTGCTGCCATATTCCAAAATGAGTGATTCAGTCAATTTCCTGACAGAACAGGCCGAATGGACTAGACGAAACCTGAATTGCCCCTGTGAGGTGACATGATGAGCTGTAATTTAACTGAGTGGAAGTGGAAAATAATATCGAATGAAAGGGAACCAGAAAAAGCCCTTTCATCACCATAGCGCACGTACCTCATTACAAACACATAATTAGGAGAAATAAATCTTTTGACTCTGGAGGGGATCCAAAACTGGCAAATGAGGCAGGTTACGATGTTTTTTGATCAAATCTAGCCAGTATTCAACAAGGGATTTAAAAAACAGCATCAGGATTTATTGGTTAAATACTCTCTCACACATCTGTATCCAGTTGTCAATGACTGTCAGTGTGGATATACTGCAGCGTTCACAGGGGCAGAGCATAGAAACAGGTGTATTATTTCAATCAACCCACACACATGGAAACCTATGAAGTTGCAGTTTGTTTGAGAAGCCCAGAAGCTGGACTGTTGACAAGAGGCTGTGGGTGTGGCAGATGGTTGAGCTCTTGCTTGTGCAGGGGAGGTCAAGTGCTATTTGACATAAAGTACCTTATTTCATGATTGTGATGTGTGAGCTCAAGTTGATATGAGATTATTGCAGAATTCATTTTTTCTTTACATTATTGGCCTCGATCAACACTCTGGCCATTTACGGCTCCCAGAAGAGCCGCAGTAAAACAGCTTTTAAGGATTCCACGTTTGGGTAGCATGAGTTCTGCAGAGCTGTAACAGCTGTAGCAACCCGTCTTGGAGGCAGATTCCCAGTCCTCTCTGTGAGGAGATAAAAAATACATAGTGTGCTGTCCTGCTGGAGCAGATGGGAGCCTCTTTCAAAGGCACCTTTACATCAGATGTCCAGCCAGAGACGGACGCATTGTCTCAGTATGTGCATGCCTGTAGGCCTTACACACCGTGGACATTTTTGTGCTATTAATTTGCAATGTACTTTTTGAAACTGTTCGTCTATTTGTCACAAATACTTTTACACAGAAAGCGAATACTACAGTGAAAAAGTGCGGAAAAGGTCGTTATTTCCGAAACAAGGTTGATTTTTGAGAGCTTTCGCACCGTGAATAAAGGCATCAACCAATCATATTGAGCAGAGCGGGTGAAGTTGTGCTTTTAATTATGAACCTCCGGTTCTGACGAGTCAAACCTGCATTCTCTCTACTGACCAGCAGGGGGCGACTCCTCTGGTTGTGTAGAAGTCTATGAGAAAATGACTACTCCCCACTTGATTTATTACCTCAGTAAACATTGTAAATAGACAATAAAGCAGGGTATGCTTTAGGGCGGGCTTTACGGCGTCTCCACGTCACTCCTCCACATTCCACAAATGGTAACTTGGGTTCACTAGTTGCACAAAACCAAGATAGCAACGATCAAATCGCCGCACTCGAGGCTTCAAAACGGAAGTCCACAAACCAATGGGTAACATCACGATGACTATGTCCCCTTCTTATATACAGTATATGAGTCTGAACCAAACTCTTTTACTCCATTCAGCTTTGACAAAGGCTCTAAACACCAGATCCACCGTTCTTACTTTTCATAATAAAAGCCCATGACACAAACTATTCACAGGTGAGTATTTTGCCTTTTTGTGTAGTTTATCTGTCATGCCCTCTGTGTGTTACATCCTATATCTTCAATACATGATGTGTTGTAGATGCATGTTCACACTTGGATCAAATGTGACTCTGTGACTATAGTTTGTGTATTTATGCATGGAGTTGATTTTGTGCGTTGATTAAAGATCTGACTTTCACATTTCAACACAGTTGATCAGTGGTTTTTGGGATGGGAGCTCTCATCTGAATCGATTCTGGATTATGAGATTCTACACAAATCAAGTCTTCTTCCTCGAACAGCAGTTGACAACCTCATTCCAAAAATATCCACATCATACTTTGAAAAGCTGCATCTGTCAGACCAGAGTTGGTAGAGTGTGTTCATTAAGACCACATTGCTCATTTCTCATTAGTGGAGGATGGCGGGGAAAGGTTGTCCTGTCACAAAACGTTAGCAGCTGAATAAAGACACAAATGAGCATATTTCTCACCAAAGCCTCCTGTCTTCTTAGGCAAGGCAAGGCAAGGCAAGTTTATTTGTATAGCACATTTCAACAACAAGGTAATTCAAAGTGCTTCACATAAAACCATTAAAAGCATCAAAACATAAGACAAAAGAAAAGGAGATTTAAAAACAATTAAGAACATTCATTAAAACACAGTGTAAACAGTTTCACAGTAAAATGCAGAAATGCAGGAAATTGATTAATATATTAATTGAATGTGGTTCAATTAAAGGCAGCAGCAAACAGAAAAGTCTTCAATCTTGATTTAAAGGAGCTGAGGGTCTCAGCAGACCTGCAGCTTTCTGGGACTTTGTTCCAGATATGTGGAGCAGAAAAACTGAACGCTGCTTCTCCATGTTTAGTTCTGACTCTGGGAACAGAAAGTAGGCCGGTCCCAGACGACCTGAGGGGTCGGGATGGTTCATAAGGTAGCAGCAGATCAGAGATGTATTTTGGCCCTAAACCATTCAGTGCTTTGTAAACCAACAGCAGGATTTTAAAGTCAATTCTTTGTTGGACAGGAAGCCAGTGCAAAGACATCAGAACTGGGGTGATGTGATCCACCCTCCTGGTCTTAGTGAGGACTCGAGCTGCAGCGTTCTGAATCAGCTGCAGCTTTCTGACGGACTTTTTACAGAGACCTGTAAACACACCGTTACAGTAGTCCAGTCTGCTGAAGATAAATGCGTGGACAAGTTTTTCCAAATCCTGTTGAGACATAAGTCCTCTAATCCTTGATATATTCTTCAGGTGATAGTAGGCTGATTTTGTAATTGTCTTGATATGGCTGTTCAGGTTGAGGTCTGAATCCATAACTACACCTAGATTTCTGGCTTGGTTTGTGGGTTTTAACATCAGTGATTGAAGCTGAGCGGTGATTTTCAATTGTTCGTCCTTGGTACCAAAAACAATTACTTCTGTTTTATCTTTGTTTAATTGAAGAAAATTCTGGCACATCCAGTTGTTGATTTGTTCAATGCAGTTACCCAGCCCTTGTATGGGATTATAGTCCCCTGGTGACATAGTTATGTAGATTTGTGTGTCGTCTGCATAATTATGATAACACACTTTGTTGTTTTCCATAATCTGAGCTAGTGGAAGCATGTAGATGTTGAACAGAAGAGGCCCCAGTATTGAACCTTGGGGAACACCACATGTCATTTTTGTCAGCTCTGATGTGTAATCGGCTACAGACACAAAGTATTCTCGGTCCTACAAGTAGGATTCAAACCAGTTAAGTGCTGTGCCAGAGAGTCCCACCCAGATTTTTAGTCTTTCTAGGAGTATGGCATGGTCGACCGTGTCGAATGCAGCACTGAGATCTAGTAACACTAAGACTGAACTTCTGCCATTGTCTATGTTTAAGTGGATGTCGTTGAAAACCTTAACAAGAGCAGTTTCAGTACTGTGGTGCTGTCGAAAGCCTGACTGGAAAACATCAAAGCAGTTATTTACGGCCAAGAAGTTGGTCAGCTGTTGGAAGACCGCTTTTTCAATTATTTTACTTAAAAATGGGAGGTTTGATATTGGCCTATAATTTTTCATCGTTGCGGGGTCTAAACTAGCCTTCTTTAGGAGCGGTTTAATAACTGCAGTTTTTAGGGCTTGTGGGAAGACACCTGAGAGAAGGGATGTGTTTACAATTTGTAAAAGATCAGTGGTCATGCAGTTTGAAATATTTTTGAAAAAGTGTGTTGGTAGAATATCCAAGCAGCAGGAGGATGACTTCAGATGTTGTATAATGTCTTCTAGGCTTCTACGGTCGATTGAATGAAATTGTGTCATGATATTTGAATGGATGTTATTCAGAGATGGGGACAACACATATCCTGTGGTTGGTGTGGAGGCACTGACTGCTTGTCTGATTTTCTGAATTTTGTCAGCAAAAAAGGAGGCAAATTGATTGCATGCCCAAGTGGATTGGAGCTCAGCAGCTACCGACACTGGAGGGTTTGTTAGCCTGTCGACGGTAGCAAATAAGGCGCGTGTATTGTTCTTGTTTTTGGTTATGATGTCAGAGAAGAATGACTGCCTTGCATTTCTAAGTTCCAAATTATAATTGCGAAGTCTCTCTTTATAGATGTCACAGTGAACCTGGAGATTCGTTTTTCACCACCTGCGCTCAGCTTTCCGACACTCTCGTTTCTCTATTTTGACCAGCGTAGCATTTCTCCAAGGAGATCTTTGCTTACCCGAGACAACCTTCACTTTAGTGGGTGCAATGGCATCAATAATATTTTTAACTTTAAAATTGAAGCCATCTACAAGCTCATTGACTGAGAGGCAAGAGAGGGCTGGTGTGCAGGAGAACGTCTGAATAAATAGTTCACTGGTGTTTTCAGAGATGTAACGCTTTGTCACAACCTTGGTTTGGACATTTGTGTGCAAGGAGATTGCACTCTCAAAGAAAACACAGAAATGATCAGAGAGTGCAACATCAGTCACAGCAACCTTGGAAATGTTTACACCTTTGGCGATGATTAGGTCCAGAGTGTGCCCCCTGTTGTGAGTGGGTCCTGTCACATGCTGAGTCAGATCATAGTTATCAAGGACACCACATAGTTCGATAGACCCTCTGTCCTGGGGATTATCAACATGGATATTAAAATCACCAACAATAACAACACAGTCAAAATCAATACAGATTACAGACAGCAGTTCAGTAAACTCATCAAAGAAGGTTGCACAGTATTTAGGCGGTCTGTAAATGTTTAGGAATAAAGCTTGAGTGGAGTTCAGAGCCACATATTCAAAAGAACTAAAATGACCAAAGGACATCTGCTTGCATTGAAGAGAATCATTAAATAAAATAGCAACTCCACCTCCTTTCTTATGCGTTCTTGTTTCACTCATGAAACTGAAGGTGTGAGGTGTTGATTCAATAAGAACAGCTGCACTGTTATCTTGATTTAACCAAGTTTCAGTTAAAAACAAAATGTCCAGTTTGTGCCTAACAATAAAATCATTGATTAAAAATGTTTTTCCTGACAGAGACCTGACATTTAATAAAGCTAAGTTTAATGTGGTTAAAGCTTTCTTTGCCCAATTTATTTGGACAGGCTGACGAGGAATGTATGCTAAGTTTGATAAGTTTGCATGTTTACTATTGTTTCTTCGCAGTCTCACCTTTCTTTTTCTATAAACTTGCAGGACAGGAATTGAGATGGCTAGCTGCACACAGGGCCCCGACTTTTCCTGGAGAGAGTCATTGGTGTCATTAGCCTTGTAGCCTGGACCCAGAAGATATCAATTATTTCCTTTATCAGTTAGGGGAGACAGAGAATGGTTGCGGAGCCGTCGAGTGGGGAGAGGAGTGTGTTTGGTTCCAGCAATGACCAGCTCATTCATGTGGTCAGTGAACTCCAGGTGGGGGGAGGATGGGGAGAGTGTGAGAGAGGATTGCAGTCCAAAGTTTGCCCATGAAGTAGAAGTAGGTGCTGGGGCCTCGTCTAGGAAGGGTGGGGAAAGTGGGAGTTGCAGTCCAAAGTATGGACCTGAAATAGAAGTAGGTGCTGGGGAGCCACGTAAAGACTCCTCGTCTCGGAAGGGTGGGGAAAGTGGGTGATCATCTAGGAAGGGTGGGGAAAGTGGGAGATCGGAGGCGGTCCCTGATGATGAGGTTGGAGGCTCCTCCTTTTGGCTGTCGTTAGGCGGGGCCATCCTTCTCGTAAGGTCTCCATGGCGATGCTGTGTGGTTATCTCTTGTTTAGACTCCTCTCTGGTCTTGTCCTTGGCAGTAGGGACAGACGGGTGACGCATGGAGAAAAATAGGTTTGAGGTAAACAGTTTTACCCCTGACTTGTTCAGGCAAACTCCATGCGCTGTAAAAAGATGTCTACGCTCCCAGAAAAGGTAGAAATTGTTGATAAAATGTACTGAATGGTCAGTACATGCAGTTGACAGCCATTTGTTCAGTGCAAACAGCCTGCTGAATCCTTCATCTCCTCCTCTGACTGGTGGAAGAGGGCCACTGATGAACACCTGAGCCTTGACAGAGCTGACTGTGTTTAACAGATCAATAAAGTCTCGCTTCAGAACTTCAGACTGTTGTTTCACAATATCACAGCTTCCTGTATGCACGATGATGTTTTTCGCTGTGGGATGGTCAGCCACGATGTCGAGGATTTTGTCTCTCATGTCAGAGACCATATCTTTCGGAAAGCAGAGTATTTTGGTATTCTTGCTGCACAGTTTTCTGACATCTTTTATAGCATAGTCACCAACAATCAGAGTCTCAGGCCCAGTCATTAGCTTTGACTGCGGCCTTTTACTCTCACATTGACTCTCAGTTCTTACCCCGCTTTGAGGAGATGGCTGCTTATCCAGGTCATCAGATGGAGATTTCTGATCCTGCGACAATGGAGAAAATCGGTTTTGAAGTTGTAGGCTTGGTTGTTGTGGAGGTGTTTTGCAGGTTTTACTTTTCTCAGCGGTCCTTGGCTTTGGCCGTCTGGGTGCAGGGGTTGAGGAGGAGTTCTGCCTGTGTGGTAATGCAGGCCAGCCAGTCGCATCACAAATCTCAGGGCGCTGGGCTCTGCCTGTTAGTCGTCCTCCCACATATTTTCTCTTCGGCTTTGCACCGAGAGAGTTCCAGGGAGGACTACCATTTGAAGATTCATTATCTGCTCTCTCCTCCTGTTTCTTGGTAGGCCTGGTTGTGCTAGTTAGCTGTGTCTTAGCTTGCGTTTGTCCAGTGTTTTGAGTCCATGGTAAAGTGGTATCATTCCCACACAGTCCATTTACCGCCACGTTTACTTCTAGTCGGTGGATTTTTGTTTCCAAGACTGCAATCTTCTGTAGGAGTTTGTAGTAGTCGTCCGTGGAGAAGGGAGGCATCTTGCTGCTACTTAGCTTTAACTTAGCTGCTAGTTAGCATTAGCTAACAATCCAAATAGCTCGACGACTTTCTGGATTTGTCTTCACTCAAACGTTGAAGAGTGATATATGTGATATATCTGGCAAGATATATGTGATATATCTGGCAAATTGAAGCAAGAAAATGCAAGAAAATGCAAGCAGAGGCAAGCAGAGGCAAGAGCAAGCAGCAAAGCGACCGCACTCTCTCATCAAGGTCGTAGAAAAAAGACAAACACAAGGTCTCAACTCTGACACAAACACAAACCGTGACATGGGTCTCATGCAGCAACATTCTCTGAAATGTCTTCTATTAAATATATATTTTCTCTTTTGCTAAAGAGAAACAACAAGAGAAGTCAACTCCAGATGCTCCAAACATTCTCAGCCATCCAAATGTGCTCTTACCCAGGTATTCTGAATGATCGATACCACGTGATCATTAATTGGATTGTATTTTATTATTATTATTATTATTATAGGTAAACGCCTCCTAAACACTATATATGAGGAAGGTTGTGTGCTGTGTGCAGATACTCAGGCACATGCCCAAGAGTTGGAGAAATGCCACAAAACAAAAGGCTGAAATACAGGTGTATTTCTAGGATGGCAGTCCTTGTACGGGCCCATTCTCCACCCAACACATCCCTGGAGAGCCTGCTCTCTACCCAGCCACCCCACCCCACAGGCCCCATTGTAACCCCACTGCGTGCACCGTCTATATCTACGCCCCTGCCGACCCTAGCTTTAATTGTTGAAGCCTTCCAAGAAAGCATCCCTCTTAGACAAGAGCAGCATCTCAGCCTGATGTGAATTTTATTTGATGGGTGGTGTGGACGGATAAGGAGGCTGGAGCTGAAAACCTGAGGGATGTATGCGCACACGCACACACACACACACACACACACACACACACACACACACACACACACACACCCAGACCGGGTCAGCCAGTCTCTCTGCTGTCTTGGCAAGGTTGATTGAGTACATGCAGCCTCTCCCTGAAGGGATAATTTCACGCTCCCATATTAGAATAATTTGCTTGGTGTGGAAATGACATGGGTGGCGGGCACGTACCCACAATGCAACCTGCTATATTACCACTGGAAGCGCACAAAGCTGAATAGAATGCACATGGCGGTGACTAACTGTGGGTGTGTGGGAGACTGTGTGTCTGTCACATTCAGATTGGTGTTTGACACAAATCTAACAAATGTCTGTCAGAGATGATTACCATAAAACAACGGTTACGTTAGGATTTTTATGCACTTCCCTTCTGTCGCCCTGTGGGATGTGGGCTGGATTTGTAGTCATTTTAAACGTGTGTCTATTTTAGGAGAAAACAGCTTCTTAAACATTAAGTCATTGTTTAGCCGATATGCTTATGCTAAATGGATAATTACAGACGGTGAGAATATTTGGGACCTGGCTCCTCATCATCTAAATGTGCTCTTACCCAGGTGTTATTATTATAGGTAATACACATGGTGCCTCATAAACAAAGACTCCTTTTCCACACTTGCTCTGCATGTCATCAGATTCATGACACATTAATAGGCCCAATGTGTGATCTAACAGGTGTGCTTGTGGATTTAAAGAGAGATGCTGTATTTTTTCTCCATATGGCTCAACTATACAGACCAATGACACTTTAAACTTTGTTGCCATTTGGCTGTTGTTTTGCGCCCGCACAGCTCAACCGCATCACCTAATAAAGCAACTTTGTGTTCGCTCTCACATGCATTTGAATCTGGATCAGAACCGCTTAGGTTGCGGTGTGGTGTGATCTCTTGGGCATCATGAATCAATCTCGGAAAGAGAAACTGAGTCTCAAACTAATATCAAATCCTAGGTTTGCGCTTTGGGTTGGTCACTGTGATATTGCGTGTCGGAATGGGCTCCAATTTCAGATGATGTGACATTTGACTTAACAAACCTCATGTGAGAAACCTCAGACATGAAGAGAATAGTGGGGAAATGAGGTGCAGCGGATGAATACTCATGAGCAGACGACACTGATGACACAAGGTGGACAGGTATGGGATGGATGGATGTGAAAAGAAATTTCTCAATGCAGCGAACTAACATCATGGTGTGTGCTAATGTATAAAAAGCATGCTGATGTATAACAAGGTAGAAGATATTAGGTATGGTGCTAATGGTTTCTCAGAATGAATGAGGTATTTGTTCCTAGGAATCTGCCCAGACAATTAAACTAAAAGGACTTGAATAACGTTCTACATAATGAACTGGATCCTGTTTTCTCCTATGACACACAGTCTCATGGAGCAAAAAAAGCAAGCAACACTGGATTACCAACCGTGCAAGGTAGGCAAATACCCCAAAGCCCCAGAAGCCCCTCTCTCACTGAGCGTCAGTTGGAGTTTGCAGATACAGCAGAGCTTACCAAAATAGTAGAGTACAAATCAACTTCATAGTTACCTGATCTTGTGGTAGGCAGAGGGGTTCTGGGTCAAAATCCAGTTTTTGAGGGGCAGAAATGGTCTTTGACCTCTGGACAAAGGACGACAGTTTATACTTGATAGAAAATTAGAGGCGTTAAAACATAAATGATGTACAAAGAGTGGGAGATATATGGGTTAGGGGCCAACAGGAGGCCCCCTAACAGGCTGATTCGACCATGGTGCTGTGCATTAAATGGACCCTTTGACTTGTCACAGCACGAAAAATACAGGTAAGGACATTAACAATGGCTGTGTCCTGTGGAAGTATCCCAGTGTTGGGGTCTGACCATGTGGCCTCGACATGTGCTCTGAAACAAAGAGAATCGGGCCTTCCCTTTTGCAAGGCAAGGGTTCATCTGGATTTGAGGTTGGAGGGACAGATAGAGGGCACTGTAGAGGCACCAGTCCAGAAGGTTGAGCAGCAGCTGGACCCCCCACCTAAAGTAACTGCATGCAACATGGTCACAACTAGGTCACAGAAAGACAGGAATAATCTTGAGGAGTTACCTTTTTACAATGCTGAGTTGGAGGCAGAGACAATTAAGCAGCCCAAGTCCAGAGCCCAGAGAAGGCGAGATAAGGTTTTGGCTATGTCCAAGAAGCAGTGTGAAGGTGTGACAAAGCCCAACCAGCCTTTCGATTTCCACATCCCTTCTGACATAGCAGCATTGCAGCTAGCGGATCCAGCACTGAAATCCTGGTTTGATAAGGTCACAGAGGTTGAGGGTGAGAGACGGGGCAGGATAGTCTGTTTAGCAGAAGCTACCTATGTGGTTAAAAATGGCATCCTTTATCAGCGGCAGGGGAAGGATGAAGCCTTAGTTTTGCCACAGAGTCTTAGTCAGAAAGTCATGGAGCTGGGTCATTCTATCCCCTGGGCAGGCCATCTAGGATTTCAAAAGTCCCTCAACAGGATTGCCAGGAGATTTGTTTGGCCAGGCATGTATGTCCAGATTAAGAATTGTTGTGCTTCATGTCTTGAATGTCAATTAACATCACAAAGGGGAGTAGACCGAGTTCAGCTTCAGCCGTTGCCTATCATTGCTACCCCATTTGATAGAATAGGCATGGATGTAGTAGGGCCCCTTGAGAAAAGTTCATCAGGCAATAGGTACATCTTGGTCATTTGTGATGATGCCACCCGCTATCCAGAAGCCTTTCCCCTCAGGTCTGTTAAGGTCAGACAGATTGCCAATTGTCTGTTACAACTGTTTGCAAGAGTAGGCATACCGAAAGAAGTCCTTACCGCCCGTGGCACCAACTTTATGTCCAAACTGCTACAACAAGTGTATCAGCTCATAGGAGTAAAAGGCATTAAGACCACCCCATATTATCCCCAGACGGACGGGCTGGTGGAAAGGTTTAATCAAACACTTAAAAGCATGCTGCGGAACTTTGTCTCCCAAACAGGCTCGGATTGGGATCAATGGTTGCCGTACTTGCTGTTTGCATAGGTGCCACAGGCCTCAACAGGATTCTCACCGTTCGAGCTTCTTTACGGACGCCAGGTGAGAGGGCCATTGGACCTCCTGAGAGAACACTGGGAGAATCCAACTGGAGACCAGGAGGATGTGGTTTCCTATGCGGTTAAGATGCAAGAAAGATTGGAAAAAATGACAGTTCTTGCACAGGAACACATGAGAACTGCGCAGGCTAACCAGAAGACCTGGTATGACAAGAAGGCCAGGGAAAGGACGTTTCATCCAGGACAGCAAGTCTTTCTTCTAAGGGTAATGTCACATATGAACTTTACATGCCTGACAGAGTGAAAAAGCATCAGCGTTTTCATGTTAACCTGCTGAAGGAGTTTCAAGAGCCTGCACCACCAAACCAGCTGCCGGTCCAGCAGCAGCTCCTGATCCGTGCCCTGGATGAGGAGGAAGAGAGAGAGAGCAGTCGTTTTCCAGCGATATCTCGGAAGCCAGTTTGTTTGAGCTGTCCCACCTCCATCCGGAGAATATCAAAGCTCCAATTACAGCTGATTCCTCCACAGAAATGCAAACTTTTACTGCACTGTAAAAGTCTGCGGAGGAATCAGCTGTTATTGGAGCTCGTTGTGCTAGCAGCAACTGGCCAAGCCAGCTAGAACTTAAACCTTCACTTTCACTCTGAATGTGTAATAGTACTCAGACTATTGACATTATGAGTGAACACTAATTATGAGACTTAGTTTTTCGTTTGGTTATTAGTCCCTCTTCTCAGGGTGGTGCCCTCATTAATAATTTTACTGACATTAATAATTCCATTGATGTCAATAATTTAGTTTTCTTAAATGCTGATAACTCAAACATGCTCCTTTTCGTTCCCAACACCAGTAAGCCACTCGCACTCTGTCAGTCAGCATGAACGTCATAAGGATCCTAAAAATAGCTCCCTTAAAAAGAACACAGACATTATTTATGTTATTTAATCCACCTGTGCATTTCCTGTTATCACAAGTCCAAATGTCAGAACACTATTCATCGATGGCGTTGAATGCAGGAAGCAGCGTGACGTTAATGACGCTACTTGATATCTTTGAAAAAAACATTTTTTTTTTCTGCCATTTCTGTCTCGATTCAACCTCATGCTGCAATAGAAGGCTGCAGTGCAAACATGAAAAACAATCCAGATATAAATCTACATGTGAAAGCTGGACTGGTGACTTCCTTCCTAGCAGAGGATGTAAAAATGCCCTTACATTTGGGAACGCACAGGATTAATTAAATAATGAATAATTAGACTTGTCCAGTACAATACTGCAGATGAGTCCTTTACTTAAAGATGTGTAACATCCAGCCACATGCTCCATTTCACTTCTACTACTGTATGCATTGATAGTTTCAGCGACGTCGGGTCAAATAACGGCTCGGAATCATAACTTCTTTGTAGAAGTTCCATAGCTTCGATAGTATCTATAGTGATTCCTGCATTGCTGCTCTGTGAAAACGGTCCAACCTCCTCTCGCGTGAGTAGTGTGTGTGTGTGTGTGTGTTCTGGTTGGTTTTGTGTGTGAGATGAGTGCTGCTCACCAGAAAAGCTGTAAAAATGTCAGATGGAGCTGACATTCCTGTCTTCTATCCACAAAGAGCCTTACATTGTCAGTGTGGGAGCATGATGATGTCTACAAAATGAATGAAGATGATATGCCGTCAAAAAGAGACTGCAATGACTTCCAGCACTTTGAATGTGTCATGTTCAAGATAACCATCCACCCATTTATGCTTAAGGCTAGGTAAAAAATAAAAAAACTGGACATAACTGGAGTTGGTCACATTATGTTCCTGTTGACTATCGGAATCTTACCAACTAAGAGGACTGTGGATGGGGCTGTGGTTTTATTCTGTATAGCTTATTCACATATAACATAAATAATGTTTACGTAACCAAACGTTACGCTATGAAAACTAAATGGATATAGTTGATAATGATAATAAATATTTTTGTTCATTAGGGACGAAATATTTTGATTTAATAACTGCAAAACTTTCCCCTGGCAACAATCGTGATATCAAAATCTCATGTCTTGACATCCGTAGTTAATTTGTTTATTGGATTAAATCCAATTGGAAGAAACATCTTGTCTCGTCTTCCCCATACCAGGACCCTGCCTGGAGTAGAGCACGTGGCGACTCCGGAGACGAAACACCAGCAGCCTCAAAAAATACGTGTCCAGCAAGCACAAAGTTCCAGGAGTCACAGCGGGTGGAGGGCTGGGTCTCACCTGTGTAACGGCAGCAAAAGAACGATTGCCGGTCCAGCGAGTAGTCAGGGCAGTCGCCCAGGATCAGCTCCCCATCGCTGGGGTTTTTACATCTGGCTGAATGTGAGCTAGCTGCCAACTGAAAGTCAGTCCGTCTCTTGGAGATGCAAGATTGATTGCAATGAATCTAATAAACAAACTGTACACATAGTACATTAAGCGTGGTTGATAAGCCCTCGGGGCGGCTCTAATGCTTGGTCCTCTCATGCTGGACTGATGACTGACTGGACGTTAGTGACTCACTATCGCTTCTTAAGGTGCAAGTGGTATTAGAAGACAGGACCGGGCTAGCTGGTTAGCATGCTCATTTCATATCCCTCATATCTCTGCAACACAATACATAGACGTCTTTGACGTAAGGTCTTCACATTATGTTGATTATGCAAGTTATTTCTTTGCATATCTGACACATTTCCCCTTGAAAACCTTGAAACATTGTTTTTTCACTTATGTTTTCTTTTCCCCTAATCTCCCATGGTGCACTGTGCAGAGGAAATCACGAAGCATTTTGGTTCCCTCCCTCTGCCCTTGAAGGCTTGATCTCACAGAAATTCACTGGAGCTTTCAGAGTAATGGAACTGCACTTAAGATGGCAGCGGGGGTCCCCCGAGGAGGAGTGCCCAGGGCAAGTCAGAGAGGGCATGTTAAACAGCTATGGGGTGCATTCCATTCGTCTTTGCTCGCTCTCTCTCCTCCCTCACTACCACTTTTGTCCCAGAATTAACTTGAAACAAGCAAGGAATGGAGGAGGGAGTGAATATTAGAGGGAGAAAGCGTGAAATGGAGAGAAAGCTCGGCTTTTATTACAGATAACGGTGTCACAAACTTGGGGTGCCATGGTTACAAACAAAATAGAGAACCATCATTATACATTTTAAGGGTGTTAGCAAAAAGGCAGCAATGAAATGAATGTCCTGGTTGTTGATGAAAAGAGATGAGAGGAAAGGAAAGAGAAAAACAATTTAAAGGATGATACATCATAGCAACAATGTCTCCTAAACACTACATTCCCATACAACTGAACTGCATTCTTTATAACATTTCAAGGGAAGTGTAATTTCTCCTGGAATATGGTCGCAGTTTTAAACACGTTAACATCGTGAGTTAATCTCGTTACTTTTGTTCTCAGCGACATCAAATAAAAACAGACCAATAGATTGCATTTCAAGACTCTTTCACAACCCGCCATGATACTGGGCTGGAATACAGTGAGGCTCAGTCCCTCACCACTCTGCCACTGTTTCTAGAATATCACAAGCCTTGCCTTTTGCATGGAGTGGCACTCTGCAGTAAAGGGTGAGGGAAGGGGGGTAAGGTGCGGCGGTATTTGACGAGTTGGGAGTGGGAGCGGGGTGATTAGGGAGTGGGTCTTTGTCGGGGAAAGGGTCTGCCTGGAGCCTTGTGATGCCCTTTCCTCGGGCTTCCCCCCTGCCGATCAGAGCAGCTGCCCATTAGCAGAGAAGCTGCTGATGTGAAACAACACCTGATAAATTATAGGTGGAAAATGAGTGCGGAGTGAATTGTTAAGGTAGAGCTAATGGATTTTTAAGGAAAGAAACTGGGCAGATACGTTTCATTGGCACAAAGTAATTATAAAACATTGCGGGGAAAGTTAGAGGAACCCGGCTTTAAATAACCTTTTTTCGGATGCTCAATAGAACTTTTCTGCTTCGATAACAAAAGCTGAAGTTAGCAGATTTCATCAGAGTGGAGACAACTGTGAGGGTGTGCGCTCTCTCTTTCTCACACACACACACACACACACACACACACACACACACACACACACACACACACACACACATGGCCGTGATAGGAGGCTATGGGGCAGACAGCTGCTGCCTTCCCGAGCAGCCGAGAAGAGCGAAGTCCTTAAAAGTCGTCCAACCCGAGAAAGCGATCCGCTCCTGATGAATCACCAGCAACGCCGCCTCCTCCTCTCGCTCCTCCATCCCTCCTCACTGCACTACTGTCCCCCCTCTGCTCCCGAGGCGTAGAGCTTTAATATTGATTCCGCTCGCTAACTGCTCTCCCTGCGTGCCCTGTTAGAGAGGCTGAAGTCTTCCTCTAGTCGATTGCAACTCCTCGCGCCGAAAAAAATAACAAAACAGCAACTTTCAAGACTTTTGTCATCCACCCTGTATTTGGCACAACTCCTCAAGAACCCTCCGATAGTATCAATTTTAATACCGGAGCGTTTATCACAAGGTACAAAGAGTAGACTGTAGAAAGTATGGAATGTGACAGCTTATGGGAAGCAGAGAGGAAGCGATGGAAGCTGGTTTGCCATTGCACTTTAGCCCGAGGCCTTGCCGTCGCCTTGAATAGGAAAAGTGTGTTTACTCAACCTTCTCCATCTCCATAACATCCTCTATTCACTTTGTTTGGTAGAAGCCCAAAGATCAGCTCAGAGTACAGTGAACCGGAACAAGACTGACAGCCGGAGTGTGCGTTCTGTTCGGAGAAGATGGCAAAACATGAATCTAAATGACACACGTAAATTAAAAAGGATCAGTTTCAGACAAATACACTAGCTGAGAACTGCTGCATTTTGTATTCTGTGGAAGGAAGCCGCTCAGTACAACTTTGTAATTCGTGCTTACCGCTTCTATTTTGCACTTTACAGCGGCCGTGTTTGTAGTGTCGTTAAACAGCGAGTTGTAATTGAAAAGGTGTATTGCCGCCAACCGTGGCGTGAAACTGCTGATATACATCATCACGGTTGTTGCTTGTTGTTGGTGATCCTGGCTCTACTGTCCAGGTTGTTTAGTTTAGTTTACTAGTTGTTACTAGTCTATTCTATTCTAGCTTATTTTTTATGAATCTATTCCTTTCAATTCAATATCTGCTCTGTTATTGTATTGTACTGTAGATATTGTGCATTCCACACGTTATATTTTACTATGTAAATTGCTGCTGCTTCAAACGAATTTCCCCCTGGGGATAAATAAAGTTTACATCTATCTATCTATCTACATGTTCATGAACTCACCTTGCAAGTGTCAAATAAAACCTTTACAGTGTGGTCAAGTGACGACGTGCTGCATTTTTATCAACCTAATTAGTAGAATGAAGCCTGCTGCCTCGGAGTCCAGTTACTGGACTCTGTCATCTGCATATTCTACCGGGGGAGGAACAAAAAAAACAAGCAGAGAGGCGAGAGGTAAATGTCGTGTGAGTGTAAAAATCTGGGCCTGTTTATTAATCGCTAAGTGACCAACGGAGGAATCTTTCTGAAAGTTAATATAGAAAGCACTTCTATGGAGTCGGATTACACTCATCTCTGAAGCGTCCGACACCTACCTTCAGTGAGGTGAGGCCTGCTCCTCTGAGTGTCAAGTCTGTTCGTCGACACTTAGACAAGAATATTAGAAATATTGTACTTTCAGTTGGTGTTATACAAATGTAAATGAAGAAAAGAACGCCACTTTATGTTTAGAGGCAAATAACTAGTTAACAAGATCATTTATGTGCACATACTTATATGATGTAAAAAGAATAAATGGCTTTTATGTCATTGACATTTACCAATAGTATGGAAATACTTGCACTTATGTACATTGAAAGAGTAAGATTAGTCAATCCAGTTCTCATTTTGTGTAAAAAGGACTTTTTCAGCAGAAGCTAACCTGATGCTCCAACAGTGTGAGAAACTTTGGAAGATAACCACTTGATTTGCCGGACTCAGACTGTTGGAGCCCTGTACACCTCCTGGTGACTCCTCACGCTCTACTTATAACCGGCCACTAGGGGCCGCTAGTGATATCACAGCCAAGTGAACAGCTGAGCCCCAGCAGCTACTCTGTGCCCAGAGACAGTCGTTTTTCCACTTTTATCTTTTTGCACGGTGTGTTCAGCTATCAGCTAATAACTAATGGAACTACACACAACTCTGCCGCCAGAGACACAGTTATTCCGTGCCTTTTTATTGGGCAGCATCCTAGGGTTTACAAGCATGTTGTTGAAAAAAATTTACCTGAAGACTCAAGTCACTCTTCCGCCCCTGAGAGGGAGCTGCGACGCTCGCCAGCACAGAGCCGGTGCAGACATAGATTAGAACGAGAGCGGATCTGTGGTGGGAGACACGTGAGTGAAAAACACATCTGCTAAACTTCCAAACGAGGGATGGACAAGTATGGGTTATGTTCATTCAATCCAACATTCTAACAGTGGTTGTTGCAGACACACCTGTAGGAGATCTTCCCTGTTTAATCTGTTTTTACTTGTACCATGATTGCTTGATATGGTCAAAAATCACCTACGGCCAGGTCCAGATCAGACTGCACAAACCATCCAGCTTCTGAGTTTCAAACCTCAGGTCAAGATAAATAAAAGTAAAAGCTCTTAAATTCTTTAACAACTCAGGGGTGGCGGGGGTAGAGACGAGGCAACGCAATCCGACCGAAAAGGCCCAGACTAGAGGTTTGAACGCCGGCGCCCGAAGACACTCGCGCGCCTCGGAGGGTTGGTGAGGCACTGACCTGACCTTTCAGAGTCTGATTTACAAATATATGAACCCAATATAGAGCATCTTAAATCACCATTCAATTGGCAGCTTGCACATTGACTACTGGTTGTTTTTCATATTTCATATCAGCATTCTTTACACACACATAGGAAAGGTACATATTTGAATGCACCAGGAGCGTGTGCGCCGCGATCTGCGACCTGCCCCACCAACCTGTTTCAGAAGCGGAGCGCAAGCGGAGCGCAAGCGTGCCCCGTTCGCGAAAATCGCGAGATCCCGCGATAATCTGTGTAACAACCATGGATTCATAAAGAGAACAACAAACAAACTTTACCTGTCCAACGTTGGATTGCTGTTGATTTGGTCATATTTCCCTGTTTTTTGAGAATTGTTTAAGCTTATATTTAATCTTAAATGTTTGCGGTCAAAGCTAAAAATAAGAACAAGAAGAGAAGTGTCGAAGAAAGAAGAAGAGTAACGGAACGACAAGCATAACCCCGACCCGTGGGTACTGTGTGCCTCCCCTCTGTGCTTTTCTGTCAGATCAGCAAGACTGAATAGGTTCTACACATACGTGAAATACATGACTTATTCTATGGAAATAAAGGACATAATACAGGTGTCAACAAATAGTACACTGGTGACAAACAATGAGAAAGCAAAAGCCACACGCTCAACCCAGTTTGTTAGGGATTGCGCAATCTGAGGTGAGGCAGATCTCATCGCTGCCTCACCTCACGTGTCTCCTCTCTGTTTGAACAGGACATGCGCAAATTCAGCGATTTTGACTCTAAAAATGCTTAATTATTGAAATCATACAGAAATTACATTTATAACACAGATCAGTAGATAAATATTATTATTTTTATTTTGTCATTATTTGTTTTTTACTTTTCATGATGACAGGATGACTTTTCTGCCTCCCCAGACCACACGTCCCTGTCAGAGATGTGATACCTCTGACTTTCAAATGTTGAAACAGATTAACAGAAATAAAAGTTGCATGTTTAAATATGTATGTGTAGCTATACCATCATTGTTGTGGAAATCATTCTTAATAATTATTGTGAGGAATAATTAATTGACATGTGATCAAACAGTCTCTTCACATATATTATTATTATTAAGGTGATCTGTGCAACTTTATTATTCAGGAAGTTTGTATCAAACAAGTAGCCCTTCGTACTGCTCGGTACCCTTGAAGTAGCTCTCAGTTTAAAAAAGGTTGGTGACCCCTGGTTTACACTGACTTCAGAGCAGTTGAAATGATGAGTGTTGTCAGTAGCCTCGTATACCAGCTGCTATAACAAAAAAAGAAAAGAAATCTGTAACAATATCAATCAACGATTGGGAGTTGGTTTCGTGCCGCAGGGTACCATCAACTCATATTTTGTCGGCTCTTGTAAACTGTTTGCTTTCATTAAACAAGCATTCAATATTTCCCTCACAATTAATGACGAGGAAAACCTTGTGGAATCAATTCAGGGGAAGGTCATCTCATAAACAGCCTCCGTAGCATTGATCTATTATACACTAAATATGAAATGAATAAAACTGTGTTATGTCCATACATGATGTATGTGTAATCATTAAAGAAAGGTCAGTACCACTGTATCAGATATATCATCTGAACAGGCCAGTTATAATGTGGTGAGTCCAGGTTCACAGGCCCTTTCCTCATACTGAAATCACTCACTGATCACAGGAAGTTGGATTTTACCAGCCGCCAATGCCATCTACAGAGCTGAGGCTCGTTTAAACCGTCCTTGAATGCCTTATTTCAGCAGCAGCTGCAATTCCTCTGCCTTTAAAGTAGCTTGTTGCTGCACACTCACAAATTCACAAAAGGATTGCGCTGCTTTCTGCGGCCGCTGAAGCTCAGCTATGAGGCGGTCTCAAACTCATTTGTTCTGGGACGCGGTGAAAAAAAAGGCATGAATAAAGCTTTCCTTTGTGTCATTTTTGAAAATACATGAGGAAAAAAAACGAGTTTTAAATAATGAATGAAGTGACGCTGCTGTGCCTCGTCTGTGAATGGGCAGAGCGGGGAGACGCACTTTAAGCGTTTCTGCTGTGGTGGGATCGCTGCACTTATTTAATAAACTCAATAAAATGTCTCAAAAGACTCTTATAATGTAATTCATATTTTCTCATTAATGATGATTATTTCACCCACCCGCATGTGTGTGCTCTGCTGCAGAGATGCGTTCATGGGCACAAAGAAAAGAGAGGAGAATCACAACCAATGCATTTCTACTTTGCCACATGGATCATTGCAATCAAAAGCAAAAAAGGGCAAATTCCACTCAGCTGCAAACTTAATGGGCGTGTTTGTGCTGTGACATCATCAGAGTAATATCTTTGGAGAATCGGACCTTGAGACGGAGCAGATAGTGATGCACGATTCAGGGTCCGTTCTTTGTAAATGGGTCCATCAGACCTACAGTCCAGTACTCAAACCTCTGTGTGGGAAAATAATGACTTTAAATGATTAAAACATTCTGAAAAATGAATAAAACTTGGGTCTAACTTGTACAGTTTTGGACATTATTTTTATAATTTAAAAGTATTTGCTAAGATCTGGAAACAGAGTGCCATGGAAACACGAGCAGTCAGACGATCAGACGAGTTATAAACAAGCCAACAGTTAATGCAGATTATATAATCTACTTCTTATGGAGGTCAACATAATAGTGAGTCCATCTGAAATGTTGAAAAATCACAGGCGGACAGAGAACTGAACCATCGAGTTGATCTGGAAGATGTTCTATAGCTTTCAATCACACCACATGATCTCTATCGGCCCGATTGTCAATTTCCAATTATTTTCTGACTTCTCGTCCATGTTCACATTGCCATTAATTTGCATTATGAAGATCTTAATACAGAACAGCTACTGAATGTTAGGCAACGTGTACAAGAAGTCAGTAAAGTCCTTATATGGGATATGTGTTGAAGTAGACCTGGATTAATCAAGAATCCGTTAGACTAAAATCAGTGTTAGAGGTGAAAGCCATTATGCATTATGTCTTTATATGTTATCAGTAATGTGATGCATTTCAGAGTAAAACACAATATGTGGGGGGTTTAGCTACGAGAGGGATTTAAATCACATCCTTCAGATTTGATCGGATCACTAAACAGTGGCTGTGGGTTAATGAATACTGAGCTGTAGAGAGAGAGGGAGCTGGAGTGAGTTATGGAGCTGACTCTTGGCCTCCACCTACACCTCCCTCATCCATGTGGTTACACCAGGAGGCGGAGGATGGGGGGACTAATTCATAAATCAAAGAAAAACGTTTTTTTTGGAAACTCAAAGTTTCTGCCAGGTAAAAACCAAAACACTGCAGCTCCTATTAAGATACAGCCTGTTCTCACTCCTAACTCCTCACATCAGCAGCACTAAGCATCAAACTATGACTCTCTACGTGGACGTGGTTACAGGAGTAAAGGAGGAAGAGGAAGAGGAAGGAGGAAGACAGGTGCCAAGAGAAATAAAGTCCATGTAGGACCGAGGTCGGGGGGACACCTGTCTCCTACAGAATTACGTTCACATACAACTACACTGCTTTCTCAATTACATGTTGAGGGAAATGTATTCTCTCCCTGATTACGGTCGCAGCTCGAAACAGTTTCAAACACAAGGTTACCGTTGTAAAGTGAAACAAAACAAAAACGCTACAAGACCACCTTATTTACTAAAAAACATCATGGGTCGGCTTAAAATGACTATGAAATTGAAACCAAATAAAAGTACTTTGTGATGTTCAGGCACTTGGTTCATGTCAATTTCTTTAATTTATATACCACCATATACATAAAAATGTCCGATCAAAAGGGATTAATTAAATGAAATGAATCCGCTGTGTGTGCAGCATCTCACACTGTGATGTGGAGTGGGGTGCTGTAACCTCCTGGACTTCTCAGAGTATAAGTAATAAGTAAAATATCAAATAGTACAAGGAGATATTTCAAACACCTACATGCTGCCACACTCTCCACCATGAGAGCTCAGACAGCTGCTCGTCAGCTCCACGCTCTCTTTTCACACTGGGACACAGCCAAGCCGAGGGTGGAGGGTCAGAACATCTGAACTCGTTTTCTTGGGTGCCCATGTTGAAATCATAAAAAAACGTACCTCCATGACCTCACTCAGGCTGGTGATCGTGCGCGGGGTGCAAACAACATGTTTCTTTGGTGAGGACTGAAGAGAAGAAAAGTTTGAGTCGCTCATTTGTTCCAAGTGACAGACTGAAGCAACGACACATGTAAACACAGCGAATAACGTTCTCATGAATCTCCACGACACTGGGTAGTTTGCATGAAAGTACTCGGTTGTGTACAGTCAGGAATTCAGCATATAGTCCGGTGCTTTTCCCACAGTGTAGAAGATATACCTCATCGGGCAGTATGTGTGCATTTACACACACACACACACACACACACACACACACACACACACACACACACACACACACACACACACACACACACACACACACACTCTTTATGGATAAGTGTCTCTAGCTTTGAATGTGAGGGGTGTCCCATTAAACCATCCTTTTTCACAAGGGAATTCTAACAATAAGTGACATATATTTACTGCTGTTGTCACTCAAATGTGGGCATTTAAATAATAGTAGTTTGTGGAGTTTTAAGCATAATACTGACCATATTATATCTATCACAGCCAGGGAACAGGGTGGTGCCCAGAAGCATTTCGGCGGCGGTGCAGCCCAGAGACCCTATGGCCTCGGTGAAGGAGCTCCCAGAAGAACCTCTGGAGATCTTAGACAAGCAGGAGGAACGCAAACACATTACTGTGTTATGAAGACCCACTAAGTAAGTATCTACTTAGCAGTAGTGCTTACTGTTTATAGTCAGCTGCCAGTTTTTTAACTTCCTAAGCCTAAGTCCCCCCACTCGATAATACTGAAAAATGCAGAGTGGCCAAGGGGCAGAGTGGCCAAGGGGAGAGATAAACCATGCAAACTTCTGTATGACAAAGCCTTGACAGCTTCAATGGCTTGAAAAATAGCGATATAGCATTAATTTGATGGATTTTAGGTTTATCAGACCCAAGGGAGGCTGATTAGAGGGTGTTAACATTGTATTTCATGACAAAGCTTAGTCCCAAACGGTCCATTCTATCTCAGAATTATGGCTGATTTATAACAGTAGATAGAGTTTTGAGCCATTTTCATCCATGAAATGTCTATTTTTATAAATTTGGTAAGAAATGTTAATATTAACGCCAGCATTGAGCACAGCATTGTGACTCATAACAGTGAAGTCATATCATCTAGATTGTAACTTAAAAACAGTTTCTCTTTTGGTCAGACTGACTATAAACCTGAGTTGGTTTAACATCCCTTCTGGCCCCGCTGTCCCAGACACGCTGTCAGTTACTTACCTGTACCATCGGGTCTGAAGGTTCACACCCATCCACTCCTCAAAGTGGTTGAAGACTAAGCCAAAGTCCAGGACTATGACTCTCAATGGCTGCCGTAAACGGTCCACCATCGTGACGTTGTCGAGCTTTAGATCAGCATGAACGAGCCCGGTGCTCTTCAGAAACTCCAGAGCTGTAGCCAACTGAAATCATGTCCAACAGTAGAGATCAACTGTACTGCAGTTTAGGGATTGCTTAGCACACGTAGTTTGGCTTTACATAGTGCATACCATATTTTTTTGTCTATTGGAGTATCGTCAGTCGGTGAAAGCTGAGTATCATCTTATCATGAGAACATCATGACAGGAAGTGACGAGTTGCTGACGCTGTGCTGCTGTTTTCCCTCCAATTTGCCTGTCACCTGATCCAGCTCACTTGTGCGTAGTGTCTGTTTCACCCCTTTTTTCTAGTTTTAATTGATCTACTAATAGTACGATGTCAGCCAACACGTACTAGAACTTTTTTAGAACTAGAACTGTTTTTGCATTGATCTGCTATGGCAGGGGTGGCCAACCAGTCAGAGACTAAGAGCCACATTTTTTACTGTGTTACCGCAAAGAGCCACATCATACACATGAACATCACCCCATCCCTTGCTCGCACGCACGCACGCACGCACGCACGCACGCACACACACACACTTCTGCTCAGCCAGATTTATTGTAAATGTCACACACCAACATGATAATGACAGAAATTGACTCCTACAGTACTAAGACCACAGGCCAGTCATTTTCAACAATGAACATGGTGTGCACTGTCTCACACACACAAACTCTCAGTTCAACCAAGTCCACAAACAAAAATATAAACTCTCCCACTCTGTTAAAAACGTCCTGTGTTCATCTTCATATTTTCGTTTTGATGTGCATTTTTTCCCTGCCATTTTGAGAGCGAACTGGACACAAATTGTTTACTCAAATGATCTTGCCCCTACTGCAGGGGTCTTCAATTAAAATTTCAAAAGGTCCAGCTTGAGAAAATCTCTTCGGGCAAAGGTCCGGAACATTACAATAATATCTAACTTGCGCTATTTAGTGCCATATATATATATTCAAGAAGCCTAGTAGTAGTAATGTCTCTGTGTAGTCAACAACTGTCAAATCAAATAAAGAAAGTACACATCAATTATATTTTAACTATTATTCTCAATTTTCAAATTTAACTGGATGGATTATATATAATACACAGAAATACATGAATAAATGTTCTTCTAATTTCAAGTACAATAAGGGCTGGATTAAAGAATCACTGACAGAACAGAAAGCTTTTCAAAAATGTGCATCTTAAAATAAAGTAATGAATTTTAGAAAAAATGAATTTCACTGAATTGTCCTGCAGCTTTAAATTCAGTTCATTCAGGTGTGAAGTGATGTCAAAAAAGCCACAATATTACATTTTTCTCATCTTCTAAAAAGATAAATTAGTGAGCATGATCTTTATCTGTGGTTATTAATCCACTTGTTTCAGCTCTATTCTGTCTGTTAACATCCTTGTTGTGAAGTGAATTCATGCGTTAGGATTCCGATCATATTGGGCTCTTATGTTTATTTTCTGTGTCTTCATTTAGATGTGAGTGGGTACGTTTGTTCTAAAGAGTTGTGCTTTCGTAGTGCGCTTCATTTACCGCTTTCAATTATCGTCACGGTCTCCAAACATGTGAGACGCACTGGTTTTAACTGTCCGTGTGAAGAATTGACCGATAAGAGTCTGTTCATTCCTGGTTAAAGACTCTGGTCTCTCTGACCACTTTTCTCTCTTTGGAGAACGTCATGTGAAACAACTTCTCTGACTCACGTAATATTCTCCTGCTCTTCCTTCTCTTTCCTCGTCTCTACCCGGTGTGTGTACAGCTCAGAATACCCATATTTGATTCGCTGGGCTGCCATCACGTGATGTGATTTGCAACGCATTGGTCGGTGCGTTTCCTGCAGCGCTGAACGAGTGCCGTAAAGGCTGAAAAGGCTGCGCAGCGCCGGTTAAAATAGAAGCGCTCTGTCAAAATAAAAACGATTTTAGGTCCTGGATCCGGTTACAACGGCGTCTGGGTCCGGATCCGGACCGCGGTCCGCCAACTGGCGACCCCTGCACTGTGAAACTTTGCAGTATTTTCATCTCACGCACATGCGCGTTTGACGAAAATACCGTATTGAACTCAAGCGAAGCGAACGCGCACATTAAAAAAACACAAACACAAACTTCGACATGAACGTAAGAGCCACATGAAACCAGGCAAAGAGCCGCATGCGGCTCGGGAGCCGCGGGTTGGCCAGGCCTGTGCTATGGCTTCACTCACCTCTCCATCCGACTGTGTCAGCTGTGCCCGCCTGGTGGATAAAATCATCAAGTTGGAGGGAAAAATATCCACGCTCTACAGGATCCAGTATGCCGAGAACCTCATGGACACCATCATTTTCCCCCCCTTCCGGTTCCGGCGTCGCGTGAGTGGCTGCCTTTTACAGCAGCTCCGCTCACTACTTAGCTTTTTCTTATATTATGTTATTTTTTGTACTTCTTTTGCTTCTTTTTTTCTTATACTAACTACCGTTCTTAATCGGTGCATTATGGCAGCTAGACACATCGAGCTTGTCGTGGTCTACCTGCTGTTTATTGCTATTTTCACCTCCGTGTCTGGGGATCCAGCGTGCAGCCATGGTCATGTTGTTTACGCTAGGGACCAGCTGTTAGCATTCCGGGACGCGGCGGTGCTAACCAACGAGAGACCCGCTGTTCCCCGCGAGCTGAGAAGGAAGAAACGGGGATGCCGTGCGGGGGCAGAACGTTGCGCCAGGAGAAGACGCTACACACCCGTTCTCCCTTCCATCATCATGGGAAACGTGAGGTCTCTGCCCAACAAGATGGACGAGCTAGCGGCGCTAACTCGCCATCAGAGGGAATACCGGGAGTCTAGCCTCATGGTGTTTACGGAGACGTGACTAACCGAGCTAACACCGGCTAACAACTACTACTAAGTGGGCCGGCTAAAGCCGTTTTACTGTTTTTTAATTTACCGACCTCCAGGTCCTGCAGGTCAGTTTTTATCAGAGTTCACAGACTTTCTGACCTCTATTATCAAGCTAGACAAAGTGCTTCTGGTTGGTGATTTTAATCTGCATATCAATGATACCACAGACTGTACTGCTACTGAGTTTCTCAATATTACTGAATCTTTTAATTTCACGCAACATGTTTCTGGTGCCACTCACAGGGGTGGTCACACCTTGGACCTTGTGTTTTCTCTGGGTCTTGATATTGATAATACCCATTGTGAGGACCTATTGATCAGTGACCATAAATGTATTTTCTTTGATCTTTCTGTAAATACTGACCCCTTGTGTCTGAAACAAACATTCCACTCCCGCATTATTACCCAGAGTACAGCTGATCATTTCTCTATGCACTTCTGCTGTGACATTAACACAAATCTCAATGATGTTGAACACTTGATACAGTCATTTAATGAACATTGCACCACTTTGCTGGATAAAGTGGCACCTCTTAAGGAAAGGACCAGGGCTGCCTGTAACACTACTCCATGGATGACGGACGCAGTGACCAGCCTGAAACAGAAGTGTCGCAGGACAGAGCGGCTCTGGAAAGCTACTGCGCTAGAAGTGCATCGTTTATATCTCAAAGACCTCAGAGTTTCTTTTAATACTGGAGTAAAGGAAGCTAGAACTGCTTATTTTGCCAACCTAATCTCTTCTTCAAAGAGAAATCCCAAGATTCTGTTTGACACAATTAAGAGAATTGTTTCACCGTCTGTCTCCACTTTACCATGCTATTCTGTTGACGGTTGGAACAAATTCCTTATCTATTTTATTGATACGGTAACAGGTATTAGGTCTGGCATTCAGCCTGGGATCTGTTCATCCACTTGTAGCTGCTCGCAATCTCCTGCTGTTCTGGACTCTTTCCAGCCTATCAGCCTTCAAGACCTGATGGACTTAATTAACAAAACAAAGCCATCATCTTGCCCTCTGGATATAATTCCATCCTCTCTATTTAAGAATGTTCTGCTAACTATTGGCCATGCAGTAACATCTATTGTCAATACCTCATTGTCTACAAGAATTGTCCCTTCCTATTTCAAACATGCCACTATCTAGCCCATATTAAAGAAACCTAACTTAGATCCAGCTTTGCCCATGAACTACAGGCGCATATCAAAACTGCCTTTCTTGTCCAAAATTTTAGAGAAAGTGGTGGCCAAACAACTTACTGCTGCACTGGAGAGGCACAACATGTATGACAAGTTCCAGTCTGGGTTTCGTAAGCAACACTCTACTGAAACCGCTCTCCTGAGGGTTTCAAATGGCATTATCATGTGTGCTGATGCAGGTGACTGCTCTGTGTTAGTTCTTGTGGACCTCAGTTCTGCATTTGACACTGTAGACCAGGGGTCTCTAACTGGCGGACCGCGGTCCGGATCCGGACCCAGGACCTAAAATCGATATTTCGGAATCACACATATATTAGGCAGCGAGTTTGTACTTTAACCGGTAGGGTTGCACGGTGTATTGATACTAAAAAGGTACCGCGGTACCTGTACGTTAAAAACGATACGATTTTGCATATTTTTAGTGTCGATACTTTATTAAAATAGCTCGCGATCAGAGCGCACTCGTTGCTCCGCTCCCTGTCATGCTGCCTGCAGGCATGCAAGGGGGCGGGGCTGCCCAGCGCGCTCACAGCAACAGGCAGCGTGCGCACTCACAGCGAGTGATCACAGGGGAGACATGCAGGAGCTTTTACCGACTGTCCTCGGGTTGTTGGAAAACAAGATGCCAGAAGTATCATCTGGAAGTACTTTGGCTATATTGCAGACAGTGAAGGAAAGCCCACTGACATACAGAGACCCGTCTGCGAAACGTGTTTCAAAGCCACACAGACAAAGTGAGGCAACACGTCTAACATGGCAAAGCACCTTTCAGACAGACACCCCGAACTTTTTAAAGAATTCAAAGAACGACGGGTAAGCAAATGTGATTATAAACATGAACACCCCCAAGCTCACCCATAGACAGCTAACACGAGTAGCCTTAGCCTAGTTTGACAACAAGCCTATGATCATGAGGTCACAATGCACACAAACGTGTACTAAATGAAACACAATTGATGCAAAATGGCTCCATGCTGGTGGAGCCTGAGGGTGGATCTTGAGCTAATTATTTTTAGTTTTAGTTTAGGAAAAATAATTATTCCATGAATTAAGATAAAATATGAAGTGAAAATATCAAACTCACTATGCAAGTAAATGAAGCATTGTTTATCCACCCACTCCCACAGTCAGACAGATGCCAGAGTCAGCAGCAATCATGGCACCTTGTAGTTTTCATTAATATCTTGCTGTTGGCTCATACTAATATTAATGCCATTTGTTAAGTGTTCAAAAAGCAGGGCAGGAACAAGCTGGTAAAAAAGGGAACCGTACAGATGTTTTATTTATTATTAGTTTAGATAAATATACCAGTTCTCCAAAAAGAGAAACGTGTTCAGAGAGAATATAATTTATAAGCAAGAATGAACAGACTCTTCTTATGTTAATTCTTCCCACAGGCAGTGTGTCATATGTTCAGAAACCGTAACTATTGATAAAAGCGGCAAATGAAGGGCACTACGAGGCAAAGCACAACTCCTTTGAACAAACGTACCCTCTCACATCTGAAATGAAGACAGAAAATAAACCTCAGAGCCCAATATGATCAGAATCCTAACACATGAATTCACTGTCCCAACAATGTTGTTACCAGAGAGAATAGAGCTGAAACAAGTGTTAATAACCACAGATAAAGTCCATGCTCACTGATTTCTCTTTTTAGATGACAAAAATATAATATTGTAGCTTTTTGATTGACATCACTTCACACCTGAATGAACTGAATTTAAAGCTGCAGGACAATTTAGTGAAATACATTTTTCTAAAATGAATTACTTTATTTTAAGATGCACATTCTTCAAAAGCTAAGTTATGTCAGTTATTCTTTAATCCAGCCATTATTTTACTTGAAATGAGAATAACATTTATTCATGTATTATTTATAATCCATCCAGTTAAATTTGAAAACTGAGAATAATAGTTTGTTAAAATATAATTGATGTGTACTTTCTTTATTTGATTTGACAGTTGTTGACTACACAGAGACGTTGTTACTACTACTAGGCTTCTTGAATATATATATATGGCACTAAATAGTGCGGGTTAAATATTATTGTAATGTTTCGGACCTTTGCCCGAGGAGATTTTCTCAATCTGGACCTTTTGGAATTTTACTTGAAGACCCCTGCTGTAGACCATGACATCCTGATTAAGAGGCTACGTGATTGGGTGGGCATATCTGGCATAGCGTTAGACTGGTTTACATCTTACCTCAATGACAGAAGTTTCAATGTCTCTGTGGGTGATTTTGTGTCTGTTACCTCTCCACTGTCTTGTGGTGTACCGCAGGGCTCGGTTCTGGGGCCTCTGTTATTTTCCCTTTATCTGTTACCTTTGGGACCGATCATAAAAAGCTATAATGTGTCCTATCACTTATATGCAGACGATATCCAACTCCATCTGTCATTCAAACCCAGCGAGGCATTCACATTTACTAGGCTCCTGGACTGTGTCAATGCCATCAGAGACTGGACGGCAGAAAACTGCTTGCAACTCAACGACTCTAAGACGGAGGTCCTAGTTATTGCTCCAGAGGAGTTTGTCCCCATGATCAGGCAGATTATTAGTCCACTCTCCTCTGATGCCCATTGCAACCTGCGCAATCTTGGGATTTTCTTTGATCGATCCATGTCGTTTGACCATCATGTTAAGCAGCTGTCCAGGTCATGTTTCTTCCATCTAAGAAATATCAGTAAACTGAGATCTGTAGTATCAACACCTGAATTAGAAATGATCAGACACACATTTATCTCTTCACGCATTGACTACTGCAACTCACTTTTCACATCACTCAGTGTATCTGCTCTTAACCGTCTGCAGGTCATCCAAAATGCTGCCGCCAGATTACTCACCAGGACAAATCGAAGGTCTCACATCACCCCTGTACTCCGATCTCTCCACTGGCTTCCTGTAGCATCTAGGATACACTTTAAAATTCTCACCATCACTTACAGAGCACTTCACGGTCAGGCTCCGGCTTATGTAGCTTATCTACTTCACCCCTATTCACCCGCCCGCACTCTCAGGTCAAACGCTCTGGGTCTTCTGTCAGTCCCACGCACACGATTTAAGACCCGTGGTGACCGAGCCTTTGAGGCAGTGGCCCAGAGGCTCTGGAATGCTCTGCCTGCAACTCTGCGCCTCGCAGATACTGTGGATACTTTTAAAAGCCAGCTTAAAACCCACCTGTTTAGGCTGGCGTTTGTGTAAAAGTAAACCCATGTCCTAGACCTGCTCTTAAAATGTGTTTTACATTTTTATTTTATTTTCTGTTATTTTTTATTTTATTTTTTAATTTTTTAATTTTCTCTGTGTAGATAATTTATTGACCCTAGGGTCACATTGTGTTTTTTATGCTTTTAAATGTCTACTCTGTTAAGCACTTTGTGATACTACTGTCTGTGAAAAGCGCTATATAAATAAAATTCATTCATACATCTGTATGTGTTATTTGAGGGTTTTTACTGGTTCAATATCCTGATCAACACTTGCAATTTAATAAGATGTATTTTTTCTGACAGAAGTTGCAGCTGGGATTTTGACAGAACTGTAATACACAATTAAAAGCATAAAGTATACATTTCAGTAGTAGAAAATAAATCTGTTATAGAATGGGGCGGATCTCCGTCAGCTTCAGAGACTTTAAGTGGCTGCTGTGCAGCGTGTCGTACAGACTGATGTCCAGCTTCTCAAACTCCAGATGAAAACGGCCCTCTGAGCCGAGATCTTTCCTCATTAGCAGTACGGAGGCCTGGAAAATAAACAAGATGTGAGAGATTAGACGTGAACGTGATGTGCTATTATAAGAGGGAAATGTGGATGAACTAAATTTATGTTGCAGCTCTTATTTGCCTCCTTGATGCCTCCCGTACTTTTGATGATTTGATGATAAAGCCACCACTTCATCTGTGGCTACCTTCCTGCACTGGGGGACTGCTCCAAAGTAGCCGCACTCCAGGAGATCCTGGACCTCGTAGTGGAAGAAGAGGAGGAGATCGGGTCTCCTGCACGGACCTGAAATAACTAGTTGCCAATCATGGTGCAAGATGAAATCTGTAGTTGATTTCTCCTACCTGAGAGGAGAACAAATTATTTGTTGTATTCATGATCCCATCCCTGCTAATTAATAAGGACACAATAAGGGTGAGTTACAACAATGACAAACCCTGGTTTACAGTGGAACTCAGAAAGCTAAGGCTGCAGAAAGATCAGGCATTTAGGAGTGGGGACAATGACTTGTACAAAGAGGCAAAAATACAGGTTTAGCAAGGCGGTGAGGAACACTAAACATCTGTACTCTGAGAAACTGCAACACCAGCTCTCAGCCAGTGACTCTGCTTCTGTCTGGAGAGGTCTCAGACAGATCACCAATTACAAGCCAAAAACCCCCCACTCCATGAACGACCTCCGCCTGGTAGACGAGCTGAATGAGTTCTACTGTAGATTTGAAAGACAATGGGACAGTCCTGACTCCATCCCCCACAGCTCCATCAACCAGCCCCAGACCACCAGCTCCCCCTCCCCCAGCCCAGCAGGGGCTCATGCCTCTGTACCACCCATCCCAGTGTCCCCCCCACCCCCCTCCCCAGTGACGACCCTCTCTATTCGGGAGAGTGACGTCAACAGGCTCTTTAAAAAACAGAACCCCCGCAAAGCAGTCGGCCCAGACTCTGTGTCCCCCTCCACCTGAAGCATTGTACTGATCAACTGTCTCCGGTGTTTACAGACATCTTCAACGTCTCCCTGGAGACATGCCACGTACCAGCCTGCTTCAAGACCTCCACCATTATCCCCGTCACCAAAAATACAAGGATCACAGGACTTAATGACTACAGGCCCGTCGTCCTGACCTCTGTGGTCATGAAGTCCTTTGAGCGCCTTGTCCTGTCCCACCTAAAAACCCTCACTGACCCACTCCTGGACCCCCTGCAGTTCGCTTACAGAGCCAACAGGTCTGTAGACGACGCAGTCAACTTGGCCCTTCATTTCATCCTCCAGCATCTGGACTCCTCAGGAACCTACGCCAGGATCCTGTTTGTGGACTTCAGCTTTGCTTGCAACACCATCATCCCGTCTCTGCTGCATGACAAGCTCTCCCAGCTGCACGTGCCCGACTCCACCTGCAAGTGGATCACAGACTTCCTGTCTGACAGGAAGCAGCACGTGAAGCTGGGAAAACACATCTCGGAAAGTAAGTGACTGTACATTTTGAGAGAAACTTGTACTTTCTTCAGCCATTATAAAACAATAAGGCAACAAAATTGTCAAGCCAGATTGAACTAATGTGTTCAGAGAATTATTCTGCCTCCACTTACATAAATACTATTTGCACACAACCATTTGTCATGGTCAATAAATGAATTATTTTGTGGCCAAAGACTATATTTAGTATAATAAGGAAAAATGTCACAATATTTGTTCTGGTAGATCTGAAGCCTTGAAATCTGGTACGACATACTCTTGTGTATCTAACAGGACTTTGAAATCCCATGAAAAAAATCGCACAGTTTTATCAAAAGTCAGGATTTGTGGGAAAATGCATTATGTTTATGAAATGTTTTTCTTTCTGTCATTTTTTTTTTTCACAAAATGATGCCGGACAGACAGATATGATCAATGAGACACTGAAGATTTTGTATAAAGATCTTGTTTGGACTCTTTCTTGACAGAAGTGAGACAACCCTGAGAACAGATAAACAGAGTCTTGAATTTGATAACTGAGACAAATTTCAGCTATTGTGCAGGCTCATTCGGATCTTACTGTTATCTCAAGAGCCAAATACTTCAGACAAATAAAGATCACTGCAGTGAGAGCGAAAAAACGAGAATTTCCAAGACCTGGACATGGGATCGGCCTGAGACAAGAGGGAGGCTATTTCTCAGGCGTTTAAGAAGTATAAGAAAACGGTCAAAGTCTCATATTAATGTCAAATTGAGCTCAGTTATGTCTGAGGGAAATAGGCTGGACAAATTAATTTTTAAATTTCCTCGGCTGTTGTAATGCTTCCATTTTGATCGCTGGCAGTTGGTTTGGCGTTAACGATAACAGATAGCAAAATCGAAAAAAATATTGAAAGATTTGTTAGTGCTCTACTGGAGAGTTCAATGATAAGCCTGGATATGAAAATATCAACAAAGCAGCATCAAGATGAAGACACACAATAAATACTACGTAGAACTGACAGGGGGGCGTGTTTGAATCCAATGTAACGTGACTCAGTGGTTATGTCACGGGAGTTCAAGGGTAGGACCCAAATGCAAGACCACAGGAGACAGAGTCCGATGTAACAGGGTTTATTTCGAAGGTGCGTGAAGGTGCGGAGCCCGGGGTCCGACACCGGAGGGCAGGTGGGTTGCCGGTGTGAGTCCCGTGGCTCGACACCGGAGGGATGGTAGCTCGACGGTGTGATGTCCCGTGGCTCGACACCGGAGGGATGGCAGGTTCGACGGTGTGATGTCCCGTGGCTCGACACCGGAGAGTACGTAGATCGACCAGTACTCTAGACGTAGCAGAGAGGAGAGAGATTAGAACAGGACGAAACAACGGGGTTCAACTCACGGAACGGCGGCGGCGGCGGAGGCTACCGAGGCAGAAGACGATACGGACTGACAACCCAGGCCTGCAAGACCAGGGCTGATATGCTGCCGGGTAACGAGCCAGATTGTCCGCAGCTGTGCATCCATCAGGGCGTTGGCAGTGGGAGGAGTCTGGAGGCAGGTCCGAGAAAACACCAAACACATGGCATAACAAAACAAACCGGGGAATGACAGACACATGAGGAGAGGAGATTGGGGGGGAAACAGAGGTTAACATACAATGGGTCAGACAGGGATCCTGACAGTACCCCCCCCTCAACGGGAGCCTCCAGGCAGTCTGCCAGTCTTGTCCGGGTGCA
This sequence comes from Lycodopsis pacificus, assembly GCA_028022725.1. Taxonomy (NCBI): domain Eukaryota; kingdom Metazoa; phylum Chordata; class Actinopteri; order Perciformes; family Zoarcidae; genus Lycodopsis; species Lycodopsis pacificus. The sequence goes on from CM051704.1 coordinate 4,515,499, forward strand.
GTCGATGAAAATCCCGAATTAGAGTGGGGTCGAGGATCCTAGACCGGGGCACCCATGAGCGTTCCTCAGGACCATAGCCCTCCCAGTCCACGAGGTATTGGAACCCCCGACCCCGACGGCGAACATCCAAAAGTCTGTTGACCGTATGCGCCGGGCCTCCGTCGATGAGTCGGGCGGGTGGTAGGGGTCTGGCCGGAGGGCACAGGTGGACACCGGTTTGATCAGTGACACGTGGAACGTCGGGTGGATCCTCATGGATGAGGGGAGTCTCAGACGAACTGCGGAAGGGTTGGGCGAGGGCGAAGTCCAGGGCGATATGAGACCAGGGACGATGTGGCGCTGGGAGGGGTTGCAGCAAGCCGGCGGGAGGTCGGTGTGACTCCTTATTGCGGGCACAGGTTGAGCAGGCGAGGACAAATGCTCTCGTGTCTGCCTCCAGCGATGTCCACCAAAAGGTTCTCCGAAGGAGATCAATGGTGCGTCTGACGCCAGGGTGACAGGAGAACCGGGAGGTGTGCGCCCACTGGAGCACTTGGGAGCGTGCGGACAGGGGAACAAAGAGGCGGCTGGGAGGCCCGCCTCCGGGATCTGGCTGGGTCCGTAGAGCGTCCTGTACCACTGATTCGATCTCCCAGGTGAGCGAGGCTGCCACACAGGTTGCAGGGAGGATGGTACCAGGACTGGAGGAGTGACCCTCGGGAGAGAACTGGCGCGAGAGAGCATCAGGCTTGGTATTCTTGTGGCCCGGGCGGTAGGAGATGGTGAAGTCAAAACGTCGGAAGAATAATGACCACCGAGCCTGGCGAGAGTTTAACCGCTTGGCCGTCCGAATGTACTCCAGGTTCTTATGGTCCGTCCAGACCACGAACGGATGAACAGCCCCCTCTAGCCAGTGTCTCCACTCCTTGAGAGCCAGCTTAATTGCCAGCAGTTCCCGGTTTCCAACGTCGTAGTTTCTCTCTGCTGGGTTCAACCGGCGGGAATAGTAGGCGCAAGGGCGAAACTTCGAGTCAGAGTCCGTACGTTGTGACAGGATGGCCCCCACGCCCGTGTCAGAGGCGTCCACTTCAACAAAGAACTGTCGGGTGTCGTCTGACTGAATCAGGATGGGGGCGGAGGAGAACCGTTCCTTGAGGAGTTTGAATGCCTGACCGGCCTCCGGTGTCCATACAAAGATGGTCTTGGAAGAGGTGAGGCCAGTGAGTGGGGCTGCTAGCTTACTGTAGTTCCTGATGAATCGGCGGTAGAAGTTGGCAAACCCCAGAAATTGTTGGAGCTGTTTCCGGGAGGAGGGAGTCGGCCATTCAGTTACAGCCTTGACCTTCTCTGGATCCGTCCTCACTTGACCCCTCTCAATGATGAATCCCAGGAACTGAACTGAGGTCACATGGAACTCGCATTTCTCTGCCTTCACAAACAGCTTGTTCTCCAGTAGGCGCTGGAGGACCAACCGAATGTGGCGCTGATGCTCCTGAAGGTCCGCAGAATAGATGAGGATATCATCTATGTACACGAGCACAAAACGGTTCAGGAAGTCCCGGAGTACGTCGTTTACCAACGCCTGGAAAACGGCTGGGGCATTGGTTAGTCCAAACGGCATGACCAAGTACTCGAAGTGACCGAGGGGGGTGTTGAACCCAGTCTTCCACTCATCCCCTTCTCGGATCCGCACCAGGTGGTATGCATTGCGAAGGTCAAGCTTGGTGAAGATTGTGGCTCCAGACAGGGGTTCAAACGCAGAATTAATCAGTGGCAGAGGGTATTTGTTCCGGGTGGTGATGCTGTTCAGATCCCGATAGTCGATGCAGGGCCGGAGGCTCTTATCCTTCTTAGAGACAAAGAAGAATCCAGCTCCGAGTGGTGATGAGGACGGGCGAATGATTCCAGCCTTCAAAGATTGCGAGATGTACTCCTCCATGGACGCCTTCTCAGGTCTAGACAGGTTATATAACCGACTGGAAGGGAGCGAAGCGCCCGGGTGGAGGTCAATAGTGCAGTCGTAGGGGCGGTGAGGTGGTAAGGAGAGGGCCCGAGCCTTGCTAAACACTTCCCCGATGTCATGGTAGGCGGTGGGCACGGAGGCGAGATCTGGAAACGGCTCGTGGTAGCCCTGGGGGGGTCCTCCAGGGGGTAGCGCAGATCTTAGGCAGTTAGCATGACAGTAGGGGCTCCATGCGGCAATCCTCCCCGCCGCCCAGTCAATCCGAGGGTTATGGGTGGTGAGCCAAGGGTGGCCCAGAACCAGGGGGTTTTGCGGAGAAGGAAAAACGTAAAACTGCAGTCTCTCTCTGTGATTACCGGACAGGATGAGCTGCAGCGGCTGGGTCCGGTGAGTGACTCTGGCTAGGAAGCTGCCGTCTAGGGCATTGACCACTAGCGGACACTCTAGCATCTCCAAGGGAATCTGGGCTCTGGCTACAAATTCAGTGTCCATGAAATTTTGTTCTGCTCCAGAGTCCACCAGAGCCAAGAGAGAGAGGGAGCGAGAGTGCAGAGAGAGAGACGCAGGCAACAACAGTCTTGGTAGGGAGTTGAGAGAAGGCTCGGGTCCGCTCACCAGTATCCAAACCATTACTGACGAGCGCCCCCGTTTGACCGAACTGGACAGGAGGAAATGGAATGTCCCAGACGGCCACAGTACAGGCACTCGCCTGCTCTGATCCGCCTATCTCTCTCCTGTGGCGAAAGGTGGGCACGGCCGAGCTGCATAGGCTCCACCTCCGAGGTGGAAGAGGGGAACGAATCCGAAGCCTGAGGACCTATCTGCTCGTCCTGATAGGCTGACACAGGAGCAAGAGGGCGGAAGCTGGAAGAGGATGACGTCACGGGCGATGCCCCTTGGGACCTGTAGTTCCTCTCCCGTCGCCTTTGCCGCATCCGATTATCCAGCCCGATCGAGAGTTTAATCAGCTCCTCCAACGAGCCGGCCCTATTACAGGTTGCCAGTCTTTCACGCCGTCGGATAGTCCGTGAAGGAAAACTCCCCTGAGCGCCATCTCTCCCCACCCGGACTCGGCGGCGAGAATGCGGAAGTCCACTGAGTGTTCCGCTACACTCGCTTGACCCTGTCGTAAGCGGAGGAGGCGCTGAGCTGCATCCTCGGAGTCCACCGGGTGGTCAAAAACCCTCCTCAGATCCTCCACAAAGTTGACATAATCCACAAGATTAGGCTGGTCGATGCTCAGTGTGTTCGTTGCCCAGTCCAAAGCCCTTCCCCGCAGTAAGCCGACCACGTAAGAAACCTTGGACCTGTCTGAGGCGAAAGTCTGGGGCTGTCGGTCAAACACCTGCCTGCATTGAAACAGGAAGCCCCGGCATCTCCCCAGCGTTCCGTCATAGGGATCTGGAGATGGCACAGGGGACTCCCGAACCGGCGGGGCGAGGACTGGAGAGGGGAGTGCAGGTGCGGGGTCCAGTGCTGGAGCCGGCTCACGCTGGACTGTCCGAGCCAGTTCCTGCACGATGAGGCCAATCTGCGAGACCTCAGCTGCGATGGATTGCTGTGTTTGACTCATCTCCTGGAGCATCTGCTGGTGTGCCTCCAGCAGCATGCTATGTCCGGCCAGCGTAGGTGCTCCTGTGGTCGCTGAATCCATTTTCTGGTCAGTCCGTTCTGTCACGGGAGTTCACGGGTAGGACCCAAATGCAAGACCACAGGAGACAGAGTCCGATGTAACAGGGTTTATTTTGAAGGTGCGTGAAGGTGCGGAGCCCGGGGTCCGACACCGGAGGGCAGGTGGGTTGCCGGTGTGAGTCCCGTGGCTCGACACCGGAGGGATGGTAGCTCGACGGTGTGATGTCCCGTGGCTCGACACCGGAGGGTTGGCAGGTCGACGGTGTGATGTCCCGTGGCTCGACACCGGAGAGTACGTAGATCGACCAGTACTCTAGACGTAGCAGAGAGGAGAGAGATTAGAACAGGACGAAACAACGGGGTTCAACTCACGGAACGGCGGTGGCGGCGGAGGCTACCGAGGCAGAAGACGATACGGACTGACAACCCAGGCCTGCAAGACCAGGGCTGATATTCTGCCGGGTAACGAGCCAGATTGTCCGCAGCTGTGCATCCATCAGGGCGTTGGCAATGGGAGGAGTCTGGAGGCAGGTCCGAGAAAACACCAAACACATGGCATAACAAAACAAACAGGGGAATGACAGACACATGAGGAGAGGAGATTGGGGGGGAAACAGAGGTTAACACACAATGGGTCAGACAGGGATCCTGACAGGTTATGCTTGTGTCCGTAAGTGTGACTTGTCTCTGTGTTTGAAGGGTGAAAGAGAGGTGCTGCGCTCTCATATGAACGCAGATCTCATCCCACATTTCCGTGTTTGGAAAAAGCATCTTTGATCACAGCTGGTATTAAAAGCTTAGTGCCTGTGAGATGACTCTGATGTCATGTTCCTGTCTTGTTAAAGAGTAATTACACTCGTCTCCACGCACTACAGTAGACAATGTTGATTAAAAAAAAATTTGTCGGGGTGAGTGAGTAATAAAGGATGGGGTCGATGCATTGTTTTCTGATCAAATGTCTATTTCATGTCAGAGTCATACATACAGGGCCAGAGTGGGCAGCGGAGCCAACTTCTACAAATCTGATCCAAAGTTGAATTACCCTTTAAAATGTGTCTTGATCAAAACTAACAAATTGGAGGAGTGAAAAAACAAATTTCAAGAGGAAAGTTTGATGGTCTAATGATTTGTGCAATTATGGAAGGTCAAGCCATGATGATTTTAAATCCCTGCTGGTAGCTCAGTGATTGCTTTTTGTCAGAGACTAAACATGGAGACTAGAGCCTCATTTGGATGGGATCAACGTTACAGGGGGTGTTTGGAGTGAACTCTGTAATGTAATTCATCATTCTAGACGGCATTTTAACACGAGCACCGCCAGCGTTCTAGCCCGCCCTACAACCACAGTCATATGTTATTTCATCCTTTGTGTTCACCAGCATTTGTTTGATGAAGTTACGAGAGATGTTACCCAAGATGATACCCAAAATATCATAGAGCAGGATCGGCCGCCTTTATGTGTTTTATAATGCACATTAATTTATTTACTGCTGCTGCATGTTGCTCATCCAAACACACCAATTTGCTTTACAATGATGAAACACAACTACACTTATATATAACTTGTAGCCTACTTTATTGTAGGCTTGGAACATTTTGTGTGTGTTAGTTTCAATAGCAGGAATTTGCTGTTGGGGTCATCTCCAATGATCAGTTCTTGTGACCCTGTACATCCCCTGGTGGCTGAGCACCACACCCTTAAGCTGCCCTCCATGTTTGTTGGACCCCAATTCTTGTCCTCCCTCCTCAGCCATAGCCACAAGCTCCCCTGCTCCGCTTCCTCAGTGGCAGGCCAGAGCACTACTGCATTTCAGGAGTGATCTGAAACGTCACCGAACTGCCCTAGAGACAATGTGTGGGTGTAAAATGCCCTCTCAGCACAGGAACGTCGCAGTGATGTAACAGCCTCTGTTCTCCATTAATTATCACGGCTAATTAAGTGGAATACCTGCACACGCACACACACACACACACACACACACACACACATCTCATGACGGTGGTAACAACCACGGCATTGTTCACTTCTCTGCTTAATTTCCTCGATGGTGTTTCAGACGTCCCTGTAACTCCTGGACGACTGTCAATTAAAGACACAAGAGAATTTAGTTTTACAGAGTCGCGGCCACCACAGCTGAGTGAAGTCATTGCCATCAGTGCCTTTAAGGCTCTCTTCATGATATTAAGAGCATTACTTTAGCAGCAAACAGCTGTTAGCTATAGTCTATCTGAGCAGGGAATTAAGACGCTCTCCCTCTGTGTTGCTATCAGAGATTATCTGTCGATATTTTCTGTAGTTAAATCAGCACTCAATAAACAGCACTGCAGCATAGTGGCTGTAAAGCGACATCAGTCTGCATCATTGCAACAACCGACCACAAGACTGGCCGCACATAAAGCCACACATAAAGCAGAGCACAGGAAAACATGGCAGGATTATCCGTGTTCATTTGAAGCTCCATTGACAGCCTGTTACAAACCATACCACAGAAACAGTAAAAACAGTGTCGGCACTGTCCTTGCTGAAGACTTTCAGATCAACATTTTTTCACAAACAAAGCATGAACCAGTCCTGACTAGGGCTGTACTTTATTTTTTTCCATTTGATGGTTCTCCACCTGCCACCGGAGCTCCGACTGCAGGGCGAAGCCAGGCCGGTCGCTACTGGAGTCTGAGCTGAAGTAGGTTCTGGTGAACCTGCTTGATTTCCTCTGATTTCACCAGAATCCGACCTAGTGGCACAGAGGACAAGCATGAAGAATAACTATACAGGAATAGATGATCTTCTCTCTGATGTTTTCCTTTACTGATGGTCGTATGGAGGATCAGTATTAAATTGAGACTGTTTCATAACCAGTTAAAAGTTCCTCACAGTAACTTTAACTGAACACACTGATATTATCAAAATCAAAATAAATATAAAATGTTTCATTGTGCTGCAGTGACACAGCGACTACTTGGAGGCTGTGCAGTGGCCACCAGTGGTTTTTATAGTTTGTTCATGGGAAAATGAATACAAGGAAAGCTCCATTGGCATTAAAGCAGGCAATACTACACTAACTGAGTTTAACAATTCCCCCCACTTTAATTATGGGACTTCATATTTTTCGACTACATTCACAGCCATAAAGATTTGAATACATTTTTTATTCAGTTTGGCGATCCAGCCCAGATGCTTTCACTGCCAGACAAGAAGCCCAGAAAAAAAGAGTTTGAATTGAGTGAGCTCAGTGAACCTCCACTGTGTGCGAGAAGCTTTTCAGCCTTGCTGTATCTACTGATGTCTCCAAAAATCACAGAGCATTTGAGTATTCCTCAAGAGCCGGATGAGACGAGAGGGGGGTGTACAACTACTCACATGTTCCACTCAGTTGAACATGTGATTCTAAAACCATCGGCATTAAAGATAGATAGATACTTTATTAATCCCACAAGGGGACATGTTTTTGCTACAGCAGCATTAATAGGTACAGGTAAAGCAAAATAAAATACCAGAGTAAAAATATAAAAAAATATAAAATGTAAAAATGCACAATATATACAATAAAATGGAATATTAAATTAGCTAAATAAACAATAGTGCAAATAAATAAATAAGAAGAAGAAACATTCCTTTATTAGTCCCACAGTGGGGAAATTATTCTCTGCATTTGACCCATCCCTGTATATACAGGGAGCAGTGGGCTGCCAATGATGCCCGGGGAGCAGTTAGGGGTTCAGTGTCTTGCTCAGGGACACTTCGACACAGGACACAGTGCAGCCGAGGATCGAACCGGTGACCTTTCGGTTGGCAGACAACCCTCTCTACCCAGTAAGCCCAGTAACTCTTCTCCACTTCTGTGGAGCCAACGTCAGACATTCCAAAATGCCCCTCACTCCAAATGGGCATACCCCCCTAACAACGCTACGAGCGGCAATACCGGGAGCCATGTAATCGGCCCATTCCGAATGTGCACTCCACTAGTTTAAATTCAGAATCCTGAACGTGGAAGTCCACGACACAGCCGAGCAGATCTTCCACCGTAATGTGGCACTGGGTGTCTGAGAAGAGAGGGAAATATTAGCACCCCCCCCCCCCAATTTTTTTGAATTCAGTGAAAGCTAAGGTCTCGGAAACATACACTATTTCTTTGTCACTTACCTGTATCATTCTGTCATGAGGTCGTTTACTGGGATGTGTGGTTATTTTAGTTCTATCAGCAGAGGGCACTCATTGCATTATACTGAGCATCAGTAGCTAACGCCAGTAGAGCAGAAGAAAGCCGTCAGTACGTGATGAGCGAAGTGTAATCAGAACAGAGAGCGCTTCTGACCTGACTTGTATTTCATATATTTACAGGAAATTAAATGTGTTGCACCAGAGTGAGCTTCTTGTCATTCTTGGTCCTGTAACAGTAACACACCTGGAAAGTTCAACTAATGATGCAAAACCCCTGGGTGTGGCCTGCTGTTCTCTCAGGGGCAGCCTGAGCCACCATCTTGTAGGTCTTCTGATGAACCCTTCCATTGTGGACCTACAACAGTATAACTAGCTTCCTCACACTTGCTGTTTGAAGAGTGTGGGACCACCGTTTTTCCTTGTTGCTGTGTGCAGATGGGGGGGAAGCATTACTCAAGTAATAACCTGAGTGAGGAGATAAAACATATGGTATGGTGGTAATGCATCTCATGGATGGATGTATAATAAGAACGGGATACGGCGCTGGCGCTCAGCTTTGCTTCCAATTTTGCCCAATGGCCCAAAAAAATGTCACTGCAGCCCAGAAAGCATTTTCCCTATTGGTCACCATTATAAAAGAGACTTCTGTAAAACTGTTGTGAGGACACCTTGTACTGCAAACAATTTCAATTATGATTCTTTCTATTAAGAATTTTTGTTTTTTGTTTGGTTTTTATATTGGTAAAAAATGTTGGCATATGTGCCAGGTGAGCAATTTCCATTGGATTGAACAAGCACCATCGTGGTGTCTGGTATCTGGTTCTTGTAAGACATCCATGGTCTCATGGCATGCTAAGTACAAAGTGATGAGAATGGGAGAACTCCCTGGTGTTTTTTAGGGCATGCTGACACTCGATTGGATGGAACGTGCCAATGCGTCGCAAGGGTTGCAAACAGAAATAGATGGCATTTCTACTAGCTATAGTTGAAGCTTGGTTTTCTAGTCATGATGAACAATGTATCCCCTTCTTCATAATATTTGGACACAGTTTGCTAAAAAATATCAACTTTGAATAATGGCTAAGATAAATGACAGATACTGAATATCTATTGACTTGATGAAAATAAGGAAAAGGTCAACTTGCAGCAAGGAAGCGAGAGATTGTCCTTTGATTAAATATATTGGATGTAAGTGATTAGAATTCAGGCACATCTATGTGTCTGTTCTCCATTTTCCATTTACTGTCAAAATACCCCAAAAACTGTGCAGTGCGCATCTCTCTCTCTTTTCAGTGCCCCTCCATTGCCACAGTTGCTGCAATTGGGAGCAATTCAGTTCCTGATTGGAACTCATGCCGCTGAAGACAAAAAGTTGTAAAATAGCTCATTTAGGGAGCCATTATTCGCTTCAACTCCCATTCCAAATGAAACACCTGGCTCAGAATGGCTTCATTCATCTGAACTCTCTTTAACTCTACAGTTGGCAGCATTTCACCTAATGCAGTTGATGTAAAGAGCAGAATCTCGGAGGGCATCTGGAAAGTGGAAAATGGTCACACCACGCATGTTCAGACAACAAGTCATACTGCAAACACTCCAAAAGTAAAGATTTTGAAAAACATCTGTTTTCTGCACTGTGAGTAAGGAAGTGCTCTCATTTAACTGTTTACAAGACTCCGTAATGAAAATCTACTCATTATTTGGTTATCTGAAAGGATCTGTGGCCATTAGAGTTGAAACATATAACCTTTTTCCATTTCCCAACACAATCAGATTTTCCACCCATCTTCTAAAACACCTATTCTCTTCAAGATCACAATGAGCTTGAGAGGCAGCGTAAACCCCTGACAGGTTACCAAATGCTGTTCACTTAAAGACAAACTCCATCCTCCTTTCTTTGTTGACAAAGAGTTTAATCCCACGGTTAAATCACAACTCACAAATCCGTTTCTCCTCCTCCTTCAGCCATTGAACAAAGCTAGGTAAAAATAATAATAATGTACACCAAGCAAAATGCAAAAAATGTCATAATTTCTTTCATATCTTTCAATTTGAACTCTTACTACTCCGACTAAGCCTCTGATGGCTACTTTAAGTTTCATTTCACAATAGTCACTGACCAATCACAGCGCACGCTGCACCTCACTGCAGAGCTGCACCTGAAAACTGAGCTGCGAGTTAATGCTGACGTACTTGTAGGCCAGCTAGCAGGCTCTGGCACGTCAAAGAATACGCCCAACATGTCAAACTTAAGATCTGATTGGTTGAAGACTATGACAATCAACAATATCGTCTCCATTCACTTAAAGTGCACATGGATTCACGTGTGAGTCTGCAAGTCTCGGGCCTCTCTTCTTACCTAGAGACACAGAGGTGAGATCTGATTGGATAAAAGCTCTACTTAAAACAAGCTGCACTGGAAGCAGAGCAACTGAGGAAAACAGGAGCTGTGCAATGAGAACATAAGATAATGGGAAAAATATTATTAGAAATTATAATACATGTAGTGTATTTAAGAAAAATTATTAAATTATAAAATAGATAGCTTTGTGATTCTGTTTAGGCCAGCAGAAAAGGCCTTGCAGGCCCTGACGGCCCACCACTGGTATAAACACCCATAAACCTTGCCTGCCATTGTGGGAACAAAACAAGTTAGCGGATCATTTAACAGAATTTTGAGCTCAATGATTGGATGTTTCTGACAGAGTCAGATTAGCTATGAACTGCGTTATAAGTTAACCGAACTCAAAGACAAATCTCGCTCCTTCAGGAGCCCAATATTTCTTTAATTTCCTCCGCCTCAGGTTTAAAACACAACCAAAGTTCACCCTGGAGGTCTTGGGGGGAAGAGACTCAGAGCTTCTCTCTCCGCATGTGGTACCAGATAGACTTCTATGTCCTTTATTCTCCCCTGATGAGGAGATCAGCTCCAGGCGTGAGGCTTCCCAAGGCTGTAATATGGGAGAGCGTGCAGCGTCCTGGCAAGAAGATGCCTCCAATCACCCCGCCCCTCATCCCCTTACACGTATGTACACAGGCTTGTACCTTCAGTTGTTAATTCTTTGTACTGATGATTTAATCTCAAGAGTTCTCATGCTGATCCAAGCTGTAGAAGAGCTGCAACTGTGAGTTTCTTGGGTCATTTCTTTAAAAAGAATTCCCCTGCCTTTGCCGAGCATTTATTCCCTCCCCTACAACACTTGTTAATGCCTTCATGAGCTGGGAACATGTTGAAAAAACACTGTTCTATATGAAATGAAGCTCCAGCGTATGCTCAGTCAGGGAGACTATACTTTTTTTATGCATAGGCTTGTAGTTTATTTTGCCTATTCTTTCAAAAGGTGTCTCAATAATTGGCAATGGCTGTAGCTGCTTTTGTTTTTGGTCAAAAGATGAGAACATAAACGTGTGATTCCCTCTGGAACAGCAGCGTCTGTTCATTCACAAGCATTATTCACAGCAACATTCTTTCAACTGTATTGTCAATCAAAATTTCCAAACTCAAGAGGTTTTCTTAAGATTCAGCCTCCGGTCAAGTCGGTGTCATAGCATTGTCACTTAAAGGTCAAAGAAATAACAACTCCTCCAATTTAATACTCCTCAAAAAACACAGTGAACAAAGTAAACAAGCCGGCAGTTTTGTCAATCTCCAGCTCTGCAGGATTTTCTGGATTCCTTCGGCTGAGGTAATTTGTTTTTGTGAATTCAGTGTCGTGTCGTGTTTCAGCTGAGATCCACTTTTTTAGCTGCACGAGGCTTCTGGTGCTGCCTCTAATACCTGTCAGACACCAGGCCGGGCTCTGAACTACCGCTCACCTGAGCGAGTGACCACCTGCTCCCCGGCTGAGCAGCACAGACGCCGCTTCATCTCGGCGTTAACGGCCGCGGTAATGGCGTGCCTCGCCGTGTCGCCGAGGGGTCCGGCGGATGGGAGGGGGATGGGTGTGAAAGTAAGGCCGGTTAGCACTTCCCTCATCTGTCAGCTGGGGTCGGCATCTCACACCTAACATTTCATGGAGGTGGAGAAAGGCGAGGGCAGACATGGCAGCGTAGGAGGAAAAGGATGACTATGCATTTGTGTTGTTTATATTTGGGACGACTGTTTGGAAGCCAGGACTAATGGAGAAGAGATGGAAAATAGAAAAGTCAGCAACTTGTGGATTTAATATCTCTTGTAGAAAGTGTATCTACAGCTGAACACACAGCAAAGGTGTATTGTCCCACATCAAACTGCTTTGACGCCTCTACTCCAGCCTTTATTTTTACTTTTTAATTGGTGAAGCAATGCGACGAAAATATAGTGACATAAACATGGACACACACACATAATAACATAAAGCAGTTACAATGACGTAGGTAATTAAAGGATAAGAGTCCGGTAGTATAGATTACAATTAGATTGTGTGTGTTCATGTTTGTATAAGAGGCGACAGTATGCCTATACGTCGGAGAAGTACAAAAGATGAGAAAAACAAAAAATGTAGTGGAATTGGTGCAGTGTTAATAAATAAATATATGCTTCAACAGCAATATCTTGATAATATAATGACATGGTATGATATAATGGTCATTTATTAGAAAATAATAATAATAATAATAATAATAATAATATAATATGTTGTCATATAATGATAATTTAATAAAAAAAACATTTTTGATAATATTACAATAACCATCATAATAGTTATAATTACATTGTCAGAGCAGTTTAGTGCAAGGCCAGGCCGGGGCAGCGCAACCACAACCAGAACCAGCGCCAGCGGCCTCTACTCCAAACTTGTTGTGCTTTAGGAGCGTCCAAATGAGGACCCTGTGACCAAAGCAGTTTTTCCTGCAACCACAGTACCTCTTTGGAAAGAGCTGAAAGGAATAAGAAGAGAAGGATTCTTCCCCAGAGGACAATGTTTTATTAAAGAAATACATTTTGAATTAATATTGATAACAATTCTCTCGCTTTTCTGGTTGAGGTGACATCATCGGTGGAAGGTTGAATCAGCTGTCATAACTTAAATGCTCTTTGTAACTTGATGGCTGGTCTGTGTGCTCTCTGCAGGACGATGTGTGATCTCAGCCAAAGATGGTTTATGAGGTAAGAGAACCGCACTCGTATTCTAAACATTTGAAGGCTTCACCTACACAAAACTTGCCTGACCATACAAGTTCCATGCTCAATAAATGTACTTTTTGTGAAGTAAAAGGGTAACACCACAGGACTCCCAACATGCTGTATCTCACTGCTGCTAGTTAAAGCCTATATTTGTGTTTGCTGAACTGGGGCCTGTACCACAAAGCCAGTTTAACATAACCAGGGTATCTTTTGGTTATCTGGATTAACTAACCCGAACAACCGCCATCCGCGGTCCTATGAAGCTGGTTATCACCTCGGTACATGAACGCGTTCACATCACAAACGTATAAGTCTATAGCATAGCATTTCACAAATGGAGAGAAAACTGTAATATTAGAGAAATTTGAAGAAGTTAAACACATAATTTAGACTAAAGTAACACAGTTTAAACAGAGAAATGAAGGAAGGACAGCTGGCAAGCAATAACCTGTGTGAATGCGTAAATGAACTGATTTATAATGTCATCAAGATCTGACTATAATTACTCGCGTGTTGCATCAATGTAACCTTATGGCGTGTGTGAGAATATTTTAGCCGTATTCTTTCAGCTGTAACTCCGGCAGCGTGAGACGGACTTGGGAGTGAATAACAAATAAATGTAAAAACATAATTCTAAGCAGTAATGTGTATGAATGTGCTCGATAGTCCTGATGGGCAGGGGGCACCTTGCATGGTAGCCCCTGTCATCAGTGTGTGAATGGGTGAATGATGACATGTAGTGCTGAAGCGCTTTGAGTGGTAGGAAGGCTAGAAGCACGATACAAGTACAGTCCATTTATCATTCACCATACTTTTACAAGTTACCACCGCTATCATGATGCACACAAAGAGGAATTGCTTGATTTCTGATGGGTCAATGGTAGGATTCCTTTTTGATTTCGTTCTAAATGACTCTTTTGTTTCTTCGTTCAAGGCTAATCTGAATCTGGAAGTTTGGGGAAATTTGCACACACACTGGATCACTGCTGTCAGATGAAGTAGTCCGACACTGTCCTCTAATCGTCAGTGACACATTTAGTACATTTCCTTCTCCTCCATTGAGCGAGCTGCGTTGATGCTCTGACGCTTTGTGACATCAGTTTGGTTCAGATTGTCCTGCCGACGCCCACAGCTGCTCTCCTCAGGTGGTTGAGCCTTTGTCTTTGTTGGTTGTTGCAGTCAAAACACTTCGTGCTGCTGTCGCTTCAGAGTTGTCGTTGTCAAGGATGCACTTTGAAATAATGAATGCAATTTGTGACTTTTAAAAAAAAAATTTAAGCAACGGTTGTAGACCTGTCCTTTATCCTCTCATATACATGATGCATTAACCATTACACGTAGCTTGCAGAGTGTCTAATAATGCCCAGCGCAGAGTGTTTGATTGACCCTTCATTATTTGTAGCACAGGTGTTATAATAATCTTTTTTTCCCTCTGATTATTAGCTTACAAGTGTAAATAACAAACAACAATGACTCACCACCCTGTTTGATCCTGTTGGCATGAATCTAACTTGGGTGAATGCAATAACATGTATTGGAGGAGATTGTTCGTCGTTTTTTGTTATCATCATTATATATAATTAAATATAAATATATATATTTGTCTTTTTTGGCAAATATATATATATATATATATATATATATATATATATATATATATATATATATATATATATATATATATATATATATTTATATACGTATATATACACAAACCTAAGGAGAATGAGGCAGTGGAAGTAATTCTCTGTCTTTTGGTTTCTGGGCCTCTGAGTGATTTGAAATAGCCTTGAGTTAGAATAAGAAAATGAATTTCCTGTCTCCAGATCTATCTCCGTTTGTCTCTCTTTATTTCTCTGTGCGTTTGTACGTTTGTTTTCTGTTCATATTTCTGCCATTTCACATTCGGAAGACCTGCAGGTTGGACTCTCACGCATCTCCTCAAGGTCAGAACAAATACACCATTCTTCCTGTCTACTGTGAAGGACAGGAAGCATTATGTAGTTAGTGGGAACATGCGTGTGTGCATGGCTGTATGCAAGTACAGTATGATAAAACCAGGATTTAATTTGGCTGGCAGCAGCAATGAAATAATCACTCTGATGTTTCTTTAGAATCAAACGAGAGCTGTTCTGCACCAGCAATCATACAATAAAAAAAAATAAAAATCCACTGCAGTAATCACCTTTTCATTGATGTGTTTGAACTTGTTGCTCCACAACTTTTTGGAGGTAGAAAAACACTTTACATACTTTTCTCTGACCATATATAACTGATCCATATAATGCTGATCATGGGCCCCCAGGCTTAACTGTATGTATGTGTGTGTGTGTGTGTGTGTGTGTGTGTGTGTGTGTGTGTGTGTGTGTGTGTGTGTGTGTGTGTGTGTGTGTGACTAACTAAACTAAAGCACTGTAAATGCAACGTGATCTCGTCCACACTTGTCATATTTTGCAGATTGGATGGCAGCGGTTTGAGTAGCATTTTAATGCAGAAGGTTCTCGACATGGTTAACATTGTAAAATGTAGATAGCATTGTGAAGTAACAATATTCATGCTGGTGTCATCCAGCATACCTACAAAAAAAGAATTGTAGATATCCCACGAATTGAAATGGTATGTTATCCACGTAGTCATTAACGGGGAAGTATAAAGACTGCTAAAGCACACACTGGGCGGGCAGGGACGGGTCCAACAAAAATAAACTAAGTGAAATGAGAAGTCAACGTTGATATTTTTGTCCTGTAACTTGTGTACTTCAGTAACGGGACTTACATCGTTATATTAACCTAAACAACAATCTTTTCCTAAAACTACCTCAGTAGTTTTGTTGCCAAAACCTAACCGAGGACAATAGACTGTATATAAGAAGAGGACGTAGTCATCGTGACGTCACCCATTGGTTTGTGGAGCCTTAAGTTCAGCGATTTCGCCGTCGCCATCTTGTTTTTCTGCAGCCAATGAACAGAAGTGACCATATTTGGAATGAGGAGTGATGACGTAGAGACGCCGGATACAGCTCTGATAGCGACCTGTCACTCACAATAAGCCCCGCCCTAAAGGATCCCCTGCTTTATGGTCTGTGTGACTCTAAATGGACCATAATGTACTAAATGAACATCATGCTGTATTGAAGAAGACTTGAAACTAGAGATTGAGACCATAAAGTCATGTTTACAATGTTTACTGAGGTAATAAATCAAGAGAGAAGTAGAGTAATTTTCTATAGACTTTTATACAACCAGAGGAGTGGCCCCCTGGTGGACACTAGAGAGAATGCAGCTTTAAGACTCTTCAGCATTGGCTTCACTCGCACAACCAGAAGTTGCAATCTGGTGAAGACGGAAGTTGTTTTTGAAACAACGTATGCATTTAGCGAGCGTGAATTGACACTTGTTGCCGGCTTTCATAGGAAAACGCACGAACCGTTAATAAGACCCACGGTCTCAACATGTCTCTCAACATGTCTCTCAACAGTGCAAACTACAGTAAAAGTGCTGACAGAGCTAACAGTGCGTAGTGAGAAGGAACCGGAGGGTACATTACTCAACCATATCTTTACATAGACAATAGTTCTTTGCTGCTATATGTTCAGAATGTTAAATTCAGCTCCCTTAAGGTTGTGGTAAGGTTTAGGAAAGCAACATACCTAACGTTGTGAAATGGACATGGTTAGGTGTGAGACAACAGGAATACTTAACGTTGTGAAAGGTTTAGACAACCAAAAGAGATGAATGAAGAATGCACAACCTGCTGTGACGTTACATCAACCCAACCGCACTGATCTTGACTGACTGATGGTTCGTCGACACAGCCCACCTACATCTCTATAACCTCGGCAGCCACAGCGGAGAAGAAGGGGGCCCAAGCCAACTGAGCTGGGTATAGCGATGGCCTAACCCCGGAGGACTCAAGCCATATCCACATTAGGCCGTGTGTCGTTGGATGCAGAGTTCTCAAATAGAACCGATCTCCGTCCACACGGGAGTTTTCAGCATTATTCATCAGGTTGATCTGCATCCACACGCAGCCGGGGAAGGCGGACAGCACGTGACCATTAACGTACACTGGGCATGCGCGTGATGGTGTAAACAGGAAGTGGATTGCTTGCTGAGTTAAAAAGAAATATGACAGAGTAATAAAGTTCGTTAGTCTTCAATAATGAAAGGTTGTATTTGATACTTAAGATCTTCCTCTATAAACTCAAACAGACACAGTTCGTGGAAAGTTTTAGAAGTTTTATTTTTCAGACGTAGTTGCGGGGGTCTCTCTCTCTCTCTCTCTCTCTCTCTCTCTCTCCAACTTTACTTTAAAATCAACACTTACACGGAAATGTTTACTCGATTATGGTCCATAAATGTGGTCAACACACGTCGATCACTCGCTTCCTCTGTTGTTGTTGTCTGTTGTTGCCGTGGGGCTGATGAATGTAACGTTAGCTCCATCGGGGTATTCCTTCATGAGATACGGCATCAGGGGATAAGCTGGGTCATGTTGGGGCTGAATCTCAGCCCACCGAGGAGACCGGAGCACATGGCCAGCTGCTGTGTTTACAGTCGACACGCTGCTCTAATAATAACTCTACCAAGACTGATTTACAATTATAAGGAATTTAATCCCAACAGTAAGCATACGATTATACACTGAAGTACACTATTTCCATGAAATATCAAAACAATAAAACCCCTTGCAAAAAACTTACTCCGCTCTCAGGTAAAAAAACACAGCCCCTTGGCTGAGAGCCAGAACAGAGAGAGCCACAACCAGTTGGCTTCTCCCAGAGTAAGAAAAAGACTTTCAAAATAAACCACCCACTTCCTGTTTGAAACATAAATCTCCCTTCAATATAAAGGTAAGCTTCTGTAACCTAGACAAAAGCTTTATGTCCTTAATTTTACTTTTAGCTACTAATCTTACAACACTTTATGCTTATCTTAATTATGCATTTCCAAAACCCTTATGATTATGCCTAAATATTAATTATTAATTATGAAATATGAAACACTTTTATTATTACTAAATAACAGACAGTTCTACGCTCAAATTCCTACAGTCACCCAGCAGAAAAAACAGGGGCATCAGCAGATCGCCGATGGTCAAGCAGTTCGCTGATCGCTAGAATAACAGCTGCTTCCTCCACATAAATGCAGACTTTTTACTGCACAACAGCTGCTAGTACGCAACAGGTAATACAGCGTGTACAAAACCGGCGCTATCAGCGTCTCTGGACTCGGGAATTGTCGCTCATCGCTCGAAGAACAGCTCGCCTCCTCCGCCTGTAGGCAGTAGCAGCATTGTAAAATGACGCATTTAACTCCACAATAGCTGCTAGTACAGACAACACAGCAAGCAAGGCTTGCCGTTCGCCCGGCTGTTTGTTTTCTTCCGGGTACGGGTCACGTGATAGTGAGTGTGACGAATCAGGGACGGAGACGTCATGGCTGGTAATAACCAATCCAGTAGCGAGCACATGGATCGCGTCGGCGTACATCCGTATACACCCGTATCTGACGCCTACACTCAACCAAAACCCCGGAGGTCTCAAATAGCTCCAACCTCGGCGGAGTTTTCAGGTTCCTCCGTTTAGGGCGCTCCAAAACTCCGGCGTGGTGTGGCTGCTCAGTGTAAACGTAGGAAAACTGGAGGAAAACTGGAGTAATGTGGACTAGGCCTCAGACAAGTGGTCGACACCCTACACTTCACATTACCTGGGTCATCAAGGAGCATGGGGACATGTAGTTGTATCAAGTCCGGAAGGGGAGAGGGGGTCAGGTGCAACACAACCGACACCCACCAATCCTTTTCACCAGTCCTGTCATTCCGGCGAGCACGGAGTATGAAATGGAGCCGCCATGTTCAAGAGGTAGAACAGTACGAAAAACTAAGTTAACCTTCATTGGAAGTTTATTTTGACACTTTGTTCATGAGTGTAAGCTGACCCTGTCCCTGACACGTTCAAAACGGACACCAGAGGCGAACCTAGAGCATCATACTCTGAAGCTTTGGACCAAGCGATGATATCTGACAAGTTGTGAGTGAGAGTGTGTTTGACATTCATGATGATGAACCCTGTTGAATCGGGTGACCCCTTTGACCTTTCCTGTGTGACAACTTTTTCAGCCCACCACTATGAGGCTCTTACTCACCAGTGTTTCGTTTTGTCAACAGAAAGGTATTATTGTGAGTAGTAGTGAACATTCCAGCCTCAAAGGGCTTTAAACTTTCAGTCCGCCTTCCTCATAAGAGTTCATGACATTATTCCCATTTTAATTTTCACACTTTACCCAAAAATATGGTAAACCATTCTAAAATACCATAAACACACAGGACTATTCACATACACAGTATTTGTCTTTGGTAATGCTGGCCTGTGTTCGCCCACTCCCTCGTGGATGTGAGGTGGACAGTCCTTTTTTTGTTCTGCATGCTTATAACCTTGTCTAATCTAATGCTTTTATGCAAATCAGGTTTAAAATGAAGTTCAGCCAAACTCATGGTTCAGCAGTAATATATCAGTAGAACACACACCACTGGATTTAGAGGTGAGCTGATGCAATTGTAGCTGATGTGATGACACAGAATGGCTGAACTTTTACAGTACAGAGATGAGTAATTAATGGAAAGCATTTTAGAGTGCCTTTATGGACGATATAAAAAGGACATTTTAAAAAGATGAGGAATGGAATGACAGCAATTATGAGAACATTAAGAACTTCATTGTATGAATATTCAAAAGAGGATTTTACGTTTTATTGCAAAAGCCAAATAAAAAACAACAATGGACAGTAATGTGCTGGCAGATTCAATTCTTTATAAAAAGCTTATTAAAGGATTCAAGGATACTTTTTTGTCGTTATGCAACGGATGCACAACAAAAACAGTAGTACATTCCTGTTGTGCTTCTTTTACAGAAGGAATGTAAAACGCAGCAACAAAAACAACTCTGTGCAGATAATAGAGCTGACATCCTAAAAATAAAAATTTGAAATCAGGAAAACATTGTATGTCAACTCTGACTGCATCTGAGCACCAAGCATCATGAAGTAAACACAGAGTCCTCCTCCTCTGGTCCACTAGAGTCCTGCTCTCTGTCCTGATGTCCACCCGCCCGGTGCATCTTGATCCTGATGACGATGGATCCAGGTCTCTGTGGCGATGTGGGCTCAACAGTCACCGACCTCCTGCTGCTTTCATCCATCAGATTTTTCTGCGACCTGAAGACAGCCAGGAGCATGCTGGGTAGTGGAGTAGCCTTAAGTCCTAGCTGGGTTAGCTTCGCTTTCACCCCGGCTGTCCTCTGTCTCCTCCCCGGGGCAGTTTGGTGGCGACTGGTTGGTCGGCTGTGATCGTCTCAATGTCAGCTGCACTTAATTCAATCCCCAGGCATCCTTTTCCATTGTTGATGAATGTATTCTGTCGGTGCCATCAGTGCTCCCTAAAATAACAAGTTAAGACAATACAATGTAGCAAAGTTTTGCATGAGGATCATCCAATGCCCGGCGCTTTTAGTGTTAGGCTTGTTATGCCCAGGTTTCATTTGTACCTGCTGATGTGAATTTTTCAGCCATAATCTGTCACAAAGTAATGGTACATCTTCCCAACAACAGAGCATAGATCCCAATAGAACCAGCAGCTGGAAAAGCAGATTTATAGATGGAGGTATTTTAATCGTCACACTCCAACTGTGCTGCTGTGGCAGCATGGATTACTATATGTGAATATCGCTGCCGATTGCTGTTCATTCAAACTAGCCTCTTTACTTTTCTGACTAACTCTGCTGATCACTGCAGTGTAACTAGTGGTTTTATAAATATATAGCAAGCACCAATAAACACAAGTGTCAATGTACATTTTGAGTAAAGCTATTACACCCTCATCAACATATGCCAACATATGGAGCTGATTATACATGTGTTTTCCAACACATGCAAATTGAACACATGCATGTTCAACACTCGTATACGACTCATTTGTTGTGTGCAGGGCTTTTATTGTGGTGGCAGCAGCAGCAGAAAGTTAAAGCAGGGGGTGCTGTCTTAATTTAGCCCCAATCTGATTTTATTAATATTTCTCAGTTCAGCCGACCATACCGTTTGCCACTTCGATGTGACAAAAAAAATTATAGCATGAATTGTAGAACAAAAGCGAGAAGTCAGATAGGAAAGCAGAAATAATCATCAGCAGCAGCAGCATCCCCGTCGGCCCCGCTCTTTGGTGTTTTGTTTTCCTTCAAAATCTGCCGCCTAAGAAAGTTGGGAGATGGAAGAAAGCCAAGCTCCCTATTAAAAAAGCCTCAGCGTGTGAGAGAGCAACATTCAAGGAAGCGTTTTACATCGCCGACTGCACAGGTGAGCTTTTCACAATCTCAGCCGCATGTCATTGAGCGAGGCGGGTCTTGTCAAACACTTTAAAAAGCGGTGGCTTTCTTTGCATTTGCAAGCGAGTTTTAAACCTGGAAAGAGCATGAGAGACGAGGATGAGAGGCTGACTGAGAATAGGGAGGGGGAGGGGGAGGGAGGTGAATTGGAGAATGGAGCTCTCTTCAGGCTATATTTGGGGTCTCTGTGACAGCTGAATTCCCTTTGCTCCCTATTCTTCCAGGAATCATGTATCAGTCTCGACTGCCACTGTTAAGATAGAAAAGGCAGCTGATGAAGAGAGCAACCTCAGACAGCCTTCAAAACCATCCGACTGTGTTTGCTACAGCGGATCAGGAAAAGAAAAAAAGACTCCTGCAGGCTGACGTCAATGCGATTTCCCAAAGTCGCCGGGTCCTGCATCTGTTTTACACAACTTAAATCTGTGGTTCTTATCTCAAAAATAATCAGCGCTATTGATCTCTTTTCATGATACACGCTCTATTTTGCCCAGAATTTAATCAATTCCCATATAAACAGCGTGGTTGTAGGGGGAGCTTTATGAGTTTTTCAGTGTATGACGCCGATCGATGGGCGCAGTCAGATTAGATGAGGTCTCTGAGGCGCGAGCAATTCTCCACCCCAGAGAATTTACAATTCACACATGGAGGACTCAAACAGCACTCTACACCTGTCAACGCTTATTCATAATTGGGCTACATGCATTCGCATAACGTGTGCACGCACACACACACACACACACACATGCACACAAACCACATCCAAGATCTAACTAAGTTTTTTTTAACAAGAGATGCCACAGGCAGGAGCAGCTCTCACCCCAGGACATGCAGCTCTGGTGGAGGAGGGCCTCTGTTGGATATCTATGTGTTGATGTAGTCGATACTGCCTTCCTATTCTGCTGTGTACACTTTTCTTTCTACATTTGACCACGTGTAAACTCTGAGTGAGCAAAGCACTTGCACCATTAGTAAAAACTGTTCTGATTTAATGTTTATTCTGATCGGACAAGCATGAAACCATCACCATTTTTTGCTGAAGTATTTGACTCCTTTAATTCCAGCTGTAAGGCTCTTAAAGGGCCAGTCCACCCAAATTACAAGAAAATCCAGCACTATTTAGTCATGCAGATCTATTTTTTCCTCCACTCCAATGCAATAGCTGCATGACAAATGTTGACAACAAGGTCTGTGTTGCTTTTGAGTTTTTCAAATGTAATTTTTCAATGCTGTGAGCACCAAAGACCAATTCCCTTCATCTCCACTGTGATTGAGTCGAGGCAAAAACAAGTGGTCAAGGACCAAGCAGCAATATGATTAATACACTTTCTGTCTTCAAACTTTATTTCTTGTTTCAGTTTTGTGTGCGCTCACCAAACCCAATTCTGATTAACTATGTTAATATGGCTAGTCAATTAATGAATCTTTATTTACAGCTGTAATGAGAAAAGTAGGAAATAAATCAAAATGTAGAGAAGAGTTAGCAAGCAGCTAGCTTTAATTAGCGTAAAGACTGGAAGCAGGGGGAATTAGCTAGCCTTAGTTAGCTAGCTAAATTCAAAAGTCTCAGCTGGTTTGTCAGCATATTATATTGGTTTGTACATTTCATTTGTGTACAGCTTATGCAAATGAGACACAACCAACCGGCAACTTCCAGACACGCAATGTGTCCGCACAGACAGCGCTGCTGCTGCGATACACCTGTCCTGTCCTGTTGTAATGTGTGCACACCTGCAGAGTACATCATTCTTTATTTTAAATTTGTAATCCTGCAAGTAGTTCCCATTTTTCCCAGGTTTTCAGGTTATTTAATTAAACAAACTAAGTACAACAGAAAAACAAAACAACAAAACAACAGAAAACCTAGCTCAGTCCAGAGCTCTGTCACAAAACATAAACTATTTATATCAAGACAATATAAACTATTTCAGCCGGGCTGCTAGCCGACTTACCGGTCTCAACTTTCTCAAACCTGGAGATCTGAGGGAGACGCCGCTCTCAAATGCAATCAACTGAAAAAACATATGTGCATAAAAAGGAATAAAAAGGAATTTCTGTTTTTACGGATGGATTTCTAAAATCTTAATAAATCTTTAAGGCAAGAGGTAAGTGAAGAACATTTCTTCTGTAATGAAGTGTGGAGTGACCTTTTAACGTCGTTCCCATGCCATGTCCGGCCCTTTCATGGAACATGCTTTGAAACCTGAACCAGTTATGAACCAGTTATGTTTTACTGTCATGTCAGATATGCAGTGTGACTGAATCTGTGCTGTGTGGAAATTTGTCTGGAGCAGTTTGCATACTAAAAGCAATACACAAACAAACCAAAAAAAAAAACGGACTTGTAAAAGTATGCCGTCTCATAGAACCAACAGTTTCCTCACATTGACTGAAAAGAAGATGTCTCCTATTCTTAATAATCAACCAAATGAGCAGCAACTGTGTCCGCACCATCAACTGGTGCATCCATTCACTGACACCCAGTGCTGCTCTGTAAGTGCTACGTAGAACAAGGAAAGCAGACTGTTGCGTTTCGCATCACTATTCTAGGCAGGCTCTCATGGCTGCTTCACTCTCCCCTCTCCTCCTCTCCTCCCTTCCCTCTGTCTACCCCACTCTCCATCCAGCCGGCTGGATTTATCCTCGTTTCACCCAGTTGACTCTGTGTTACTCATACGATGCAATGCCAGGAGAACTTGTTGGGTTATGCAAATGGATTCTGAGCGGCAAAGCTCTTTGGAAGCTGCGAAAACAAGTGGTTGTGTGCATTAGGAGAACAAACTCTGCTGTGTGCAGAAACTGTATTCTATCCTGGAGAACCTTGAAAAGCATGTTAACAGCAGTTTGAGTTTGCCATCAACAAACAAAAACCCCAACAGAGACACTCTCTTGTATTCATATATTGTTCGTCTTTTACAATAATGACTCACCTGCTTGCCTCCCACTACACACACGTTCCTTTCCCTACTCTTTTGATCATTGTACTTGAACTAATGCATACGCATATTCACATATTATTTCTCAAAGTGTCTGACTTCTAGTTATCCCTCTAAATTGATTAGTGTGGAAATGCAGTGTTTGAGCTCAGGCTAAGATGCAGAGAATTATACAATATTTAAATCAACTAGCAGATACATATGTTGACTCCTGGGAATTAGTCAAATCTGTTTCTCCTCAAATAACTCCTATAATGACAAAGAAATATGTGCACTATTCAGAAAAGCATAGAAGGTGGATAGAGTGCACATCCAACTTACCAACTGTTTGGTGTGTAAAGAGGAACTTCACAGACCATGTGGTCCGATATGTCAAGGCGATTCAGGGGTGGTGTTTTTTAAATAAACTATTTGGGAATTAGACATACAACCTTTCTAACAATAAAGCAAATAAATGTCTGTCTCTGGCTAACTGACTGCAGTTCACTTTGGCTGCTGGATGCTGAATGTGCTAACGTCACAACTGACCTCTTCACCTCCATGGAGTCAACGAATGATGAGCGGTTCTTGACAACGTTAAGGACCTCCAGGGGCCCAGAAATCTGCCTGCTCAAAACGGGCACCCGTTCAAAAGAAGTTATCAAATACAATAAAAGGAACGGGCACACAGTGAGCCGAGGGCTTTTGGGGCCCCTGGATGATGGGGTCCCTGGTCAGTTGCCTGCGTTTCCTGCTTTGCAGTTGGTAATCCAGCATCGACAACTAAGGTCAACGAATAGGCCTCAGTGTGCTCATGCCATCCAGATTGACGACCTGCTAACTGATCAGATACATTAAAATTATATATATATATATTTTAGCTATTAACAGCATTGTGTATCCGCTGAGGCTGATGGGAATGTTGTGAGTTTTGCAGGTATTTTGGTCATAAACTGAAACAAACCTGACGATGACTCTAGAGGAAAGCTCTGAATCACCTAGTTATTATGGTATATCCTGAGGGCGGACATGAATGACTCAATCCATCCGGACATATTTATCGCTGGATAAGTGAAACTTTTGACCTACGAGTGACACTCGGGGAAAAGTCAGAGCATCACCAAAGTCAGTAGCTTTCCATCCTGTGGATATCTGTACCATATCTAATAGCAATTCATCCAGTCGTTTTCAAGACATTATCAACTACACAGTGAAGAAAAGTCTTAAAATATCCTAAAACCCTTTCGGGATAATTACATGTTTAAACTATGCAAGTAGAAAACTGCTTTGGAGTGATGGCTGCTTTCTTTAAACATGTCTCTAAACATTCTTTAAGCTGTCTGAATATATAATCTGCTGTGGTTCTAGCTGGAAGCCTATTTGGCAATGAGAACAGGCTTATCATAATCCATCATTCTTACTTTTCAAATTCCAGTGCATTAAAACCATGTGTTACTCCCAGAAAAAGAGAATAAGAAAACTCTGAATTTTTGTACTTTATATTTACTTACAATGTGAAGTGTGATCTTTGTCTGTTCCATCATGATGACGATCCAGGTGGTAAATGTATCATAATGTATTATCCACACATCCATAAACAGTTGGGTTTCAGTTGTCTCATAGGAGTCCTGAGGAGGACTGAGTGTTTTGCTGCTGTGCAGATGTTGAAAACTGATGCCGTCCGAGGCTGAATTATGAGTAACATGAGTAACATTAAAGACTACATTACAGTAAATACAAAGGGTATCATACGGAGCCATGATGTTCCTGTTATGATAAATCTGAGAGGAATGTACTTTTTTATTTTGAGCAGTGGCGGCCGGCCAATAGAGGGCCACGGGGCCTGGCCCCACCCACCTTGAGCCACAAAAAAAAAAAAAAAAAATTATAATATTATAATATATATATTTTTTAATAATATTAATAAATTATACAAATTGTCAATATTTGTGTTTTTGAGCTATGTAATATACCCAGTAATATTTGTAAAATAGGATATCTGCGCAAAATAAATGCTTTTCCCTGCTTGTCCTCTCCGCTGGTGCACCTCTCAGCTGTCCCCGTGCAAGTCTCTACTGCGCGTGCATGTGCCGGGGCCAGAACGATTTGGCTCGATTTGGCCCAAGGAAGACGGGTCTAATAAGCAGCTTAGCCAATCACTGATTAAAGAAATAAATGACTTGAAATGAGTGACTTACAATTTAGCCAATCAGCGCCCTAAAAAAGACTTCCGCGAGGGCCTGGCCCGTGTCTCGTTCTCATCTCGCGTGTTCTCGCTACCCAGCTGGACGGCGGTCACCGGCTTGCGGTAAAGAAACACAACGAGCAGGTGGATAAAAACCAGCACATTTTATCAAAAATAATTGATTTTGTCAAGTTTTGTGGGGCTTTTGAGTTGGCTTTGCATGGGCATGACGAGACTGACTCCTCAGACAACCCTGGCGTGTTCAAGGGACTGGTGGATTTTGTTGCATCCCTCGACTGTGTGCTGGAGGAGCACCTGGAGACAGCCAGCGTTTTTAAAGGGACGTGGAACACTGTACAAAATGAGCTGTTGGACTGCATGCTGTCGGTTGTAAGAGATTACATTCTGGAGGAAGTAAAGAACGCTGATTTTATCGCCATTCAAGCAGACGAGACGACGGACATTTCCACCCACTGCCAGCTGGTGCTCCATGAGAAGGAACTTGTCAGGGACATGCCTAACTTCAATAAGGTCATTGAGAGGTTTGCCACTCAGAAGAGCAAAGTTCCTTTACAAATAACTGTCATAAAAACATGCAGGTTTCCTCACTGCACTGATTTCTCCAACAAACAAGGTTCATAGGGGCATCTTAAAATATACTTGTTCTATTAGACTATATATGATATTTATATTTTATTATAATATATTCATGATATTTATATTGTATTTTTTTGATTATATGGTATTTATATATCATATTATACTGAATATTATTATTATATGATATATATATATATTTTTTTTATATACTGAATTGTATGAATAAGATGTCCTTATTATGTCAGTGTTGGAATAAATGATAACAATGTAACTGCAAAGTACTAATGCGTTTTTGATACCTTTTTTCTTTTTTTTTGCATTGAATTTGCTGAAATTGATTGGATGGCCCTACCCAAAAAAAAATCCACCAGCCGCCACTGATTTTGAGTGTCTTATACTAGGACTGTAGTCAATCAAAGAACATTTTGGTCGACTGAAATTCAACCTACTCTTTGATAATTGATTGGTCATTGGGGTAAAAAGATTCTGCATGTTATGTCTGGATTAACTAAATTGGCCAGAGTGCAACAAAGTAAACTCTGGTACCTGTTAGTCGAAGTGAATCATAAATAAACATGAAAAGCTATTTGGACCATATTCAATTATTCTTCACCTAATTATTTTAAACTGAAATGATGACAATGCTGACCAGTGAAAACCGGCCCATATTCATATGAGTTCCATAAACAAAACAAAACTGGCCGTCAAGGGATGCACATACAGTTGTATTATAAACAAAGTGCTTGACTAAACAGATTGAAAAGCTGCAAAACCAGCAACCCTTCATTAAAGAGCTCTCTCTCTCCCTCTTTCTCGCTCCCCCTCTCTCTCTCCCTCACGGTCGGCCAACAGCATATCAACCAGGCAAATCAACCACCGACCGGAAGGTGTTGGTCCTAACGTGGAGCATATATAGAATGAGAATAGAAAAGACTTTTAACTGTTTGCTCTGGTCATTTAACTAGATCAAAGCAAATGGTGATTGCTGTGAGTTGTTATGGTGACAACATGAGTCAGTTGTGCCATAAAGTGTGTCACACTCTCTAGTTTGAGAACTCAGTTTTGGCCTACCGCACTATGGTAAATGGACTCGTGCTTGTAGAGCGCTTTTCTAGTCTTCCATAACGCTTTAACACTTCATGTTCATTCATACACTGATAACAGGGGCTACCATGCAAGGTGCCACCTGCCCATCAGGACTAACTCACTCATTCACACACACCGTAGGGCACAGCCTTCAGTAGCCTCTGGGGTTAAGTGTCTTTCCTAAGGACACGTCGACATGGTCTGGAGGAGCCAAGAATTGAAACGCCGATCTACCGCCGGTAGCCTGGGCCTATCATCCCCTTCATAATCATTAACATCTGTGGGCCCACTCTGGGCCTCCAGAAGGCTCTGCTTTTACGGTATTGTTGTCCATATTGGGAACTTCAGTATCCTAGACACGTAACTCACGTATTACATTACTTCCACAGTTGTTTTAACCCAAACCACGTCATGTGCTAAACCTAAACGGTTTCCTGTAAAGACGGAGAATATGTTCTGTGAAAACATGCGTAGGTGTAACCCTGATAAATCTTATTGCTTATCAATTGTGTGTACAGTGTTTTAATCACGCAAATGGTAAAACATTAGAGCCAATCCACTACAGTTCCCCCATCAGATATCTTCAGCAGGCAAAGAAATCTGTGTACTCAATGTCATTTCTCTCAATCTCATGCCAATTAACACATAATTGAAATGTGTAATGTCTCTTTATATAACAGACTGTTAAACTGACTCCTTTATTAGACGATAAAATAACTGCTTTGGGAAATTAACAAGTGGTTACATCAAAAATACATTTCTAGACATTGACCAAATGAAACGTATCTATGTAACAATGTACGGTAGTAATAGACAGACCGATATTATTTCTGTAAGACGTATATTCAAAACTAAGCACATTTTTCAAAAAGCCATTTCATTTCCCCTAGTAATCACGAGTCGCTGACAGCCAGTTATTTTATTTCTAAGTCCCTCCGCGGTGGTCCATAACGTCGTCACGGGGGCATCTGTCTAGTCCAACACATTCTTGTGAACAAAACTCAACAACATGATAGAAGCACGAAACCCTCCTATGGAGAGGATTATTTAATTACATTTAAGAGCCCTGGCTGCATAAATCTGCATACGAATGAAGAACAGATTTTTGATGAAACCGCTACTCCATTCCTCAATGCGTTCCATGTTGCCATAATATTATCATAGGTTTTGAATTGTATCATTATTATTCAGTTCATTGCTGTGATTAAGTGGGCTGCTCGAGTGCCTCTCGTCTTGGTTGCTTTCCTTTAGCTCCTATGGCAACCAGTGTGGGAACGAACACTACAGCTAGGAGCTGAAGGACACAGACTCAACATCAATCCATATTTTCTGTATTGAAATGTCTCTGCCACCAAACCTCTTCAATGGAAGGATTGTGATCGGAGAGGAAGCTGTCAGGATGAAAATGGACACCATGACTGATATACTGACTGTGGATGGACAACCACACAGCTCAGCCAGCTGGCAGTGCTCACCGGGCTTCAATAAGTCAGAAACATAAAGTACATAGTGTAGCAGCAATAAAATCATGACAAAAGTCTTATTGTAGAGCAACTGTTAACAGTGCATCAGCTTAATCTAGAGATCAATGGGTGACCATTACACAAGCATCAGAGGTGACGTGCTTTGGTTTAATGCTGGATTTATGTGAAAAGATTGGAGAATTGTTATAGAAATTGTTCCCTACATTTTGATTGATCAGAAACAGCTCACTAGTGCATTGCTGTGACGATTCAGCACTCAGTGATCTTTCCACAATTAGGTGATTGCGTAACCTGCTGTAACCAAACCTCTTACGATGATATACAATGGAGCCATAAAATAACTTTGGACAGGAAGCCAATACTGCATTGGCCTCATTTATCAGTTGAATCCCCAAAGCTGCTGTGACTGCAAGGCTCCGCATTGTGTTGTGCTTCCCCATGTAGAGGAGGATCCCGAGAGAACAGCAGTCCCAGACCGGCCATCAGGAGCACCGGCAGGCCCCATGCATGCCCGCATCAACACAATGTAACACAGTAGCTTATTTCAATCAGGAGAGACAAGTGAATTATTAGTAGTATTATGACAGATGATGAGTTAGTGAGTTAGACACCAGACACTGGTGGTGGTGGCTGAGGGTTCCACTGGAGTTGGCTGGAGATGCTGATGGAGTGATGAATCTGCGAAGACGGTGGGGATGGGGAGGAGAAGGGTCGCACGAAACAGTAGCTGGACAACTAGAGGCAGGGATACAGCACATTTAAAAAGAGATGGCAGCCAGCTGATAGGCTAACGATGAGGGAGGGTCTCTGAGCTATTGGCTGGGAGAGCCCAGCTCTTTAACCCCCTGTTAAAGTGGCTCAGTGGAGAGCAGAGCCATCCTTTAATCAGAAGATCGGCGGTTCGGTCGATGTGTCCTTGGGCAAGACACTTAACCCCAAATCGCTCCCGTAGCTGTGCCTACGGTGTCCGAGTGTGTGTGAATGTTAGTTAGGTTAGGTGGACCTCAGTGTATGAATGGGTGTGAATGGGTGAATGATGACATGCTTTGAGTGGTCGGAATGACTAGAAAAACGGCATACAAGTACAGTCCATTTACCATTTAAACAGCTGATTGCGTGTATGACGCTTCTGACGGTGACAGCCAGAATAGAGAATGTGCAGCTAGAGTGCAGAAAGCGTTGTTAGAGAGAAAGGGCTACAAGCCTAAGCGTGTCTGAGCCTGTCTGAACTTACGCGAGTGCTTTATTGGAGACTGAAACACTGGCGAAGAACTGATGAGAATCTTTTGAAAAATATTTGTGGCAACAAACAGAATACATCTCCGCTCACTCCTCCCTTTTCAAGACTGTGGTGAAAAAAACATGTAATGGTCGGTGTGTCTACGGTGGCCTTCAGGTGTTCGTGAAAGCATAAACAGCTTTCTCAAGAGTCAGTGTTGGGTTTGTCGATTCCGGGCTACTGTAGAAACAGTGACAGTGCAACACAGTGGACTCCATGAAGAGGAGCCACTGAACGGTACTTTCTAAGTTAATGAAAACACAATGATTATTATTTTCAGCTACACACTGGCCCTTTAAGGGTTGAATCTCTGAAGATGATTGATCTCTCTTTCTGAGATATAAGCTGTACATGTAATGTTACGTGAGCTCTGATGATGGTTGAGAACACCTTTCTGTAAGATCAGACAGTCAGCGAGGTGCTCTCACAGCCCTGGTTTCAGGAAGTCTGTTGAATATCAAGCATCTCTTTGGCACCCCAGCCCTGTGTGACCTCGAGGCTCCTATCGATCATCACATGGTCCCTACGGAGCAGCCGAGCACAGGTTGACACCAGCGAGTTGGAATAATAAATCAGCACCAGGCTCAGTCAGATGGAGAGACCTGGAGAAATGGGCCATGATGGGGACGGTGGACATGTTCGGGACCCCCGGTCGAACTGGAAGGAGCTAAATCTCTGCAGCAAGGAGGATTTTAGAGACCAAGAGGGCCGTGTAGCGCTCTGTGGAGGCTTTTTCATTACTCATCTGGACAGCGATCTCCCTGAGATCCGATGTGACACAGACCTGACTTTGCCCTACTTTGTCTTAAAATGCTTGTATTTAAATGGTTTATATACTTACAAATGTTCTATGTCTTGTGAAATATACATCTCTTTCATGTCATTTTCAAATAAATTACAGCTAATGGGGCGATTTGTGAATGCGTTTGAAGAATGAAATGCAGACAGGAGCAGACTGCTAAATTCAGATGATGAAATGATGAACTTCACTGTCTGGAGGCGTTTTCAGACAGTGTGTCAATTTGTATTCTGCAGACGTGCCTGATGGAAGCACTTGCCTATCTTAGAAAATGCTGCCAATCAAGAATTCACTTTGAAATATCAACGAATAGAAATTTGAATTAGAAAAACTAACTATTAAATGAGGAAGACTGACCATCTTCACGTGACATTAATCAAGTATTTATTTTAAATAGTCTGCCTTTCAATTGATTTCTTATAACACTGTATTTCTGACATATCTGCTGTCTTCATAAACCACATGTCTGTTTACAGTCAGCATGGTTTCATCACTTTGTGCAAGCATATCCATTGTACTGATCTTGTTTTATGTTCTTATATTTGCCTACGCTGCATTCATATAGGCACATCTTTTATTCACAACAATATCTTCATATGCACATTTACATACATATAGATATACATCAGATATTAACATATATATTGTGTATACATAAAGGTAACAATTGTGGGGGAGAACAACTCCATAAATACAAGGATGTCATTCTCTTTCAAATCAAGAGTATTTGTACAGCTCATAACATCATGCACAACGTCTCAATGGGCTTTACTTTAGAGGACCTGGCCAATCAAAAGACTAGAAAAAACACAATGGAAGAAACCTTGGAAGAGCAAATTCAAAGGGGAAAATGGCAATCACAACAACATCAACAGGACTTTATAACAATGTGTGGACATGCAAATGCAACAACAGAATTCTAATCCAACAATAGGATAATATCAGGTCCAATGATAATGCGGTGAATGAAATAACAAGAACAATTCATGTTTTGAAATAATAAAATGGGAAGGCTGAGCTCTGCTGAACAGCCAAGTAAATAAAGAGCAACACAGTCCTGGTAACCCAATTTGCCTCAAAGGTATGAGCCAGTTGGGATTGTGTCCGACAAGTCAAAACACGATTGCGGAGCAACATTTGTTTCTTAAAAGCAAAGATTAAAATTTTGGTAAGAAAGTTCGGGAAATAAATGTGAACTTTGGTCACCCTCTGACTTTTCATCTGGCAGCATCATCAAGTCAAAAGTCATCAACACTTCAAATGTCAGCATGCTAAACTAGGAGGGTGAACATGGTTTTCCACTCGAGGCTACTGTTCTGTGCGCTCGTATCACGGCCATGCACCCGGTACTATGTGTGCAGGTTCTGAGACTAATTAACCGCCATAGATTAACTGCTATTTATAAGCAAGCCAAGTCGCATGGCGAGGTGTCCTCGAGCATGATTCTAAACCCCTAATTACTTCCGGAGGCTGTGCCGTCGGTGTGTGAATGAATATTTAGATTTGATCCTGGTTGGCACCTTAAAGGGTTGAATGTAATGTAAAACCCTTTGAGTGGTCAGAAGACCAGTGAGGTGCTATACAAATGCAAGTCCATGTACCAGATAGATTTAGAGGCTAGTGAGAGGGCACCTTCACTGATTTTACACATCAAAGTGTGTTTTCAGGAGTTGGGGAGTTCTATGTGAAAAAAGTAGTATAACTGTGGGGCACAAAGGAGGTCTGCACCCTGTTGGGCTCCAAATAAATACTTTATTTCTCTTTTCTTTTAATATCACGGTAACGTTTCAATCTACAAGATTTTCCTCTTGCCCTGCAGTATTTTATTTAGCATTTTTTTTCTCTTGCACCCGAGTATCTTTGCCTGGATGTGCACACACACACTCGCTGCTCATGTTGGTGCTCACCTCTTCAAAACAGTTTCAATTTACAGTCATTTTGTGACTGTAAATGTCCTCGTGATGCCACTTCAGTCCGCGTTGGGTGGTTCTGAAGACAAGCTCGATAATGAAACTATTCTACTGAGGGCTATATTAGCGGTTACAAGCATTACCCATCGTAATCATCGAGTTGCATTGTGGGTGATGTCGGTGCCAGGTTTTGACAAAGAAGAAAAGGATGACATCCCCGGATCCGCTGCATCAATTTTGATTCTTTTTTGACTGTCCATTATGGGTCAGACAATGTCATAAGGAATGCAATCTGGGGAGGACTCTTGTAAAGCTGACTGAGTGTGTGTGCTTCGACTGAAGAGAAATGCACGGGAGGGGGAGTCTGTGGCAGGAATGGATTGATTAGCACTTAAGAGCTGTGAACTGAAAAGGTTAAAAGAAGGTTATGCAACAGTTGATTGCTACTATACATTGTCCAATGAAACATTTTAAAGAGGAACAAATAGATGTGAAATTCTGTGAAGTTATAAATGCAGTTTTAAACACATGTCACAACCCTTGTGGAATGTGTTGATCAAAATTCTTTTCAAAGATTAGCTGAGAGGTTTGGCTCTATCGCATACTTTCCCCTTGATTATTAATGTGTTGAGCTGCCAGACACATGTTACTGTTCCCAGTCTCCTCTCAAGATCTGTAATACTTCACCTTGTCTCATTTTTACAGTTATTTATAACCCTGACACTTGGCTTGGATTTTCAGTAACAAACGAACAACGGCATCAGTATCGCCGTGTCATTGTCACAGTCCAAACATTGAACCATCATTTGTCCCTCGCGAGGCTGTCAACTGAAATTATTTACAAAGCCTTTTTCCCAGGGCTGTTGTTGCCTCTGCGACACTTGACAACGCCGACCCCCCTTTTTCCTTTCCATTTGGATCCAAACACGCTGGATCAGAAGAGGCTGAGGGCTTTGGGCTATGATCACCCTTGAACTACAGAGGTGGTGGCTCTCATATTCTCTTTGAAAACTAAATCCCGTCTCCGGCCCTTGACATCAAAAAAGGCAAGAGATCGAGAGGAGGCGGTGGAGGTGGTAGGGGTGCTAATTAGAGTCATGGGTTATTCATTTGCTTCGCGGTGGCATTTTGTTAGTTTGCCAAACAGCTGCTGTGGGCTGAGCGCTGCCTTAGCTTGGCCGGCTGCCTTACACTGGCTGTATTGTGGACACATATGGTCATACACACAAATTTGTCCCACTCACAGATGCACTCCCTGCTACACACAACAGTATTTGCCCAATAACTTTATTCCTGTCAGGGTGTAAAAACCTCTGAAAAAGTGTTATGACGGAATTCACACTGAATGTTAAATTGCCTACAGTGTGAAGACAGGTATTGAATTTGGCGAAACACAACTTGTATTCCATATTCTACATTCGTCATGTTTTTAAAGAGCTTATATTGGATTTTCTTTTTTTCACTGATTTGTCTCCTTAAAGCCAGCGCAGCCGAGCCGCCAAAGTAAGCCAGGTGTCTCAAGTGAGCAATGTAAGATGACTTATTGTCATGGTAACACTGACACATTATAATTGGGAGTGTTCAGATGCAAGTTGCATGTAGGTCACTTGCCTCAGGGATCAGATTTGGCACCGTGTGTAACAAAATCCATGTGGTCCAGATGGAATAAAAAAATAGAAATACAACTCCGTGAAGCTTTTTGCTGCTCACACTGATTAAATAGCGTCAGATCTGCGTCACATGTGAGGGCGCTGAGAACTGGGACACGTTCAGCTGCAGTGTAGCCTACAAGTCTGAGGAGCCAACACTAATGAAATTCTTACCAGCTTCTTTAGGACAGGGAAGGTTAGGACAGTTAGGAAGGATTCATTATTTTAGGAGGCATCACTGCTGGAACATTTGTAGCACATGTGAAAAAACCCGAGCACTGAAAAAATATATGAAAGGAGGACATTTCAGTCAACCAACTCACAAGGAATATGTACAGTGTTGATATTCAGTGTTTAGGTTGTGACCTTGTCACTCCCAGAATATGAAACACCAAGCGTAGTACCGCAGGGCAGCGTGCATGACAATAACACAGAAGACTCAAGGCCTGCAGGTGGATGGTGGGGTGAAGGTTCGCCAAGATTTTATCATCGCAGCTCGTCTACATTGACGCCTTGTTCACTTCCTCAAGCAAATCGGACACACTTTCACTCTTGACATAAAGGTTGTTACATGGTCAGGCGTGGCTGGACCACTGACCTAAGTGCGAAGCCCTTATGGTAAGGGTGTGTTGGATCAACACGGTTGAAAAGCTTGCTCACTTTCGCAAAAAATTTGCAACTGTAATTTTAGAAATTAAAGTACTTGAAGCAGTAGATTGAAGTGGACATAGTCATTGTGACATCAATCTAACAGTACCATGAATTACATTTCTACAACCACAATTACACCGATTTTTCAGGGTGATGATGTCATACGATATAATGACAGGCATGCAAAGCTTCATTCAAAATCTTCAATCAAAGCTTAAAATGTAACTGGAAAAAGCATTTCCTGCTGAAAATGCGTTGGAATGCTGAAAACTGAAATTAATCGCAAAAACATTGCTGAAAATAGATATCCAATTCAAAAACAAATTGCAAAAAGCTTAATAATTCAAAAAGTTTAAAGATTACAATATGAAAAGTCATATCACACCTCTCCTGAAAGAGCTGAACATTTTGATATTTGAACAGTTTCTGTGGCTTAAAAAAATTCATCAGTGGTGATATTTGTAGTAGTAGAAGTTGTAGTAGAAGTATTATCAGTAGAAGTATTAGTAGCATTAGAATAACTACTAGTAGTAGTATTAGTGATATTTGTAGTAGTAGTATGACATTCGGTACAGCCCTATGATAAAAGCCTATCTTTCTCTTGGGTTCACAGTGAATGCGGTGGGAGATGAGGAGAGAGTGAGTATTTTCTCTACCACTGACTTAGAGCAATTGTTTTTTTTACATAAAACTGAAGCAGACCACGTTTCAGTTAAACTGCAGGCACTGAATGGAGTGGAGGTGGAAGTCAGGAAAAGAGATGGGCAGTTGAAGTGGAGGCAATGAAAGAAGATGAAGGGCTACTTCGAGCGAAAATGCTAAAAGTGCTGACAGAATTGCCAATTGATGCATATGCACAGATTTGAGATTAAGAGAAACTTGTTTAAATTTCACAGTAAGGTTTTCGTAAAAAGACTTCCAAACAGTGGCGGCTAGTCAATAGAGGGCCATGGGGCATGGCCCCACCATGAGCCACACAAAAAATTAAAAATTAAAAAAATTATAATAATCATAAATTATACAAATTGTCAATATTTGTGTTTTTGAACTATGGAATGTACCCAGTAATGTGTGTAAAATATGATATCTGCGCAAAATATATGCTTTTCCTGCTCGTCCTCGCCGCCTGTGTGCTCGTCTGCTCGTGCTCTCCCCCTGTGTGCACGACACGTCTGAGAACGCGCAGCTAGGGGGGCCTAATCGTTTTGGCCCAAAAGAGGCGGGTCTATGAAGCAGTTTAGCCAATTGCTGATTCAAGATATAAATGAGTGCCATACAATTTAGCCAATCAGCGCCCTCAAATAGATTCAGCTGTGGGCCAGAACGATCAGGCCCATAGCTGCGCGTTCTCATCAGGAGAAGTCTCTACAGGCGCCCGCGCCAGCGCGAGCACTCCTCCTCCAAGACCCGTTTGAGAGGAGAACTTTGGCGGAGATTCTGCAGCCAAAGAGCTGATATCAGATCAGCCTGACCTCACAATCAGACAGCAGACTCGCGGGAAAGGGAAGCAGTACATGCGAAGCTTGTGTACTAGCTGTACACCAGACAGGTTTGGCTAGCTGGATGATGTCATGCTAATCATTTATTTAGCTTTTTAAAACAACGGGGACGGATCCAGCACAGACAGTTAGGGAGTGAGGGATGAGGAGGTAAGGAAACATGAGAACACCAGGGTAGGGAGTGAGGGATGAGGAGGTAAGGAAACATGAGAACACCAGGACACATATGGAGAACTCTGTCAAGCTACATATTAGACAAAGTGAACATCTTTTCTTCTACATAGTTGTCCTCAGTCTCTCTCTGCTTAACTTGGTCATGGAGGCATCAACATGTAGAGATGTTAAATTAACAGTGAAAACTCATCATAGCTTAATTGTTGGAATGCTGTTAAGCATTCCAACAACTATTGTTCTTCGAATCTTTATTCCACTATTTCTTCCGTCCCCCGTTTTGTCGGCACGCTTCTTCTCCTTCATATTTTAAGCTACAGAAACCGTTCAACTCTCAAAATGTTCAGCTTTTTCAGCAGAGGGGTGCTATATCTCTTCATATTTCTAACCTTTAAACTTTTTGAATTATTAAGCTTTTAGCAACTTTTTTTTGAATGGGTTTCTATGGAGAAGATCCTCTTAAATCCTCAAATCCTCTTAAACTTCTTCAACTTTCAAATCCTTCAACTTCCTCATACTTTCAGCTAAAGACACCATTTCAACTTTCAAATGTTGAGAACTATTGCCGCATAATTCAGCTTTCCGATATCTTTTAAACTTTTTGAACTGCAGCAATTTAACTTTTATGATTTTTCAGCCCTTTTCTGACTTTATAATGGGTGTGTATTGCGCAGCTTAGAGTGCGTGATGTCACCGCTAGAGTGAAGAGCAGCTTGAGATTCTTGTGAAAAAAACATTTGTGTTTTGCCACTGTGTCCACAATCTTCACTCTTCATGCATAATTTCTGGATGTAAAAGTAGCTAATATTGTCCTTGTCATAGAAACATTACTGTGGAATCCCACAGATTTCCACATTTGACACAGAAGCCATTAATTGACAGGAAAACCAACTTTCTGCTCCATAGAGACCAATGTTAAATTTTGCTTCAAAAACATCTTCCACAGAACACGGTACCCCATTTCTAGATCGCCAGTTAAGCCACATTTTTTAAACTACAGACACAATTTTTACAGGATCTGTTCGTCAACTCAGCCTCCCTCTTAATTATTAATATCGGAGCAATAGGAACTACGGTTATGGGAGTTTTGATGATTTGTTTGAGAGGCGTCTCCCTGTGTTATCTCCATGAAATGGCTTCAGGCACACAGGTGTTCACGATTGAGCCAGTAATTAGTGATGTTGACAAACACACAGACTCACCTCTCTCTCTCTCTCTCTCAGGTCTTAGGACTCTTTAGAGGTCTTTCCACCCTCCTCCACCCCCCCCCCACACACACACACATGCCATTTTAAAATAAAAGCCCCACAGAATGAATCCTAACTGAAATGCTTGTGATGAGCCTATCATTTAATAACCGGTTTGTGTTTATCTAACATTATGATTCTGTCTCCTCTCCCCTTCTCCCCCACACCCCATTTCAAAATAAAAGCCCCAGAGAGTGAATTCTAACTGAACTGCTTGTGATGAAGCCTGTCATTTAATAACCTCTGTTTATGTGTGTCAAACATTATGATTATGTCTCCTCTCCCCCTCCCTCCCCCACCCAGTCCCACCCTTTCAAAATAAAAGCCTCATGGATTAACTGTATTTAAACATTAAACTCAAAATTAGGCTTTTTTGTTGAAAAAATGAATGCTCTTACTAATACTGCGACAACTACTACTGCTGCTAATATTTCTAGTATTACTACTACTACTACTGCTACTACTTCTACTACAACTTTTGCTGTTGCTACTATTACTAGTGCTATTACTGCTACCATCAATATTATTACTACCACTACTGCTATTACTACCACTACTACTATTACTTACACTACAACTGCTACTACTGCAATTCATGCTACTACCAGTACTAATACTACTACAGCTATTAGTACGACTGCTACTAGTACTACTACTACTGCTACTTCAAATACTGCCATTACTTTTACTACTACTACTACTACTGTTATATTAAATACTACGACCACTACTACAGCTATTACTACTACTACTGATACTAGGCTACTACTTCTTCTGAATACTAATACTTCTTCTAAATACTAATACTTCTACTACTAATGATACTTCTACTACAACTACGACTTCTACTATTACAAATATCACTACTACTACTACTTATTCTAATGCTACTAATACTTCTA
The DNA here is from genome assembly GCA_028022725.1 of Lycodopsis pacificus. Taxonomy (NCBI): domain Eukaryota; kingdom Metazoa; phylum Chordata; class Actinopteri; order Perciformes; family Zoarcidae; genus Lycodopsis; species Lycodopsis pacificus. The sequence goes on from CM051704.1 coordinate 4,555,093, forward strand.
CTACTAATAATACTTCTACTTCAACTACAACTTCTACTACTATTACTACAAATATCACTACTTCTGAAATGTGTTTAAGCTACAGAAATTGTTCAATTGATCAAAATGTTCAGCTCTTTCAGGAGAGGGGTGCTTTGACTTTTCATTTTTGTAATCTTTAAACTTTTTGAATGAAGCTTTTTGCAATTTTCTTTTGAATGGGATCTCTGTGGAGAAAATCTTCAAATCCTGTTATACTTCAACTTTCAAAGCCTTCTTCTTCCTCATACTTTCAGCTACAGACACCATAGTTAGACATTTCAACTAGAAGGTTTTTCAGCAGTGCAGTTTAAATGCTTTCGGGCTTCAACATTTTTCAGACAGTCTCCCATTTCTTAATTTTCTGCAATTTTTTCACAATTAATTTCAGCTTTCAGCATTCCAACACATTTTCAGCAGGAAATGCATTTTCTAGTTTAACATCAGTATTCATAATTACACTTCATGTTTACTTCTCCTGATCTTTACCTCCTATAACAAGGTCCATAGGGGCATCTCAATAAATAAACATGTTATATTATGTTATATAAGTGTTATTTACTGATTTGTTTCGTGTTGGAATACATGTTAAATATTTAATAATGCGTGTTTGATACTTAAATTTGTTTTGCATTAAATCATACTGGGACGTTTGCTGAAATTGATAGGATGGCCCTACCTAGAACATTTTCCACCAGCCACCACTGCTTCCAAACGTAATGTTTTTTTTGCCTTGACCACAAACATGCATTCCATTCATCTCCTTGGAATTGTAGGAGGCGGCACAAATCACCCAGACCGATATCTCACACCTGGGCAAAAGAAACAACTATGTGCATGTTCATATACAACTTTGAGGGAGAATTAATTCTTTCACTTTGGTGATTTGGGTGAATTAGCCCTTTGATGGTGTGATTGTGGTTGCTATTGTATTAACGGAGGAGTAACTGTTCATAGCAAATAATACCGTATTGCTGAACTGTACAGCCTTGTTTAAACTTTGACACAAACACACACACATATGCTGAAACACATGGCGATGGCATTGGCAACAGCAGCATGACATCGAGTCAGGAACCGCTGCATGTCACACATGGAGGGATGGGTGGATGGGTTTAGCTCCGTGTGGGCGAGGTGAGGATGTATCTGGGGCTCTGGGTTTACAATTAATAAGCAGCCACTGTCTGACTGTCCCAAAGCCATGCTCTGATCATTAATGATTTGACACTGACCGCTCTCTCTCTCGTTCTCATCTACGTTCATTAATCACGTGCTTTGCTGTAGCAATTAGTCTGTGATTTGTCCAAAGAGAGAGTCCTGCTGTACGGAAGGCAGCAAAATCCCCGACATGAAGGGCTCTCTGCAGCTCTGATTAGTGCTCAGTGACTGAGGCTGTGACTTTGAGAGGGACGCTTTTAATTGTCAACTCCTGTGATATCGGCTTCAGATAAAACATTTCTGGAATACAAGCCTCTCATGAGCCAGCATCCACTCCTCAGTGTCTTCATTTTACCACCCCATGGAGCATGCCATAAGAGTGTTGATGGTACCAAATCACTGCTCTGCTGTCATCAGACGGTGACAAGATGTCACTTGTCAGTGCATTCATAAACAATTACAAATCTCTGTTGAAAGAATAAAACTGCTCTCTGACAGTTCAACTTTTAAAAGATAGCCTGTCACCTATACTTCAAAGAAAGCCACTTTCTAGTTGTAGTTTTTTATTGATAGTGGTCCACCATTCCCGGACTGAATTCAAATAGCCTTCACAAGGGATTTGTCGCTGGGTGGTGTGACCCAAACGCAGATAAAACGGTTCAAATAAAGTGAAAAGGTTTATTTTTTGGAGATAAATCTTAGCTGAATTTCAGGAGCAGGACCACGCCTCAGCCACTCCCGGCCACACTCCTATAAATACCTACCCATTCTAAGCCTCTGCTTGCTCGCTCTTTCCGCATGCCACCCTCCCTCCCTCTTGTTAAACCATTTTACTTATAGTTATCATTTTTCATAGTCATTATCCTTCTGTCCCACACGGAGACCGGGGGATCTGCAAGGCCCGGGAGCCGCAGTGGATCCTCAACTAAGCCTTCTCCAAACCGCTAAACTTTCATCCTGGCTAATCTCAATCAACCATTCCTCAATGCTCCAAATAATTGACCAAGGTTCGCCCTCGGCTGAGGTGGGGTGCTAGTGAAACAGGGAATAAGGGTAGTAATCCTGGGCAGAGCAAGGCAGGGCAGGCAGACCAGGGTGTAAGCGTGGCAGGGAATGGATAGCGTTATCGAGGCAGGGAGGCTGGGGAACCGGAGAGGATGATCCACTGTGGGCACAGGAAGACAGGGTAAGGTCAGGCAGACAAAAAGACAACGATACTGCGTGGCCAAGAACACGCAAACTAACACTGTGAATGCAACGATGATCTGGCGGAGAGTGGATGTGGTCGCAATTGGATTGTAATTTGAAGGGGGAGAAAACATACAAACCAGAATGCACGCACATATGTAGCATGTTAGAGTTATAAATAACTTGTCCATGTGAGAAACAATAGTTTAATTTAATGACGTCACCAAAATATATATATATATATATATATATATTTTTTTTTAAAGCCAATAATGCCAAATTATTTGGGGGGGCTGAAGAACATTTTAGGGGGGCTTCAGCTTTACTGAAGAGAGCGCTTTTCAGAGGTTTTTAGGTTTGGCTTCAGCCCCCCTAAAATAGGCCTAACGACACCACTGGACAAACTTAATTTTAACTTTTCAGGTATAACACGGGAGTTTGTTGGTCACTGCCATCTACTGTAGGTAAATACACTGACCACCATACATACCTCATACAACCTCTCTTCAAAACATCAAAGCTATCTCTTTCAGTGTCCAAACAAAAGCAGCAATTATTGCCTGATGGCAGGCAACAGTCAATGACCCGCAAATCTGTTAAATATAAACACCCTTGTCCAGCTTATATGTCCAGTGTGACCCCTGAGCTGATAGTCAAACAGGATGGACTGGCAGAGTGTGTTCTAACTGTACTTTAGCTGATTAATGCAACAAGATACAGAATGGAGAAGCTGTTTGCCGTGTCAGGTATAAGTCAGGAGATCAATTATTAAAGGAGGCTTAATGATGTGCTTTTTAGAGCGCTCTCTTCAGTAGGGCTCATCACTGCCTGGGCCAGCCAATTTTGCTGCATTCAATTAGAATATATTGCTTCTCTATCTACTGTAATTTGATCAGATATAAAAATGAATCATCACAACTAACCACAAAAACTTCATATTTTACACCATTAGCACATAGATACCTTCCAAACAATGAAAATGTTCCACGTAAAAAACTATAATTATTTTGGTTTTCTATCCCATCTTTCCTTCATCTTCCACCCAAGAAAGGTCTTCATATTTGATCCCTGAGATATCCTTTCAATTCAGTTCAAAAGTGTTTTGTTGGTTCATCTCCTATGCCTAAATGTCAGCAGCATGTGGTTTCATATCTGGGAAAATAGATAGGAAACGATGGAGACGGGATAACAGAAATTTGGGGTTATTGGTGTAGTGCATCATTTCTTTTTTCACATTCAGCACCACATGAAGAGAACGCAGCATGACACACCAGCAGTGTTGGCCCACCACATTGTTTTCCTGCAACGTGGAGATTAACAAAAGTGCTTTTGGATTAGGGTTCTAACAGCAGATTTAAATTAATTCTCTTTATTGTTTTTTTTCTTTAGATACAATAGAAGCAGTGGACGGTTTCATTGTGCTATCATAGACAAACGCTGTTGCAGAGGCTTTTAGACCCCGTCAAGAATAAATGTTAAACACTTTTCACATTCAGGGATTTTGAGAAAAATAATAATTTTCCACTTGCTTCAAATAATTCAAAACTTCTTGGGCAATATATAGTAAAGTATCCAGAGTGAACTGAGTGCTGAGCAACTGTGCAGAACCTGAACTATAGATCCAAACACTCGTTTTGCCTTATCATCCGAACATGTTCAATAACCGCGGCAGAAAAGCCTGACTCACATTTAGATGGCAGTCACGTGAGTTGGAAACACTGGGCTGGGTTTTTAGGTTGGATATGTTTTTATACCTAGCGTACTCTTGCTAGTTTGTCAAGATTACCAACCCTAGCTTTAATTAAATTTCCGTATTTCTAATGTGGGTACAACATGTATATAAATGTGGTTAAACTTCCCAGTGTGCGCCCTGTATTGGAATCTTGAAACTGCAATGATCCGCCAGATGACGCTAAGTGCAACGCAACACTGCATGTCCTTTTCTAGAATCGATAACTCAATCTAGGGTGTTGTTTTTTGATCTTTACACATTGGTGTGACGCAACAGGTCGGCAGGCCTCTTTAACTCATTGGAATCTGTCATTCTCCCAAACTCCTTAAATGTTTCTCTGTCAACCAATCAAATATCAACGTACTCTTTGTTCCGTCGATCAGCTGTTACTCTGTATTCACCCTGGTTGCTGATATGCATCACATCACCTCTGACCTCTCCCCTCGCATCAAAGCGGTGTCTGCAGACACAGAGGTGATTAGTGTTACGGGCCGATCGTAGTGTTCTCTTTCATAACTGGGTATCTGTCTCCAGTGGAGAGTCCGTCAGAGTTTGATGTACGTTTGATCAATAAAGCCTTGAATTCAGAGACAGATTTTGAACCGCTCATTACAGGTTATAAGTTCATATATGGCAGTTCGTTCAAGACAGAGTGAATTCTTTTCACCTCAAAAACAACCCTGTCAGATCTCAGGTCTTGGGGATGAGATTGTTCCCTGGTGTCAGTTCTGTCTCTATCAGTAGGAATTCTGAATTATTTCTCTCTGAAGGTGAAGCAGCTGTCATGTCACCTCCGTGCCGAGTTGACAACGTGACATCCGTGACTTAATTATTTGAACTTCCCTTCCCCTCCTGCTTCCCATCTGCATTGCCCACTTGTGTCTCTTTTAGCTGCACCTCATCTATAGATCAACCTCGCCGGAGCCCTCAAGTCTCCGACACATATCACTTTTGACTGGCGAATCAATAACTGAATTACTTTTATGAAACCACACCACTAGAAGTGATGAAGGCTCTGCGGTTGCCTCAAGCCAACCACTTAACATTTTTAATCTTGCAGGAGTTCAGTATGGATCAGCCAGTTGGGGAAGAAGTGGAGGGAAATCAAACCGGATGTTTTTTAATTAAGAGGCAGGAGCCAAACAAGCAAAGTCAGCTGGGCCTCTTATCAACATGAGTCAGCAAATGTGAATGTGTTTGGAGGATGGGGGTCAGAATGTGTGACTGTACAGGTCACTTAAATAGACAAAAAGAAACATTAGCATTTAAGGCATTTAGCTGAAGCGGTTATCCACAGCAATTTGCAGGAAGTTGACAGACAGACAGGGTGAGTGGGCAAACACAGACAGACTGGCTGGTGGATGAGTTAGTCATTCAGACTGTATGTGCAGGAATTTGACCGCCCAGTAAAGTCTTTAAAGATTTGCAGGTCAAAAGGCATTTAGATTGAAACCAGGGTGAATTTGTGAAAAAAGTTTCTACTGTTCTTGTTTTTTCACCAGCATTTCCAATGACTGTATTTAAGTGGCCGCTCCAGTAGTTATTGATTTTTAGGTATTTTATTATTATAGTATCATTCTGTAGCTTCCCAGTGGTGTCCCTTATGTATTCAGATCCCAACATTAAATGTTTACATAGGTGATTTCATGATGCATTACCTTAAATAACTTAACATGGTGGACAGCACACTCCCAGTTTGTGGAAGCAGACAAGTACAACCGGTAACGGAACCTAAGACACGTACGGCTGTGTGGACGCAGCTTACTTCAGATCTGAAAGTCCCTCAATAACACAGGCAAACAGACAGAGGTAAAATCACAGTTTTTGTTGAAGGAGTCTTTGAAGAGAGCAAAAAAGCAGCTTCAGTTCCCCATCAGAAAAGGCTGACTGATAGCTAGTGAAGATATTAAATATAGTGTACACTTAAACTGATATTGGTGTTATTTTTAGATGGGCCTTTATTAAGAGGCTTGATTCTGCGGCCCCCATCCACATTGCGCTCTCCAAAGCCACAAGACTCCATTGATAAAAGCAGTAATTGTACCTCGCAGAACATCGGAGTATCTATACAACCCCACTTCAAGAAGATCTGAATTACTTCTTTCACTTATTTCCAGTGGTGTATAGTAACGAAGTAGAAATACTTCGTTACTGTACTTAAGTAGTTTTTTGGGTATCTGTACTTTACTTTACTACTTATACTTTCTGTTGACTGATACTTTTACTCCGATACATTTCCCCTGAAACCTTCGTTACTCGCTACAAAATCAAATCTATCTTTAGAAAAAAATGAATCATGAGACCCGCGTCGGTGACTGTGGTGGAACAGAGACTGCAAGCAAGCAGGTTTGGCGAATCAGTGGTCCTAGCTTGCAAGTTAAATCATTGGTTAGTCACGTTAATGCGCAATTGCAAACAAGTGCTCTCAAAGCTGAGGTGTTTTGATTCCCAGGATGCTACATGCTATAAGCTAGCGGGCGACTACCTGAGTATAATTCCACTCTACGATGACTGATTTCATGATGGAAGCAGAAATGGAAGCACCTGCTACTCCCGCAACAAACGACGGTGGTGACGAAGACCAACACCCGTGGATCGCTAGCGAGTTAGTGAGCTGAGGAAGTGTTGACAGTTGTGACACCATAGGATTGACGGGAGCCGAGAGAGCGCAGCATTAGCGTTAGCGTTAGCATTAGGGAAATCCTTCGCAGCTGTGTGCAAGCTGTCTGTGACGCTGAACACACCTCTACCTGCCTCAGCGGCCTGTGAAAGGCTATTTAGCATCGCAGGACTAGTCTTCAGCCCAAGAAGAGCGAGACTGAATTCTCGCAATTTTGAAAACCAACTTCTTTTGAAGATGAACAGGACATTTTTCAGTTTCAAGTAATGACTGGGTTGTTACTTTCGGTGCTGCTTTAGTATTGATCATGTTTTGATATTTGAGTCATTTTGTGGATGATCAGATGGAGTTATGATGGTAGCAGTCGGCCAATTGCAGATTCAGCTTGAGCAAAACCTTTGTCTATTGTGTTCAAATCAGGCCCATAGGAGTTTACAAGGCAGGTGTCCTTTCTCATAACACTGACCTGATGCATCAAGTGGATATTTTTTGCTGAACATAATATTATGCATTTGCCCTCTACATCCTCTAGTCGGAATGAGCATACTTATAAACACACTGTTACAACTCCTTCATAGTGTCATATTGCTTTTCGGAGAATTATGATGATAGTAGATGCAAAAGTATACTTATGTACAATATATTATGTTGAACATTGTTGCTCCTGGATGGATCACAGCCAACCCAATTATTTTCAACACAGCTCCATGTCCTTGGTCATGGTGGCCACAGCACTTAAAAGAATAAACTTCATAATTCTCAAAATTCTGACCCTTTGCTTTTTTATTAACAGCATTTACTTGTACTTTTACCTTCAGGTAAAACAGGTTATGATGTTCATTTAATGTTCAGGTTATGATGTACATTTAATATCAGAAAATTACTTTTGTACTTAAGTACAGTAAATATCAGATACTTTAAGACTTTTACTCAAGTAGTATTCTAATAGTTGACTTTTTACTTTTACTGGAGTAGTTTTCCATTAAGGTATCTTTACTTTTACTCAAGTATGGCTTTTGAGTACTTTATACACCACTGCTTATTTCCAAACTGAGCACAGCTAACATTGACTGAGCTAGTGCTAGCGTTCACATTACTCATAACATCATTGATCAACTTACTGGAGGGACCTAAGTCAATGCTTTTTGCCAACGGCTATGTTTCCATTTGAAAAACCTAGAGAATAACTCAGATGGAGTCAGTTATTGATATTCTTTTAAAACAAAATATGTACATTAAACTAGATGTTTAAAAAACTAAAATGAAAGAAATCTTACAAATGTTTGACTTGATTACAATAATGCCATTTGGAAACTATCCTAATAAGAACGACAGGATCAGTCATTTCAGGAAGTCCTCTAACGGCCGAAGTAATTATAACTGAAGCAAAGGAGGAAGTCAGGTGAAGTTAGGTGATTAATGGCGCAAAGTTTTTTCCCCGCTGATATCCAAACACACATCTCTTCCTGTTGTGATAGGCGGACCGATTATTTTCATAAAATCAGTGTTTTTGTGTTAATTGACAGAGTTTTGATTATTTTTGCAAAATTATCACCAGTTTCTCTATGACACTCCATCATTGCTCATGCACGTTGGACAGCTAGTGCTATCCACCCCACATAACTTCTCTTCAATGCATCACCAGTCACCATGTATAAGTTTACATTATTAAAGATAACATATTAATTTTAATGATTCAGCATTCCCATCAGGTAGGCTATGTAAGCTCAATATGATGTGACAGAAATATCACTGACCAACAATCTACATTATAACTTAAAGCTCATGAACACACCAAAGTCGGACGATCGCCTTCTGCACTGACCAAACAGAACCATCCAAGGAGCATGTGAATGCACCATTAACCTTCCGTGCCGTCCGTCCCGACTCTAGTCTGACTCAACCGGTCCTCGCTCGTTCACTCGGTGTCATTGCTGCGGTCTGCCGACCTGTCTCGACTCCAGTCACTCATTGGTTGTCCTGCTTCCTATGTTTTTGAGTAAGACTGCTCCATCGTAGCAGGCAGCATGAACAGTAACCTATGATAAGAGCGAGTCGATGAGTCAGGGATTCATAGCACTCGACAAAAGGGGGAACCAGTACATGCTGGACACAATACTTTTCAGAAAAGTCATTGAGAAAGATGTTTGTTCATTTTTGCACATCATTACTGCCTGTGTCTCTCCATAATGCTGTTAGCAGTGGTGGGCCGTCAGGGCCTGCAAGGCCTTCTCTGCTGGCCTAAACAGAATCACAAAGTTATAGCTATTTTATAATTTTTCTTAAATACACTACATGTATTATAATTTATAAAAATAGTTTTCCCATTATCTTATGTTCTCATTGCACAGCTCCTGTCTTCCTCAGTTGCTCTGCTTCCAGTGCAGCTTGTTTTAAGTAGAGCTTTTATCCAATCAGATCTCACCTCTGTGTCTCTAGCTAAGAAGAGAGGCCCGAGGCCTGCAGACTCACAAGTGAATCCATGTGCAGTATCAGTGAATGGGGACGATATTTTTGATTGTCATAGTCTTCAACCAATCAGATCTTTAGTTTGACATGTTGGGCGTATTCTTTGACGTGTCAGAGCTGCTAGCTGGCTTACAAGTACGTGATTGGTCAGTGGGCTAGCCTGACATGTTGGGCGGTGACAATCCCAGTCGAGTGGACATTTTCAGCCCTCAAACGCATTAAAACGTAGTCAAGAAATACAACTGGGGAGGCTCGACTGTCTTCACTGGCATCCATGAATGGAGAAGGACTTCTTACTGGAACTAAAACGCACGGATGTACTGAACAACCGTGAGATTAAACTCTTCATTAACAAAGAAAGGAGGATGGACTTTGTCTTTAAATAGTGAACAGCAGCTCTGGTAAGTTAAATGTGTTTGTTTTTACATCTGCAGTAGCTTTAATATGCTTGTTTATATATTATTATTTGTACAACTTGTTTTTATGAAGATGGATTTTTGTTTGGTTTAATATGTGATAGGAACGTCCAATGTTGCTCTGGGGACATATTTAGCTGGTGCCAGTGTTGGTCTCGTTCTGACTGAGGAAAACCTGAGAAATCAGGACTGCTAGCATTAGCTTTTGAACCATGGCGACTGTTTCATTGAGTTGAAATTGTTGTAAGTGACTGTTGTGATAAAACTGTAATAAAACCCACAGCCTTACCATTCGTAAGTGTGTGGGACCCAAACTAAAGACTCTTGTTCTTTAGACTAGTCTAACCCTCTTCCGCTGTCCATGAAACGTGTGATACACAGGTGACGACTGACTCTACCAGAGGAACTTACTGTAAGTTCCTCTGGGTGAAGACTGTGAGCAGTGTTCGTCAAAATGGTGAGAAACATAAAATAGGCAGTAGTAAGGTACAGACGTTCTACGTAACTACTCATACTGGGTGGAAATAACACAGACAGTCAGAGAGCTGATGAAGTTAAGCCAAAGACCCAATCACCTTTAAAGACCCAGTTAAATAAGAAATAAATGATCCTGTGTCCCTGTGTTAATTGTTGATTTATCTTGTTATATGCCAAATGTATGTAAAGACAAACCCCCGTATTTGTACATTAAAATCCCTGTCTTTTCTCTTCTGTAGAACAGTTTTGAATGTTTGATGACACATCCTGCGCTCAGGGGGCATTTACAAAAATAATCTTTGGGCCACTAGCTAGCCACACCGTTCATATACTGTAAAACCACACATCATCGTTGGATCTGCAGCGTGAACGGGTCCTGCCCCAGGGAAAGAAGAGGAGGGGCAGGCATGCACCTAACACGATGGTAACTCCGTTAGTAGTCCGACCAACCTTCAGGGACTAGTGTCCCACAAAGGGCTCGGTAAATACCTTCGGCCTTTTATCTCACCCCGTAGCTAAGTCGTTAGGATTTCGGAATTATTGTCTTTCTGAGAGTCTTGTACGGTTACGCCCAAGGCACTCTCAGTGGGATAAAACACAGTACACACAGTAAAAACAGTTTCACAGGATCAGCAATGAACCTGCTGGAGGAGGACGAGCCGTAGAATGAAGTGGTTATTTCTCCAGAAGCACACTGGAAGTTAATATCCACTGTGTGAACCAAACCCTCAATCTCAGCGGCCACTCTCAGACTCTTCACGCTACTTTGGGAATGCTTATGGAAGGACAGCAGTGACTTTATATGTGGTTATATTTTTTGTAATGTATTTCTGAAATTAATCTAGAAATGTTATTCACACGGATGGCTGGGGATTCATTCCGGCTGGACTGACTACTCCCTTGTGTGATAGTGAAAATAGAGGCGGTCTGGGAGTAGTCATGGATGGGGCAGTACTGCAGTGAAGCTCAGTGTATGTTCTGCAATGATAAAAGCTGGTGCTGTATTATTGGAATGTTGACACCAAGCACACACTTTCCCTTTGCTACAGCTGTAATTTAACATAGCCTAATTAATTAACACCATGGCGTGATTAAACATTGTTTTGTGTCAAGTAAACTGAAAATTCAATTAAAAAGAGATACCACTGGCAACTGCTTCACCCCCACACCCCCTGTGAGCCAGCATGTGTAACCCAAGAAATGTAATTATAACAAAACCAGTGTGAGGAGCACACTCAGACCATTTCATTTACATGCACCTCGCTGGTAACAGGTAGGAGTCCTATTGTCTGCAGAACAGCCTCTGACGAGGTCATAATGACAACTGTGGATCATTGCACTCTGCAGGCAATTCTTCATCTGCTTCTGGTAGATCAGTTGGAGTTGTTGGAGATATTACAGATTATCTAAAATCATTAACACTGTAAGATTTGTACTTCCGGCTTACATGACTACTGAAGGACATTACTTGTAAATTCACAGTTTTTGAATAGACAACAGTCACATGCTGCTTCAAATGAGCCCTGAGATGGCCTATGCATTTTTCTGGCGCACAGAGGACCTTACAGTCACACAATTCACAACAAAATGTGACCTACACTTTAGGTTTACCAGACTGTTTATGTACTCTTGAAAGGTGGGATTTTAACGCACCAGTTGTCTTGAAAGTTCAGGTGCAGTCTGTATACAGGCACGGGAGTGGTTAGACAGGCCTGGTAATGTCTGTAATGCTTTAAGAGGACATCTTGACTGGGGTGGAAAAACTTGCATCCAAATCCTATGAAGGAAAGATAAGAACATGTTAACAATGTGCATAGTTGTCAAAACTCCTTGCAAACCTAACAGCTTCACATTCCCTTATTTTAAAAGTTGCTCAAAGATGGGCAATATTTATTGCCAAGGAGTAATGGTACATTTTTTACTAAAACAGAAAAGCAGTTTGCCATGATTTATTAAATGTACACTGAGAACTGAGAATTTAAAAGATGTATCCACTAAACTAAGGTAGACGGCATGCTGCAGCTTGAGCTGACGTGGACCAGCCGGAATTGCTATCTCTAACCGAAGGCACTGGTGTAGCGCAGTGACGTTTTTTTCCCTCTCTTCTTCTTCTTCTGCTACTGCTGCTGCAGCTGCTTCTTCTTCTTCTTCTCCTGAATTTGTGGCGGTTGGCGGGTTTTTTTCTTTATTGAACTTTATTGAACATTGTCAACAGACATTCAGCAGATCATGAACATTCTTACACAAATAAGATTTAGGTATAAAAAGTAAATGTCAATCAAATAAAATCCAAAAAAAATAAGGTATCTAAACATAATGGTATCTTAAGAGGGGCAAAGAAAATAATGTTTTATTTTATTATTTAAAATATATAATTATAGTATATATATATATACACACATACATACATATATGTACATGTATATATTTACTAAAATCTACCCATGCACAGTGGCCTTAATTACCTCAGCAGATGCCCAAACCACTATGCTAAGTTTTCTCGACTTAAAAGTTTCAGTGGACTGCACTCCAACTAAAGTTGACATTTTGAGTTAGCTCAACTTTTTTCAAAGGGATTTGTTGACTCAACTTTAAAAAAGGTGTTCGTACAACACATTTGAAGTTGGGCTTTTTAGAGTGCTGCAACGTGATTGATCAATGCTACTCAGACTACAAACGGAAACCTAAAAGCTTGCATTACCAAAATATTATACAGATTCCACATGTTTATGTCGATTAGTCTGACCTCAAAGGTGCTTTTTTGGGTTAAGCTGTGGAAAGTGTGCAGGTTGAGTTGTTGTTATGAAGCTTAGTGGAAGTTCAGTCAGGAAGACTTTCTTTTCACTCTCGTTTATCCGCAAGTCTGTCTTTCCAGGTGCGACCGTGGCTTACTGGATAGAGAGGGTTGTCCACCAACCGAAAGGTCACCGATTCGATCCTCGGCTGCACCGTGTCCTGTGTCGAAGTGTCCCTGAGCAAGACACTGTACCCCTAACTGCTCCCCGGGCGCCTGTCATTGGCAGCCCACTGCTCCCTATATATACAGGGATGGGTCAAATGCAGAGAATAATTTCCCCACTGTAGGACTGATAAAGGAATGTTTCTTCTTCTTCTTCTACTCTATCATCTGATTTGGGGCGTTCACTCACACAGTTAACCAACCAGATTCTGCCCCAATCCCCCAAAGCCAATCACATTGTTGCAGTCAAATTTTAAAATAGATTTTCCTCTCTGCTGCTGTCAGTTGTCATTTCAGTGCAAACCGACACAACCCTCCTCCACCCCATTCACCTCCAGTCTCCATCACACCCAGGGCCCACTCCTGCTCCTCATCCCATCATCAGATCTTCAGCAACTCCCTTCATCACTACCACCACCACCAGGGTCTAAACTCCAGGGGAAATATTCCTGATCTAACCACAGCATCATTACGCCCTTTAGTATAATACGTCACAATGGAGTCCAATCGCCAACGACTCTTCACTGTTTATCTCATCATGCATGTATGATAAATTATTATTTTCTTTCCTGATTAAACTGGACCCACCATGTTACTTATAAACATTTACTGTCTATCATATATCTTATGAGCACAAACTATGTACACAAATGTGTGTACACATGATGATAAAATCCAAAAGATTAAGTATTTACTACATATAAAATTTGCATTGGACAGTTCCAGTTCATTTTCAATGGGTCAGCATTTGTCAATACAATACATCTCAACAATCAGACATGTGCTTGAACATATGGTGACACATAGATCTTGGGTGACACAGAGAATTGATGATGTCCGCTCCAATGATCCAGCTCTGTCTGTTACGAACAGGCGCTCATTCATCAAACTCTGATGAGGAAATAAGGAGAGTGAACCTCTCTTGTGAAACTGTCATACAGCATCAACATGTGCAGTGACTGGGATCCAGATTGACAAATTTTATTCAGCTGAGTAAAATGAATGCATTACACCAGTTGCTTATTTACATATGATTTACATATGACACGGCCTAATGCCTATCTGGCTACTCTTGGCCTACTTAAAGGATGGCTTGCCACAGCAGAATTAGCATTAAACTAGATGCAAACAGAACAAAGCTAGACATCTATCATGGATAGATGCAGGGCTTCAGGATAGGAACTGGCCCACTCATTAGTTATACTTCAAACTTACATGATGTTTTTTTTCCTTTACAATGGTTTCCCATGTGAAATGCAAATATATAGTTCTTTAAAATATGCATACACATTTTCTAAGCAAACTTGGAATATTCTATTCAATTTTCTTTTTTTCTCCGATCCACACACTATTAACTAGGGCTGTCCTCAACCAAAGAAACTCTTAGTTCACTAACACTCAAGTTTGTTGGCTAATCTGTAAAGCACATTTCCACAAAGAATGATGCAAAAGCACCACTTTAAATCATGTTTATCAGAGATGTGCTCACACGTTAGAATTAAGTCAGTCAGCATGACAAAAAAAAGGCAAATTACCCAAAAATGAATTTAGCCAACAAAGACAATAAGTGATTAGATGACTAAGAAGGGGCAGCCCTAGTATCAATACTACTGTCCTTGGAGTCTTTAGTACATAGATTAACAATATTGCCTCCATGTGTAGAATGCAAACGTTTGAGACGTGTTTTTCCCTCACACGTCTAACTCAACAGATATACTCTCATTGTAATCTATGCAGCTGTCTGAGCAGGCTCTGTGCGTCTCACTGGCAGAACTGTGACCTGAAATTTTTATTTGTTCTGATATTTAACTAAAATCCAAACGTGAACCTGCTTGTGGCACTAGTAAGAGGATCACCAACGTTAGTATCCTCTTGGCACGATGAATGTCTGTGCAAAATTCCTCGGCTATCCATCCAGTAGTTGTGCCGAAAGATCCTGTTACTTTACAAAGCGGTAGTTTTGGGATTCACTCCGTTCCACAGTAAACCGTGTAAGTAAGGAGAGCATTGTACATAATTATAATGACTTTCCTGTTAATAAATACCTTTGTTCTGATTTTTAACCTAAAAAACCCACACATTTTGTGATTACCTGATGCAGTTTCTCCAGTGTCAACAGTAGGATGTAGAGTTGGTTTTTATGTAAGCGAGTATGCAAGAGAATAAAAAGAAGACGATTTGGACGTATACTGTATATTAGCCCCATCACTAATTATAATGTTATGAAGTTTTTGAGGCAGCCCAAAGAAATGTATTAAATCTAAACCACAAAGGAGCTCTTTCCACACATCCAGTCTCACAAACATTCCTTTCATTTTTTTTCCTCAGTAGTGAAAAACTGTATCATCTGCATACAATTGGATTCTGCATTCAGTCAGCTGTGTTGGAAGGTCATACAAGCATATAGGTAGAAGGACAGTGGCCCAAGAGAAAAACTGACTCCTTCCTGGTGAAAAGGATTAAAACCGTTTAATTTGAACAAATTCAACGCTGAGCACGCGCATCAGAAAAACGGACTGGATCCGGTTCAAAATTAAAATCAGTATTTAATGTACTACACAAAGTTCACTTACAAACTAAATTAACTATCAATAGTAATGTTCTCGAGAACAGAGACCACATGCACGCGTCCTCACAGGTCTGAATTCAGGTCCTGAAAAAGAGGGGCGGAAGTGGTCTGAGGAATGCTCTCTAGAACGCTGTCTTTTATATCCCCTGACCGTCGGAAAGTGTCCGAAACTGTCATAAAACATCTGAATGATCCTCCGTGGTGATCAGTGATTGGCTCCATTTGAATTCTGTCCCCTCCCATTATCGATCCTTTAGCAAAACATCCTGGCTCCTTGCAAAACATCTTGGCTCCACCTCTCCGTCTTGGTCAGCTTTGGCATTTGACCCACCCACTGGCCCCATCCTCCATCGATGAGGTCGCCTCCATTTGCAGCTGCATGTCTCACTCAGAATCCCTATCTGACCCTCAAGATTTATTCTTAGTGTTTTAATACCTACAGTGACTGTACTTCTATGATTTAATACATTCAATGAGTTAATATACTGTAACATATAATATCTTCGATAAGTAAGAATAATGTAAACATATTGTGACTAACATATATATTATTGTGACACTTCTACTCACCACTAGGGGTGTTATTTAATCCTACTTATAATGTGTTTAATACTGAAATTCTCCACACTATGAGGAAAAAAGTATTCTACACAGGAGTTGTGTGAAGTCTGATAAATGTCCTCTAGTGATGTCACGTTGGTTGGCTCTGAAGACTACAAGTTTGACAATTAAGTAGGTTTGTTGCCTAAACTTAAGGAGATTTCTGGCAGAACTTAAGCCGAACTACTCCAATGTGCTTTGGTGGTTTAGTTGCATTGCGACAAAGATCCTCAATGCCCTCAAGCAAGCCCACGAGCAGCATGCTATTCCATCTTGAGCGGCCCTCCAGATCTTCACATTTCTTTGAGAGTAAGTTGACTGGAGTGGTTCACATAGCAGCCTTGGCTTGGAGTTTGACTAACTGTCCAGCATAGTACTTGGTTGAGCATTCGAGGCTTTAAAGCAGCGTATACCACTCTCTTGACAATCTCAGAGATGGTCGAGTCTCTGAGGGCATTTTGTCCATCTTCTCAACATTTTCCAAGCAAGACCTCTTTCACATCTATAGTGGCAGAGACTCTTGTTCACAAAGCACTCTAGGATTGTTACAGCCTGCTTTAGCTGTGTCAGGTTTTGCTTGGCCAGCCAACCTGAAAGTTATATTAGCGATTATGAAGCCTACTACCAACATCTTTAAAATATTACTTAACCCTTACATACTGTTCATATTTAATGCCTTCACAGTATGACCTATTTATTTAGAATGTCTAAATAGCCTATGCCTCGTTAATAAATGTATGATTAATCCTTAAAAAATGTTTCAGAGAGCAGGGAGAGTATTTTTTAAGTTTTACAACATTCGTTTTTGGAGAAAAACATCTACTATTACACATTACCATGTCCTGGTTTACATAACACATAAAAACATCAAAGCCATAATGATTTAAATATATTTTATTGAATTTGAATTTATAATATAACCATGTTTAATCATTGCAACCATCAAATGCTGTCCTCACTGCTGTATCATAAGAAATCATAACTGTCAATATTAATTCAACATTTATCACTTAGAACACAAAATATTACATAATACAATGCTTATTATAAACTAGTCAATAGTCAGTGATCAGAGCTGTCTTCCTGCTCCGACACATCCTCCAAAATCACTATCAACCTCCTCATGTTGGAAGAACAGATCGAGGGCCTGTTGCACACTAAATCTTGCTGCCATGATGTCAGTCACTGAAATGGCAGCTCAGGTACCTTTATAATGTTATGACCTCCGTCACCACTGGCCTGTACAGTTTCACAGTTTCAAGATTCGGGTCAAATGTGACTCAAAACAGCCTCAGTGTACAGAAATGTGTAGCATCTGTACAAAAGTATAACATTTTACAATATTTAAATTTTTGTGTATTTTGGGTCACTTTAGGAAAAAGTCATCAAATTTCAGGCTAAAAGAATGACGTTTAGGGTATTTTTACTGCTGTCAGATGTCAAAACGGATCAAATTTGACCCGAACAGTATGTACGAGTTAAGGATCCATTTAATAGTCACATTTCAGAGAAGCTACTGCAAAACACAGCCTACATTCTTCTTCACTTCGCAGCGCCCCCTCGAGTACTCTTTTAAACTAGTTTATGCACAGCAGAAAGGAAGAGAAACGGAGTGTTTGAGCTCCTCGGCTCGTCATCTACTTGACGCCAGGAGGTTCCTCATGTGCGCGGATAACTCTGCAGGGAAGAGGATATAGTTGCTAGTGTAGGCGTCTGGTGACAGCAGAGAGAACAGGCCCTGGGCCTTTCTGTTGATTTGACTGTTTGAGGTTACCCCAGAGAGCATGGGGGGAGGAGAAGAACCCTCCGCTGTTCTGGAGAGCCACCAGGCAGAAGAAGAGCAGAGAAAAATATGTTATACTGCAAGAGGTGTTTTCATATCTCAGGGTGAAATGACTGCATGAGTCAGACATGACAAAAAAGAGTCGCCTGGCCTTGTGATAGATTTTGCAGACAAAGATGCAAAGATATAACTGTTGCCTTTCATAGTTTCAGAATCTTACGTGGTTGTATCGATAAAAAAAATATTCCTGATGCTCAATCAAGCTTTCATTCAGCTACATACTGTCTCTGTAACATGATTAAGGATACTCTCAAGTAATGTGTGGCTCTATGAGGCTTAACCTCCTCAAATGACAATACAAGAGACTACTTCTGTCATAACGATTGTCTCTCTACACAGAAAAAGTTACACATTTGTCAAATTGTTTTCAATCAATTGTTAATCATCACAGAACAGCAGGGATGGGTTATAATGTTGGTCATGATTTCTATCTTCTAATTTTCTAACACTGTTTCTTGAATTATGACACTTGCAAAATAATTTGTAGACAAAAACAAATGACCCCTCCCCCAAAGAGATTTGTTTACTGAGCAATGAATGACACTACGCCACCTCCTACGACTAGTTCCGCTTCGGTAGTGGACTATACCAAGGCGCCTTAGCACAACTAATACAGTACCCCTCTCAAGTCTCCACAAATGAAGACAACAAACCCGCCAGGGTCCCAAAGACTAACAGACTAACAACGCTTTGTGAATATATTACTAATCTTCCTTCCCAAACATACCATTTTAATGTCTGCTCTCGCATCTCCCACTCTGACATTGGAAATCAATGAATCAGTGAACACACACACATCTGGGCTTTTAAGCCTGATGTGCTTAAAGAGATATCCAAGTCAAATGCCCCAGTGTGGTAAGTCCTGTACATATCAAATATGTAACTGTGTGGGGAAGATAGTCGCGATATGATAGAGAAACCACAAATTCAAGTCTTTTCATTATTACATGGTTGGCAGTAGCGTTGGTTTGTGTTTATGTAATTTAGGAATCTGTTTATTGGGATATAAACTTTGTACCACTGTTTGTTGTTAAAACTAGTCAGCAGTGTACACACATTCTCAAGTATAAGAAGAAATTGATGATTCAAATTCTCTACGTAGAAATGAGCTATGCCTGGTTTAATAAATGAGGCTGCGACTTGTGTTATCTTTAACAAGTTTGCCCAGTTTCCTATGACTTTTCCTGGTTCATCCATAAAAAGTGTTGCGAACTGCATTTTTTGGTTGGTGACATCATTTCTAAAAGGTGTAGACACTCGAGTGAATGAAAACCCAAGGAGTTTCTGCAGTTTCCTTTCATTGAACCCTTGTGTTTGGCACCAGCAACCACACCACATGGCACATCTGGCTCATTTTTGAGAAACAGGGACTGAACCTCTTGACTGTGTCTGCATGATGGGTGAGCCACAGCCACATAATGTAATGTTTGGAGGAGCAGGTTGTTTGCTTTACCAGGCAGGTGTTACTAATGAAGTGACTATTGAGTGGATATTAAACTGAGGAAAGATACAGCCGACCGAAATGAAAGTAGATCAGATTGTTTGGCTTGCAAGACATGTCCGTGTCTTGTCATGTAATATCTCAACTCAAATGGGGTTTCTAAAACAGACCCTATTTCCCATTCCCATCATTTTCCATTAGACCATTATTATACTATACCTGATAAATTGGGATGGCAGCCCTTTCAAAAACACACAGCATCAATCAAGCAATATTAAAACTACACACTTCTTTGACTCCTAGTCCAATCTGTGTATTCACATAGGACAGTTTAAAAACAACCTACCTTTGATCAAATAGTTTTACGCAGTAAGAAGGGAAAGTATAGAAAATGACAGATGACACAATAACAAAAACACATATTGACATATCTTAAACACCATGAAAGCTAGATAAAATGACTGTGGTTTAAGCATTTGAAACATTCAATGGTGGAGGATAATTGAACATGTAGAAGGAGGCAATTCCACAGTTTGGGCCCAGCCACGGAATAAGCACGGTCAACAAACAACTGTTTATGAGATGACCTCAATTTATTTTATGTCTTATGTTGATAAGTTTCTTCAAACAAGCCCACATCAGAGCATCAAGAGTGGTATCCTCCACTTTCTATTGAGAAGAAATAGTCTTTCATAAGTTGGTAGTGCTATGCAAGGGTTGGATATGTTAATACACGTTATCATAACTGATAATAAACAAAATTCATCAAAAGAATACATATTTCAACAACAGATTTATTAACAAAATGAAAGTAAATCATAATTTATTCCCAGTGGTTGCATTGTATTCAGTTGGCCAATCTTAAACATGTCTCTTTGGGTCAACAGTTGGAGTCCATGTTCTAGCCTGGCAGTAACCTCCTACTTGAACCTCCTGAAAAGTGAAGCCAATGTAGAAGTGCCTTGCATTTGCATTCTCTCTACTGTCCATCAGGGGGCGACTCCTCTGGTTGTATAGAAGTCTATGAGAAAATGACTCTACTTCTCTCTTGATTTATTACTTCAGTAAACATTGTAAACATGAGTTTATGGTCTCAATCTCTAGTTTCAAGTCTTTTTCAATACAGCTTTGTTGGGAACGAAAGGGAGTGTTTGGTTATCAGCAAATATGAAAACTAAACTATCAACATCAATGCAGTTATTAACATCAATAAGTTCATTAACAATTACTAATAATAACGGGGCACCACCCTGCGAACAGGGACCGATAACCAAACTATACATTGAGTCTTAAAATTAGTGTTCACTCAGAACGTCCACAGTCAAAGTACTGTTCGACATTCAGAGTGAACAGTGAAGGTTGAATTCGAGCACAAGCTGTTTTCTCACACATATGCACAAGTAATCACAGAAGACTGTTATTTAAAATATAACAGTTTATTAAATCCAAATAAAATCAAAAGCCAACAAACACTATCATACAACTAGAAAATGCATTGGAATGCTGAAAATGTGTTGGAATGCTGAAAGCTGAAATGAATCGCAAAAAAATTGCTGATAATACAGAAATGGGAGACCAGCTGTCTGAAAAAGGCCAATAGGATTGAACTAGGGCTGCAACTAACGATTATTTTAATAATCGATTAATCGGGTGATTATTTCTTCGATTAATTGATGAATCGGATAAAAAAAAATTTCTTTTTTAAAAACGTTAATTTCCAACCCTTTATTCAAAACAGAACTGATCTTCAGAAAGTGCACAAACAGGTTGCTCCTTGAACATCCCTGAGCTGTCAAAGTAATAATTAAAAAACAAAAAAACAAATAGACTAACACAAAAAACATACACATGTGCACAAAAATATGTATATTTTATTTTTAAAGGGACCTGAGCTGTCAGAACAATACATCATTTATAAAAAATAAAGAAAAATACAAATCAGAAAACTTAACAGGATTTGTTTGAATGTCAGAACTTGTTCTCTACACTACACTCACAAACTCAATCATCACCGTGGTGCTCCCGTGCCATATTATGTCGCTTTTGCATATCTTGCAATGAACACACTTTTTCAATTTATTAAGTGTGAAATGCTCCCACACCTTGGACGACTTAAGTCGTACTGATTTCTCTGCCTCCGCCATGTTTTAGAACAACGTTACGAGTCCGATGGTCTTTCCTCTGTTGTAAATTGTTTGAGTGCATGTTTACTTTTATTGTGAAGAGCATGAAAACGGAAGTGATTTTACTGTAAAGAGACAGGAAGTAGCATGATACATGCTTATTCACGACAACAATGATAATGATAAGTGAAAACCTATATGTCGGGTGCAAGAGCGTGGTCTGTTCACTGTAACAGTTGTTAAACTGCAGTTTTCAGGAAGTAAAGTGTTCCGTTCAAAACCAGACGTGTCTTGGTCGTCATTAGAAGCTCCACTTCACAACAACCTGCGCTGTGCTCCGCTCTGTTTCTCCGCGACTCATTGAGTGCCGTAATAATCGCGCGACACAACGAATCGATAATGAAATTTGATAATCGATAATGAAAACTATTTTAATAATCGATTATTATCGATAAAATCGATTCGTTGTTGCAGCCCTAGATTGAACTGCACTGCTGAACACCCTTAGAAGAAAGAAGCTAAGAGCTGAATTACCATGCAGGAAAAGCTCAAAGTAATAGTAGTAAAAGTAGTAGTAGTATTGCCTACATTCACTTCCTATATAGAGCCTGTGGTTACAGCTCATTACACGTTATAAAGACACAAAGCATGGTTGCTAAGTTTTCATTTAAATTTCGTGCAAATTTTTCACCAAATTTCCAAATCAAATGAATCTGTGTTTCGATCCTCTGTTGGTCCACCCAATGTTGTTATCTTTCAACAGAGAGTTTTTGTTCCATTCGTGATGGCTTTATTAATCACATCACAAGGGTATCATACCACATGATTGTGACCAAATATATTAAAGAGCCCCTATTATGCTTTTCCTTTTTTTCCCTTTCCTTTAGTGTGTACATATATTTTTGGACATATAAAAGGTCTGTCGAGTTACTCTCCCCCTAAGAAACACTGCTCATTAGCTGCCTGAAACGGCTCGATTGAATTTACTTTCGTGACATTGTGAGATCACAATGTTCATTTACATAATACCTCCTACCGGCTAGTTTGAAACGCCCTCAATACAATTCTGTATATGGTAAGGAACGGGACATTTCTGACGTATGGGATACGTGGTTGACCAATCACAACAGATTGGGCTAGATGACCAATCAGGGCAGACTGGCCTTTCAAGAGGGAGGAGCAAGCGCTTAAACAGAGCGTTTCAGAGAGGGTGAGAAGAGGTGCAGCAGGACAGCCAGGATGAGAAAAACAAGGCAGTTTTTGAGCATTAAAGCATGTAAACATGCTGTAATAGTAAATTGAGATAAAAATATGCACCCAAAAAACAGCATAATAGGGACTCTTTAACTCTTTAAGGGTGAATTTTGGAATATCTATTGGCTTGTAAACACCATTGCACCGCCCATGCAGGCAGGCATAATACTAATAGCGCTAAATTAAGAAAATTTATGAAATTTGGTCAGTTGATCAGCATGATAGAAAATTCTAAAAGCATAAAGAGTGCAGGTTGTAAATTGACATGTCTGGAAGCCTCTCGTGTAGCTGTAAAACTGAAACACGGCCCATATTTTATCACATGAACACATGCTATGTACTACATTAACAAATGAATTCCCCGCAGAAAAAAAGATACTGGTCCTCTAAAGTCAAGCCGGACTCATTTAGTCGTAGAAGATGAATTGCATCGGTTATGACTACACATACAACCTACATATCATTTGTGCAGCGCCTGCAAATGTTATATCACTTTTTACGGCTAATTCAAGCAGAGTGGAGTACACCAAATAAATCATGGCAAGTTGCAGCCGTTTGCATGAATTATTGAATTTAATTTCTTCAGGCTCATGTTGTGACACAGTGGTGTTTGGCTTGTGTTTTAAAATGAATTCACAATAGAGGACTGCTTACTTCCTCCGCTGGCTTTTCTCTTCATCTTACTTACGTCTCTGTTGCTCCCAACTTAACCTTTATCATGTCTTCTGTTGTAAACAACTATTCATATTCTCTCATATTCTATTCATATTCTGTTCTATCAAGTAACCTATTTACAAACATATATAAAAGACTGGCTGCTCTTCAGATTTGATTGATTAGACATGATTAGACTCTCTAACAGTTAATCCCATTAACACTGTATATATTTGTAAAAAAAAGAAAGAAAGAAAGTAAAATACAGCAATGCAAACATTTCTAATCTGTAAACACATTCAAAGCCAAATATGTGTCGCTGTGTTTCTCTTTAATTGTAAACCCACCACTGAGAATATGCCACATTCTGTTTCCTATGGAATGTGCTTGCAGTCTCTTAATGCAGAGCACTGGGCAAAGCTGAGATCTCTGAAGTCAGTCCATCTATTTTTAATAACTATTAGCAAATGAATAATAGCTATACTGAATTGAAAATTTGTGAAAATGTTATTTCAAATTGATACGAAATAAGCATTGTTTTTCTTACCTGGCTGCCAGAGCCTTGTGCAGTCAAAGACCTTTTAGTTTATGGAAATTATGGTAATTGCTCTTCCTCTCTATCACCACCTGTCTTTGCGATGGTAACCAGTGCCTGAGCCCGGCACTCCAGTGAGTGAGCCGTGCTGAGAGCCCATTTGACTCTCAGAAAAGAAGGGGATTATGGCTCATAATTGACAGAGGGCAACAGGATTTGGTGGGATTTATTGCCATCTGAGCACATCCTTGCACACTGCCTGTCTGCTCTCAAATCCATTGGCTGTCCAACGACATCGTCTCCTCCAGAGTACTGAGGCCTAATATCGCAATCATGGCTGTGTTAGACAAAATGCGTTTAATTCCTCACTGCCTGTGCACGTTGAACCCTCAAATAAATGGGAGGATTCAACGATTAAATACACATATGAGAATGAAGTCTGTAATTATTCACAAGGAGGACGGATAGGAAGGCACGGAAACATTGACTTGAGAATTGTAGGTCAAACTGAAAACAGCGGGGCATTTTAAGAAGCTGCTGGGATGAGCGAGTGGCTGTCTAAGTGCACACATTAGTGGCCTTTTGCGCCTGGTAATTACGCACTTCAGCAACACACACACACGGCAACACACAAGATGAACATTGTGCAGGCGCAGAGCGAGAGAGAGCCGTGACGCATTCGGGGGGCCAAGCGGCATCATCCAGCCACTCTGGGGTCCTGAAGTGGCCAAGAGAACAATCCAGAGCCAGGAGGGGGGCCCCCAACAAGCCAGATTGACCTTGTCTGCACTAACAGGTCGAGTAGAATAAATGGCAGGAAGGTGAACATCAGTCTTTAGGACCATGGCAGATTTCAGGAGTGATGATTTCCAGCCCTCCTCCCAAGCCTACAGTGTGCAGTGAGAGGCCTAGCATCTCCTGTTCTGAGGCCTACAATCTGTTAGATTCTCATTCAGCAAAGTCAGAGTTTTCCTGGCTGTACTCTCACCTGCAGGATCGTACATCAGATTGAGCTCATTTGTCTTCCTAAGCCATGGACCCGGAGGGAATGAGGTGGACGGGCCACAAAAACACTTTAAATGGGAGAAATGGAGAGATGGAGGATGGGAAAAGCTGCAACACTAAACCTAAAGATTAAAAAAGCCAAAGTTTAAAGGGGTGATTTTTACTTTTCCTCAGTACAAAAAGTTGGCTTTTATTTAGTAAAATAGTACTTTCAGTGCTACCAGAGATCTAGTGTACCAATGATCTCGCCATTTCTCACGTTTGCAAATGTAGCGTGATAACAACATAGATAATAAAAGTTCTGTAGTTTTGAGTTTCAAATGCGGTGTCATTTTTGCAGTAGTGGCTTTTTTGTATCAGCAGAACAACATTGTTAATAATAATAATAATGTATTTTACTTGTAACGCACTTTTCATTTTTTTTTTTTTATCTCAGAGTGCCACAGAGCCAGGACATAGTAAAAACATAGTAAAAAGCATAGTTAAAACATAGTTAAAAAAAGAAATAAATAAATAACTATAATAAAATAAAATAAAAACAATTATATGTGTTTCCTTATGTGTGCATTTACTGTGTCATAAGGCAGTAAAACCTACATATTAAATGACAATTATGTAGCTTTTCAGAACACTTTTATGAATTGTTTTTCATTGAGACATTAATTTTCCATGTCATATTCGAATCAAATCACAACACATGACACAAAGCTGTGTATTACATTTCAGTGTCGACACATTCTCACTCTCAACTTGTCAAATGCATTGTAAACATGAGTTTATGGTCTCCATCTCTAGTTTCAAGTCTTCTTCAATACAGCATGATGTTCATTTAGAGTCAAACAGACCATAAAGCAGGGTATGCTTTAGGGCGGGGCTACCTGTGATTGACAGGTCTCTACCAATCCAGTCTGGGCGTTGTCTGTGTTTTTGTCTTACAACTTTAACCCTTTCACTTCATGAAAGTTATTTTTTCTTTTTTGAAATGGAAACGCATCATCAATGACAAAATGAAATCAAACAAAAAACAACCAACTGTCCAATCATAACTTGACATACGCTGATGGCTGCCATGACAGACAGCCTTTCACATTCAGTTTGCTGTTGGAGAGCCGGCTGTTGGGACACAACTATTTCCTGTACATTTAGTTACTTTTGTGATTTGACTGTCTGTAGTTTTAAGGGATGGATTGAGCTGCAAGAAGTTGTATAAACAGACAGCGGGATCTTCTTGGCAGAATTCTCAATAAGTGCTGACAGCTAATTAGTGTTAGTTAGCGGGCATATGGAGAAGGATAAGCTAGTGCTGTTTTCATTTTGCCATTTTAAAATCTTCCGGCCAGTAACCCAATTTATATAAACTAAAGACCAGAGTGAGCCTTAGCATCCCTGGTCAGAATACACAGAATGGCTCAAGTTAAAAAGAGATTGTTCTCATTAAAACAAGGGTGCTGCTGACAGCACTGCGCCCCTGTCTTGTGCTGTTTGCTGACAATAGCAGCGTCAGACCCTGTAGGCGACACAGCGCAGCAGGATAGATGAACCCAGCAGGCCAAAGCCGTTAGTCGAACGTGGCCCGTAGGCAAAACACCGGTAAACAAAACAGCAGCGTCCTTGAACGTAAGCAGAGTTAGCTGTAGCCGCTTTCTGGCGGCGTTCCACTCGAACCCAACCAAAAGTCCCCTGTGATACGGGATGACATAGAATAATAATTAACACCAAAGTATTTAAACTAACAGAATAAAATCACCTTACCGATCAGTTAATATTCGTCGGCTCCGGAAGGGGGGAGGAGGGCATGTAGCGTTGCTACCGGCAGCTATATAAGCAAGACACAGTCACTAACAGGACACCATAGTACGATCACATCAGGACCTAATTGAGACTCACCGACAGATCCGCAGGTGAATCACCTGTACAGGACGAGGGGAGCCCCAGAGATAGTCTACAAAACAATGAAAGCCAATATAACACCAGAACAGTATGACCGGGAGAAACAATGCTGCCGGCGGATGTCCGGCAGACCGGAAGCGGGACATGCGTTTGACGTCAGGAGGGAGCAACGGGAATCCCCGTCGCATTTATATGATGCCCGCCCCAACATGATTGGCTAGTGTTAGCCTTCACCTCCTCCACCCCACCCCTATTTTGGAGCAAAACCGCCTAAAATTACATACCCAAATTAAAATGGCTATAGCTTCTGAACCAGTCTGACTATATGCATCAATGAGGTATTTCTAGAAAGAAAACCCCCTAAGGTTCCTTGTGGAAGTGTCTGAGACCTGTAGGTCATACAGATCAGGCCTTTGTAAGCCTTTCAAGTCAGTAAAAATTGAAGATTTTTGTCCGCCTAAAATAAAAAGTATCTTTCAGTATAAATAACTGCCTAAATAACTTACCTACAGGTAAAGGACATTATATGGATGTAACTACATTATCAGTGAACAACTGCCTCAAATTTGAAGAAGATTGGAAAAAGTATGACCATTCTACAGTATATATGGTCGAAGACGTGGTGTGTGAGTAGCGGACTTGCTGTGTGTAATGGCTGCGACAGAGCACACGATCGAGTATGCCGGTAGCTCATTTACGCAAAGGTTATACGTTGGTTTACGGCAGGGGTGCCCAATATGTCGATCGCGATCGACCAGTCGATCGCAAAGGCAGTGTGGGTAGATCGCATGCCAATCAAAAATAATTTCCATCCTCCCTATGGCATTTGCCACTTGATTGACGTACAGGGCAGCCAGTCTAAGATCACGTCTTTTCTAACACACGGGTCACCACGTAACTCAGGCGAGCTAATTAGTTAGCCTTCCAATTTATTTCCACTAAAGAAGCTAAAGCTGCAGCGCCATGATTTGGGGAACTTCCAAAACCTCGCGTCAGAGTTGGAGACGCAACGGAAGGCGCGCGCTACACAGAGCAGATTGACAAGTGTCTGTCAAAGTTTGACAAACGCTTTCAAGACTTTGCTCTACTCGAGCCAGTTGCTCCACTTATGTGCTGCACATTTCGGGAAGATTTTGAGGTTGATTCACTCGCATCAAAAATTGCTATGCTGTTTCACCTGAACTCGTCTGGAGTAGAGGATGAGATTTTTACACTACAGCCTGACATTCAGCCGAAGTCCAGGGCTCATGGACAGTTTGGGAACTTACTCACAGAGGAAAAGTACCCAAACATGAGGAAATGTGATACCTTCTTGACTGCATTATTCAGCTCTACTTATTTATGTGGGTGAGCCTTTTCCCACATAATGAATATTAAGTCCAAACACCATTCCACCATGACTGATGATCATCTGAAGTCTGATTGAGGCTGGCTACCAGCAGCTACTATGCAACCCTGGCTGATTCCATTCAGTGCAAGTCATCAGAGTAAGGTAATGACCAAAAATGTACAGAATTGTATTGTGCCATAAGGTTATGCAAGGTACAACAACATATATTGTAAATATAAAGTCTACTCAGTATATATATATAAATAAATAGATATTTAGCATTTTTAATGTAGGTAGGTCATTTTAAAAGTAGCTCGCAAGGCGAAAAAGTGTGGACACCCCTGGTTTACGGCTTACGTAAGAAACAGTGAAGGTTTGCACTATAAGTACTAGCGTTTTCTGAAGGCACTAGATCCATGGTAACATCCACTAGCACATTGTCGGGTCTGTAATGTGTCTTTTTCCATCGAAATGCTGCAAGATCCGACTTGCAGCGGTTATGGCGACTTTAGACAGTGTGTTCGGGCTCCGTTTGTGACAAAATCCATAAGAAATTAAAGAAAATAGATGTTTTCTTTGCAAAGATGAGGATTTGGGGCATGCTGGGATACCAAACACGGCCATGTTTTGTGACGTATTTTGCGGAAGCAAGCCGTACGAACGGAAGGGGAGGGGATCGGGGACGCCGGCGGATGCGTCCATGGTTGATTAGAAAAGGTTAATTAAAAGGGACACCGAGGGAGGCCCTGCGAAAGGTAAATGCTCCCTTCTGCTACACTGGCATTGTTAAATTGATTCTAAAAAACATTAAACCACTTCTTGCTAGTCAGCTCAGGGGTCGAGTTGACACTGATGAAGATTTATTTCGCCTTGACCATCAACTAGAAAAAGACCATGAACAAGAGATTGAATACAACCAAAAGATGGGTATTAAAAATGTAAACCCCTTTCCCAAAAATAACCCCTCGGGTCCACCTTTTGAGAGACCCAGGTCCTCTGTTTTGTGCTGGAGATGTACAGGTCCTGGTTCCTGCCCACAGTATAGTTCACCTAGCACTTCCCCTAATCCTTACCGACAGCGGGTTACAAAACCAAAAGGGCTGCCTGGCAATGGCTCTGTGTCTGTTGTCAATGCTAAAAAATCTATCCGGTACCAACCTCAGGAGTTATCAAATTCAGATACATACAATCCAATTGCAACCTCCATTAGTCCCACACAACTACTTGTACCAGTTTCCATAGGTACATGGCGTGGAAAAGCTACAGGTGACACAGGAGCAAGTTACACTCTCATTCATGAATATCTCTGGATGGAATTAAAAGGATCAAAGGTGGAACCATAACCATGGGTAGAAGGTCCTTTGTATCTGGCTAATGGAGAAGCAGCTAGGTCCCATTGGATGGGGAAACTTTTCTGTGGATCTTCAAGGAAACATGGCCACTCTCCCTGTTGCTGTACTAGGGCCGAAAACTCTAGCCTATGAAAAGTGAATTGTTAAGTCACTGTTAAAACTGTATTTTTGTAATATTTTTAAAGATTCCAGTTAGAATGGAAAACATGCAAAACATTTGCACACAGAAGAAACAAAATCAGCCAATCGCCCAGCATAGAGGACATCAAAGCCAGATGCCCAGCTCTGTTTGAGGCATCTCACGTGAGTTATAAGCGTGCTAATTTGAATATTTCTAAAAATGATTATCAGAATTAGGTTGATTATTGCTTTTAAAAATGTTGTAATAACCATATGTATACGTGTAATAATTGTTGCATTAAAGCTGATTTCATTATTTGTCTTTCAGATCCAAGTTCAGTTTCAGAGAATTGCCTTGAATCGAAGTTCATGTCAATGCTGGATGACTACACTCCTCGTCTTCTGAACCTCTTCCAATCCAAGGGCGGAGCCATGGGGCTGAGGTTGCAGGCTATCCTACTCAAGGTGTCGTCCATTGAGTATTATTTGCTAATATTTTTTATTTGATCGAGATTTTATGATCAAAAAGTTGGAATATCATTTGCTTATTACTTAAATCTACAGGAGGCTATGTATACTTTTGATTTCCTCTACAAAATTGTGTCATCTAATTGCATAAATTTTTAGTTTGTATACACTCAATTGCCACTTTATTAGGTACATAATTATTCAAATTTAGAATGTCTTCATGGCATTGTAGGAAATGTGTACATTCAGTTTGTTTATTATTGAGGTCACAGTTAAAAGTGGTGCTGTATTGAACTGCATTGTGCTGAAAGGTATTTCTGATTCTTTGTACTCCATATTTACATACATCAGAATATAGTGGTTCTGTGAGGCTCCCGTTGAGGGGGGGGGGGGTACTGTGAGGATTTAGGTCCAACTCTGCTGTATTTCCCTCAGTAGTGTCCTCCTACGTGTCCCGCCCACTGCCGCGCCTCTCTCCGCAGGCACAGCTGTGCCTCATCTCCTGTGATCGCCTCCAGCTGACATAAATACTCCTGTCACTCTCATCCCAGTTGTCAGTCTGTCCGTTTACCAACCTGGTTTACCGTCCTGTGAGTTGTCCGGTTTTTTTCACTCTGTGAGATTCCTTTACTAACGATCCGTTTTTGTGTTCAACTTACCTGCCGTCCAGTGTCGAGCCTCGGGTTTTCACCTACACGAAGAAGCCTTCCAGTTAGTTCCTCGGAGATCAACTGTGTAGTCTTGGCGTTCCTGTGTCGAGCCTCGGGTATCACACAGACGTTCCAGCCTGCCTGCCAGCCACTTTCCGGCTAGGATCAGAGCAGAGCGCGAGGACGCGCCTCCGTGTTTGACGTGACTGTTTACCTGTCGGCTTCGTCAGCCGCTCAGAGGATTTAGCCACTTTCCGGCTTGGACCCGTGCGGAGCGCATAAAGACTCCTCCTTTTTGACTTTATCTATTTCCTGTCGTTTCCTTTGCCTGAGAGAAATAAAGAATATTGGTTTTTGAAATGGAACTCTGCTGTCCTGACTCTGCATTTGGGTCCATGAACGCACCACATCACAGGTTCAGTAAAATATCTTCAATGATATTGAACTCTATATTAAAACGTACTTAATTAACACTTCACAGTGTTAACAAAAATGTTATCTATCATGAAAGTAGACTATGGCAGAAAAATTGCACTGATATGCATTAGATTACAGTAGAACACATTTAAAGTGGCCACTGAGTAAACATTTTAACTCTCCACCAAAGGCACAGGTTTGAGTAGCCAAGTAGTGCTTTAACAACGATTTTTTTTTTTATTTTGTTGATTGGATAGCAAAACCCTCAGCCTGCAAGTGTTATGTGATTATCAGCCACGATAAGCACAAAAGGTACTTTTTTTTTTTTTTTAACATTGAATTACCTTATCGTTAAACTGGAAACGGCTAGTCTGGCTCTGTCCTAAGGAAATATGCCTACAAGCACACAAGGGAGCTCACAGATTAACATGTTATGTCTTAACCCATGCAAGGTGTAAAGTGTTGTGTTTATGTGGCATGCACTATTTATTTGCTGGGACCAATGGCTTCCTGGAGTCACAGCTGGTTCCCTGGAATTAATGACAGGAAGTATTTCACTGTGCTGGACACAGACAGAATATCAAGGATCCTTGATAGGTATTTTTTTTTTTTTTAATTGTAGATATTTATTTAGCTGAATTTCAGGAGCAGGACCACGCTTCAGCCACTCCCCCACTTCCTGCAACACTCCTACAAATACCTACCCACTCTAAGCCTCAGCTTGCTCGCGCTTTCCGCATCCCACCCTCCCTCCCTCTTGTTAAACCATTTCACCCATAGTCATCATCCTTCTGTTCCACATGGAGACCGGGGGATCTGCAGTGGGCCCTCAACTAAGCCTCCCCCAAACCGCTACTGGCTAATCTCCACCAACCATTCCTCAACGCTCCAAATAATCTACGTCTGTTCGCCCTCGGCTGAGGCGGGGTCAACAGGTGGGCAAAGTTTCAAGCAAATCGGATGAGTTTGATTTTTGAGCAAAATCAATGTCATTGCCTTACTTTGTCTGAGATGCCAACATGTCACAATCTGAGGTGCTAGCCCCAAAAAACCTGGTGTGTGTGTGTGTGTGTGTGTGTGTGTGTGTGTGTGTGTGTGTGTGTGTGTGTGTGTGTTGCTATGAAGCCCCAGACCCTGTGTATGAAGTTTGGTGGCTGTAGCTCATTTAAATCAAATTTCACCATATGTGGTGAAGATGCCAAAATGGCACAATTTGAGGTGCTAGCCCCGAAAACGTTGCTGTGACGCCATAGACCCTCTGTATTAAGTTTGGTGGCTGTAGCTCATTTAAATCAAATTTCACCTCACGAAAGTTGCTGTGGGTGTTCTGCTGGAAGAATAGCTTGAAATTCAAAATGGGGAACTACCGCACGAAACTAAGAAAAGCAGGATGTATAAATGGGGGCAAACAAGGTGGCCCAGCAATGGCATCAAAAGGCCTCAAAATACCAAAAAGATAAATTACCTACCAGACCCCCCCCTCGTGGTCATGATGAAGATAGCCTTGAGGCTGTGAGAAAG
Organism: Lycodopsis pacificus; assembly: GCA_028022725.1. Classification (NCBI taxonomy): domain Eukaryota; kingdom Metazoa; phylum Chordata; class Actinopteri; order Perciformes; family Zoarcidae; genus Lycodopsis; species Lycodopsis pacificus. The sequence continues at coordinate 4,587,902 of CM051704.1, forward strand.
CTCCTGGTTGAAGAAACGGAACCCCAGAGGAACTTTCATTGCATCAAAGATAGACCAGACCTTCTCACGGCAGAGACGGGAGATTGTGGAGGCTGGACCTCCGGTGACAACACTGAAGGAGCGGTGGCCAGCTCTTTTTACAGAGAACCAAGTAAGTGCTGATATTCATAGGCTTTTTGTTTTGTTTTCCACTATGATTAACAGTGTATTTAGTTTTAGGCTTGGGCTGGTAACCAGTAGTGTTGACCAGCATAGACAAAAACTAATTTGCTCAATATTCACTCATTATCAATACCTTTTAGTGGCAGCTGCTTCCAATAGAAACCAATGTTGAAAATGTGGCAACATTTGCTCTGTGCTGATGTTAAACTTCTATAGCTATTGTTATAAGTGTCCAATTACTTTTGATCCAGTTAACATGCCAGTTTCGCGCAAGCTGAAGAATTATAAAGGGAAATTTAGGATTCTTACCCATATTATAGTATTTGCTGCTCCATGTGTGGAATACATCCACCACGTTTGGTTCATTAACTCCTTCTCTGTCATGGATGGTGGAACCTAACAGGCAGTGTACTGTTCAAAAATGTATCTTCAGACTGGAAAAAATTATTTTGAGCTGAAAATGTATTTTGGTCTCACTTTCAACATTCTTTTCAGCCAACTAGCAAAACATGTGTTTGCTGTAGCACTACCACTGTAGCACCCCATAGGTTCAATATTGGACTGGACACTGCTGCGTACAATTGCATTACTACAGCAACAATAGTCCTGCCTAGGGGCTAAAAAGGATGTTCAAAGTCATTCTCACGGCAGTGAACGAGTTAATTGACCAAACATGGTGGATGCATTTCACTCGCATCGCGCAGCAAATACCATTTAAGGTAGTTGTGTTTGCAGAATGGTTTTCAAAAATGTCCACAATGGTCCAAGCCGATTTAGTCACAGTTTTTGTTCTGTGTTCTCTAGGTGTTTGCAGAGTTTAACAGGATAGCCACCACAAACCTGCAGAATGATTTTTTTGATGCTCTGGACCGCTACACACCACGCTTTGTCGAAATCTTCAAGTCCAAGAAAGGAAGTGTTGGAGAGACATTGGCTGATTTTGTGCAGCAAAGTGAGTCCGTACTGTCAAACAAACATTCTGGTGACACTTGTTTCATTGTCACATTGACAAGCATCTGTACTGTCAGATTTGAATGTTACAGTCTTGAACTTTTTTTTAATATATTATCCAACTCTAGAAACAAGATGTGACAGCAATGCGCACCCTGGTACTCAGAGGCCTCCCTGTTTTACTTGGCGATGACCCCAGTCACTTCAACCACACCTGCTTCGTAAGTAGTGTAGAAATATGCTTACGGTATTTACAGGTGTTGGGAACGTAGAGGGGCGTGTTTGGGTTATCAGCTTTTAAGAAACTGCATTCTTGACATCAATAGAATTATTAATAACAACGGGGCACCACCCTGTGAACAGGGACTAATAACCAAACAATAAACTAAGTCTCATAATTAGTGGCCACTCGTAATGTCAATAGTCGGGTACGACTACACTCGAAGTGACAGTAAAGGGTTGAGTTCGTACACGGGCTACTACATCCAGGTGTTATTACATACATATGCACAAGTAATCACAAACGACTGCTCTTTAAAATATAATAGTTTATTAAATCAAAATAATAAATTATCAGATCAATTACTATCACAATCAACAAACGCCACCATACACTTTTATGTGCCTAATACCTAAACGAATGAATAAAATGGGTGAGGAGGTATGTATACAAGTGTGGGTCTGTGTATAAAAAGAAAAAGGGGGGGCTCTTAACACTACAGTCAAGAACTACAAGATGGCGGCGAATGACGTAGCCAAAATAGCAGAGGGGGGTGAGACTGTGGGTGATGACGTGTGTGAAAAGGGAGAGGCCTTAAGATGCTACAGCTAAACCACCACCAGATGGCGGAGTCGAGTGACTTAGACAAAATGGCGGAGGGGGCCTTGCGAACTGCAGCTAAACCACCACCAGATGGCGGAGTCGAGTGACTTAAACAAAATGGCGGAGGGGGGGTAGCTGTGTGTGATCACGTGTGGCAGCGCCGCACGTGTGTTGAGACAACAGGCGAGCGTTTCACCCACCATCAGCCGGAGCTCTATGTGTATGTAACTTTACGGAAAACAAGAGGAATAAAAGAGACGGAGAGAGGAATCAGAGCTTCTGTGTGCGGGGTCGCGTTGTAGTGAGAGTGAGTATCGCTGGTCGTATCCCGCACGAGCTGCCGTCGTCGCCTCGCGAACATACGACACTGATGCGTGATAGCCGCGGTTCCACACTTCACTCACAGAATCGATTCAAGGAAAGAGAGCAGTAACAAAATGAAAATAAAACAATCCCAAAGAACAAAGAACAGGAAGCATACAAACACGACGGGCTCGGCCGTCAGTCATTGCGTAATGTATCAGCAACACGAAAACAATGACTTAAACACGACAAAACACGGGAATAATAACATATAAATGAATAACCTGAATTAAATTTAGGTTAATTTAATCTAAGCTACGCCCAGACACCATGAATCTTACTGTGAGAAGCTTCGTTGCAACGGGGAGAGTGTTCGTTCGTGGGGGAACGTGTCGTCTTCGTCCAGAAAGAAAAAAAGGGTAGGAGACGCAGCGGCTTTTAGCACAGCGGGTCAGCGTGTGCTGTGTCGGTCCTACTCACTGCAGATGAGTGGGCCTTAAGTTTTCAACGTCGGCTGAGACACATTGTCGGATCGTATCTCCCGGTAATGAACGGTGAAGAAAGAGGTTTGCTTTTCTGGTACCGTTGGCGTGTACACGAAAGGCGGGGAACGGATGCGTTTCTCGCGGGCCCAGGGCCTTAACTCAGAATATACGTGGTCGGTTTCGGCCAGCGAAATGGCACGTGGGCGCTGAGTTGAGGATGGCTGAGGCCGATCGGGTCCTCGTGCGTCCTCTTGAAGTACCGGACGGATCCAGATCGAAGAGAACGATTTTCGCTGCGTTGGCGCTTATAAGCGGGTCAGTCCGCACAGCGGGAGGCTGCTTTTCGGCCAATGAAGGGTCCGGCTGAGCGGTGGCCGAAGGCGGGGTCATCTTAAAGGGGCAAGGATCAAACCTGAGGTCAGCTTGTGGAAAGGACAGAGCCTGTGAGGAGCTCAGCCAGCCAGGAGATGGCGCCAGACCCCAACACAGGCATTAAACGTATAAGTATTGTGTGTGCTCATTTGCAATAGTGTTGCGTGTGTCATAGAGCAAAGGTTTGAATCTCCAGGTGAGGCACTCACGCGCTTCCCGTACAAAGAAGACGCTCTGACACACAAGTGGTTTAGATTAAACTCGTAACTAGATGTATTGTGAAACGGGTTAGTCCGTGAGATATTGTGTAGCAACCTGTAGGAACAGAATCTTCGCTATTCCTGAGAGCAACTGGACTCCCACACACAGTGGCCCCAACCCTGGTGTGTGTGTGTGTGTGTGTGTGTGTGTGTGTGTGTGTGTGTGTGTGTGTGTGTGTGTGTGTGTGAAGATAACGCGTCCCTGTGCAGGACAAGGTCAACTCCTCATGAGAATGAATAAAGAAACAGGGAAATGACAGGACGGGGCTCACAAAACACTGAGAGGAGAGATGCGTGGACCGAGCCCTGACTTTGTGTCTGTTGCGAGGGATACTTAATCAATTCTTGTGTTTTGTGAAACCATAGATCTATGTTGCTTTGATGCTTGACTTATTAAATTGTTAATACTTGTAGATCGTCTACCGTTCATCGAATGTAATTCCAATCAAAACGATCCGCACGGGGTCCTTCTGAAGGTGTAGTCTTTTGGAGTCAGATTATATGGTGGGCCTTTTGCCCGAGGGTAAATCCCCAACAGAAGGGTTGGGTACCGAAAATCGGTGCCAATATTCCTATACGACCGGTGTCTACCGGACCGAAGCGCAACGCATATTTCGGTGCCTCCTTTCGGTGCCTGAGCCGATTGAAATACTTTTTTTACACTACTCTGATGACTCCGTCCTGGCAGCAGGTAACGATAGCCTCGGTCCTCCGCTCCTCACTCATAGTATTATTACAACCGGCCGTGCTGTGCGCGCTTAGAAACAAACCCCCATCATTCTAGCTTCGGCCATGATTTATTTAAAAAACCGAGAACGAGATCTGTCAAACGGCTGGCACTGACTTCCTCCATCGACATCCGGGTACTTAGCGCTGCTGCTCATAAGCACAACAACACAGGCACGCAAAACTTTATTCTTCTTCTTCTTCTTTGAGGTGTAGTGGCGGTTGGCAAACGATGAATTGGCGCATTAGCCCCACCAACTGGTAAAATAAAATAAGTCAGGAGATGGGTCGTATTTTGCCAAATATGCTCATATTTCTGCAAAATAATTGTTGAAGTTTGAAGCTGTAGTGTGTGTACTGTGGGGGCTGAATCTTACCCCATAGCGAGAAGGCCAGAGCTCGTGTCCAGCTGCTGTTCACAGTGGACACGCTGCGATAATAAATCTACCAAAACCAGTTTACAGTTAAAAGGAATTTAATCCCACTGATGCATGTACAATTATACACTGAAGTACGCTGTTTATATGAAATATTGCAATATTACCCACCCGGTGCAAAAACTTCTCCTCACTCCTCAGGCAGCACATCCGTTGCCTGGAGACGCGGCTAACAGAGAGGAAAAGTCTTTCTATGCCCGCCCACATATCCGTTCGAAACTCCTCCCCTTCCGTTTATCCCAATTCCTATTGGCTAACTTCCAGGAGTGTATTCGCCTGTCTCTCTGACCCTACTGTCTTAACACATTCAATGTCTGTTATTGCTTAATCCCTTCTATAATAATCCTTCAGTATAAATGATAAACTTCTGCATCTTTGGCAAAAGCTTCATGTCTTTAGCTCTACTTTTAGCTACGAATCCTATAACACTTTATGCTTATCTTAATTATGCATTTCCAAAACACTTATGATTATGACTACTAAACACACAGTTCTACGTTCAAATTCCTTACAGTACAGAGTCTGTGTGTTTTGTATTTATTAAGTATACTGTAAACTGTTAATAAGCTGTAGTTTGAAGCCAAGTATTTTGTATTTATTTATAGTATACTTTAAACAGTTAATACTTTTTCTTCAAATTGAACAATATATCGGTTCAGGCACCGGTATCGGAAAAACCCAAACGATACCCATCCCTATTTGTAAGTTCTCATAGTTACATCTTATCCTAGAAACTTGTGTGAAATTGTCATATTTAGCATATGAATTCTTAAATTATGGCCAGAAACGTGTTTTGTGAGGTCACGGTGCCTTGAGTCCAACTGGACCTAATAAAGAAGGTCTGAGATTCAAATGCAAACCACTACAATGCAAATGCTACTCCTGTAGCGGACTAAATCTTGCGAGCAAACTGTTCTCTCATTGGTCCGATTTTAGGCTTTTTTTTATTAAGGGGGGGGGGGGTGCGCGAACCCGGTCGGGATGTAGAAGGGGGTGCGCGGCCTAAAAAGTTTGGGAACCGCTGTTTTAAGGCAATCAGTTTGCATGGTTTTACCAAGTAAATGAGTTTTCTGTTCAAGTAAATACAATTTAAAATTTCTAAGTTGCAGGAAATGTCACATTAGTTAGCCCGATTTAAATAAATGTGTTGCTTGGAATACACACAAATTATAGTTCACTTGAAATGATTTAGTTGTTTAACCTTCCTGGTCCTAGCCCTATTTTAGGCCTCAGCTCGAAAATTGCATACCCATACTCAATAGAGTCCAGAACTCTAACTACAAGGTCTATTTTAATAATTTTGATGGTGTAATACAGGTTGTGAGCACTTGTGTATATGTTACTGGTTAATAACTGATACACTTATGGCACAGCTCAAATTGAAAAAGTTTGAGGTTCGCCTCAAAAAAAGCACTTGTATTGACAATGTTTTTTTTTTTATAATGCAGCTGCAAGCTTAAAAATACAACACAGACATAGAACAACACGTTTTACATGTCCCCACAACATATTTTACTTCGATTGAGTGAAGCAGGCCAGCATAAATGGTCTGATTCAAGCAAAATTTAGATTTTCGGAACCAGCAGTTGCATTGCTGCTGGTTAACAACAGACTAATAACAGACTACAGAGAGAAAACACCTATACAGTGAGTATAACTGTCTTTATTAGTATTATTAGTTACTATTATTAAGTACAGTGATCATGTGACCAGACAAATGTCTCAAAAGTCTCTCCAGCTGTTAAAGCCGACTAACAGCTGATCCTCCGTCATCAGAAACAGACGCCGCTTCACGTGACGCAACTGAGGAAAGGACGTCTCATGTATCTTAAAACATATTTCCTTGTTCCTCTCCTCACATGGTTTTCTCCATGCATCCCTGGTGGGAGGGACTAAGACGCAAGGAAAGGACCCAAGTGAGGGAAACGGGGATGCAATTAAGAGACTTGAGAAGTACCCAGAGAAAGTAAAGAAGAGCCACAGCTCCACACGGAGAGGATGTACTCTAAGCCATATTCCTAACACTCATAAAACTGACGGACAGTGGAGGCAGCCTTTTATCGCTCTCTGGAAACTCAGCCTTTAATAAACTCAGTGAATTTGCCTTACAGAGACACAATTAAGCCTGGCACAAGAGTGGATAGAGATGTATTATCCATCAGCCTGTGGGGGAGCTGGTTGTGGTAACGACATCAAAATATAACAGTAATTACAAATGGAGGCACCAGCACGGAAATTAATCAATCAAGCTGTCCTTGTTTTAAGATGCGGCGGCGTTCGTCCATGTGTCGGCTGTTAGGGAGAGCGGGTCTCCTGCAGGACACATCCATCAGCTCAGACATCACCCAACCTGTGATGATGGCAACGGCATAGTGCAAAGTGTCAGGTGTACCGGGAGTCGGTATGAAATACAAACTAATAAGACAAGAGAAGTAAACATCCGACAGCATACGGCATACTGTCTAATGTGTTTAAATGGAGCTACAGCAGAGTGCTCGTCCCCACTGACACTGCAGATCCACTGTTCCTGTCCATATTGAATTCTGAGGCTAATTTTGAATTTTAAGTGCACTCAAGAAAAAACACACCCACCCACACACATTGAAAGAATAAGCAATCCTAACAAAACACAGGGCAGGTCCCAGGCTGTCTGAGGCCAGAATGATGTCACTTCATTGAGCATCGGTTGGGGAAGAAGACTTCAGACTACTGTAGCTATCCAAGACTTAGTGTATCAATATATTTTTTCAAACTTTTTTTTTGTCACGTGCACTGATGCACCTGATAAAGCAGATTAATAATGTTTTTGAGCTTTATGTTTTCATTTCTTAATAAATGCTGTTTTTTTTCTTAACTTTATCTTTGATCGTTGTTTATTTAGTGTTGAATATTCAGCTTTAGAGAAATATTTTTAGCATGTGGACATAAACGTACTAATATTTGTACAGCACAAAGTGCTTTTTACAATGAAACAACTTCAACGGAGGTAATTTGACGTCTTTATATGACAAGTTTATATTCGGTACTTGGTCACCCACCGTACACAAAGATAATGAAACGGGAATGAAGAGTGAGTGCATCATTCCTGGATCACATTTTTTATTAATTATAGTCAATTATGTTTCCTCTAAAGGGTTGTACAATAAACAGATAATTAAAAAAATGAAGGTTAAGATTGTATGTATATTGACGCAAAACAAAACTTAAGGTGCATTAGAGGTAGCTTTTGCAGAACTGTAAACCATATCTCACAGCCTTCATTAGATCAGTGGTTCTCAACCTTTTTTCAGCCAAGTACCCCCTAACCAGCGCAAGCATTTTCGGTTGAATTCTCCACTGAGGAAGAAGACATCACATATGATTCTATCAACAACATCTCATGACTTCCCACCCTCTGTCTGCTCAACGTATCCTCATACAACGCTTCTGATATCTTGTGAAAAGTCTCCTGGGTCAAAGATCGGTGTTTGTTGGACACAACCACCACTGCTCCCACCTGTGTGGGCATTGCGCTCTTTGTACTTCCTTGTTCGTGATTACATGGATGACATACAATTATTTTGTGGGATGTGTATGAACTACGGCGCATTATCTTTTGTAGGTTTTACAACTATGAAAAGAATAAAAAAATAAATTCTAATCTGGAAACTCCTTCAGAATCTCGAAACTGTCTTCAAAAGTGCATATCTAAAGCTTGAGTGAACTGGCACCTGAACAGCTGAAGGGGAACAGTGACGAGGCGATTTCATCTGAGGCAGTGTTCCTCACAGTTTCATAGCCTGGAGATTTCACTGGGCGGGTCAGAGGCCGTTCGCTGTGGGACGATCTGTTCATGCGGCCCTTGCCCGGCAATGAGTGGCCCACTATCAGGGGCCGTGACCGCCAGCTGTAGGGCCACTTGGAAAGGCTCGGGATGAAGGTGACTTGCTGCTCCCACCGTGAGCTTTACAGCACCCCTCTGATATAGCATTGGGATTATACATGGAAGTGTTTGCTTGATTTCAGCTTGATTTTGCTAATATATTATTAATATGACACATGCAAGTATCTGACCATATATAAAGCCACAATACTTTGACGACGCAGTGTTTGATTATTGTAAAAACCTTTAAAAAATAATAATCTGAAAAGTAACGGTTTTGGATATATGAGGTTTCCACTGGACACTGACAATATGTTGCTTTGTACCTGGTGAAGGCAGTATTATCATTTGAAAAGTGTAAAAACACAGTACACAAACTTTCATATAACTTCAACAATTAAACTGACAATGAACAAAAGACTTCTCGTCTGTAATTTACTCTCTTGGGGGTCCTAAACACACTTCTCTGAAACTTCTGGGTGGACCTCAATGGCTCGCCTGTACATCCTCCACTGAGAAGAAAGGATCCCAAAGGCATTCTCCACAACCAACCGAGCTCGGGAGAGATGGTAATTGAAGATCCGGCGGTCCCTTGGAAGGATGCGGCCGGGGAATGGCCTCATGAGATTTTTTCTCAGTGGAAAGGCCTCGTCAGCAACAAAGACGTGTGGCTGAAGTCCTTGGTGGTCAGCTCCTGGTAGTGGCAGGTCAGCAGGCAGTTGGAGGGTGCCAGATTTAAGAGCTTGACCAAAAGCTGAGTTGGCCAGACTCCCACCATCGCTGGTTCTTCCGTAGCCTCCAACATCAATCAGCCGGAAACAATATTTCGCATCCACAACTGCCAGGAGAACTAATGAGAATGTTCCCTTGTAGTTGAAGAACTGAGATCCGGAATTAGCAGGGGCTTTGAGGACAACATGCTTTCCATCCAGTGCTCCACAGCAGAGAGGAAAATTTCACCGCTCCTCAAACTGCACAGCAATCGATCTCCACTCCTCTGTGGTGGGCACAGCCATGAATTCCTCCACAAGGCAGTCCCAAATAGCTGTGGCAACATCTGAGATAATACCGGAGACAGTGGAGACCCCAACACGGAAGCTGTTTGCGATGGTCCTAAAGGAGTCACCAGTAGCAAGATATCTGCAGCACAGAAAAACATTCAATTTAACAGTTATATTGAAGATACTGTAGCTGCTAATAGAAGTCGTTTTTTATTGATATGACTGCACAGCTGCTGTCATGAATAATACACATCTTAAATGCTGGTGATTTTCATTAGATTACGTTATTTTGAGTATTGTCGGAGTTCGGATCCATCATGGATCCAAACTCCATTCACAAAAACTATGTTAAAGTGGCTTGCTTGCCCTGTTGTGGACAGACAAAGCCTGAACTTATTTCATTCTTTCATTAATTCATTTTATGGAACTGCCACTCACCAGAGACAGACGGACAGGCGCTCCGCAGCTGAGCTGGAACGCCTGTAGTAGGTGTCCAGTCGAGAAATCCTGGGACCGACCCGAGCCAACAGGTCATCAAACTGGCTAATGGTTAGCCTCATGTAGCGCTGGAAGCGGCAGTCATCCAGACGTAGTTCCTGGAGAAGTCTGTGAAATTCACCGAGCTGTGTGCGCCTACGGATGCTATTATGAACCGAGAGACGACGGCGTTTGGCATTCCGACGTTTGAGGGACTTCCACAACACGTACAGAGCAGAAATTGTCCTTATATGGTTGACAGCGGAAAGAAATGGCAGCCAGGTCCAGGCTTCCAGGACGATAAACCACGCCCCCTCTCCGGCACGGAGCGATTTTGCGGCGTTTGGTGTGAACACGACCGGCGGACACGACCGGTGTGAACGCAGCATTAGGCAGCAGAAAAGACACTGCAGCTTTGAAACAACTGCTCTGTCGCTCTGTGTTTGCAGCACAAAACCCTTTCTTTTTTTTCTGCTGAGAATGTGCTTACCGTACCAGCTTTCTCATTTACCTTTACAGTCTGCATTGACATATTTCTCACTACGTGCTCACTTTGCTCTTTTCTTTTCTATATGCCATGCCATTAAGCCTGCGTCAGATAGTGTCGTAAAATGCTCCCGTGCTTTAATCCGGGAGGAAAAAAAAGAGCCGGAATATAAAAAGGTATTTCATGAAGGTACTTACAGTAGCAATCTGTGACTCGCTGTGCTTGGTGGTGCCATTGTTAAATTATATTCACCTCTCCGGCACGGCTTCATCAGCAGGTGTGGGATGCCTGGGCAGAGGTTAAAATGAATGAAGAAAAGGAAAATGTATATGTTGTGCTCCCTGAAAAGTGTTTCGATGAGACTGGCAGCCTTATCTACAAAATGTCTCTTCCTCGTGCTGTTAACGCATCTCTCTGAGAGGGTCTCACTGTTTTTCTGCCCAATGCATTTGAACTGGTTCTCCAACACTTGTCTGACCCAATTTAAATGATGTGTGGAGGAGAGCGAGCGAGGGGGCATTTAAAAGCAAGAACATGACAACACGCTCGCCCCCGCATGTGTAGACGATGTGGCTTCACTCGTTCACTTCCACACCACGGCTCCCTCCCTCTCTTCCTACTCGCACTCGCCTCTACTTCGCACTCTCTTTTTGTTCACTCCTCTCTCTCTCCCTGCTCTTTCTTTTCCTCTGGTTGTGACATTAGCATAATGCAGCCTTTGCCTGCCAGTGAAGGGGAGCGTATCCGGCCCACACTTCCCTCAGCCGCACCGTGCCAGACACGGCTCTTTATACCGTTGAGGCGCATGGAGACAGCAGCAACCCCTCGCTCCCTCACATATGGAACGGCGTTGACAGGATTATAATTAATGAAGAATAGGGGACCCACGGTGAACTCGCAACAAGTTAACTTCGTAGAGCTGCATTTGGAAAACAAATCCCACACAGTCCAGTAATGTTTGGTTAAAGTGCCCGTAACACAAAGTGCCTCATTTGCATCAACTTCGGGAGTTAGCTAACATGTCATGATACCAAGACAGACTCCAAGGCATGTGCACACTAAACAGTCTGTCAGCTTGAAATTAGAAGAGTCGATATCAGTCATGTGCAGTTCTGAGATACTGCGCATGAAAGATTTCATATGGAAGGAAATCCATTATGCTCTTCATATATTCAACGAGAAAAACTTGATTGAAGAAATAACCCTGATATATGTAAATATCATGGATGAATAATATTGGATTTAAAAAAAAAACATATTTACTGATCCAAACTCAAAATATACTGAGATGAAAAATACCACAGAAGAAAACCACATATTAAAGGTAGTGTTGTTTATTTTCAAAAACATTTTTGATATTTGTGCTGAAATTGTCATCACATCAATCATCTGACAAAAAGAGTCAAAAGAATCTGGTATCTGTGACTACTTGCCTGTCTACCGACCTGTGTGCATTCTTAAATGGAGTCTTCCATAAGCTGCGATCTCAAAGCTACTAACAATAGCCCTGTTTGTCGTTTACGTTTATTATGATCATTTTGGGGGAGTGGCTTTGGAGGGAGGTCTGAAGGGACGGGCTGTCAGTGTTGCTGACTTGGCGGCTTTCTTGCTAGATTTAGCTACTTTCATTTGAAAATAGTTGGCAATATGGGGCTGGGTTTTTTATTTGGATAATTTCTTTAATCTAACATACCCTTGCCAGTTTCTCAACATTACCAACCCTGTGTTTGATGGCTTTACAATGTAACAAAAAAGTAAATTAAGTTTAATGTGATTCAAACTGCCTGCTGTGGTACAGTGATCTTATGCTCCCTATTTAGGTAAATTGCCTGACCATGTTGTATGGATGAACTATAATTATTCTGTGGCTGCAGCTTAAAGTGTAGTTATTTTTATATTAAGCTTTAACTATCAATCAAAGCACTGCTAGAAATGGAACTCTATTTCATTTATACATCCTGATGGTGATCTTGGTTATAATTTGTAACATTTGTAAAATAGTAACACAGACGCACCTCTCTGTACAGTTTGTTCATTGCTTATAATCAATAAAATGAAATAAAAAAATAAAATCATGTACTTTCTTTTATGTGCACCAACCCTCCATGCCTTTGTTTTACGTACACACACATCCCTTTACTTCTATCTTTGTGAGGACCCTCATTTATTTATGAATGCGTCCCTGTCCGTCTCCTAGCTTTAACCATCACAACTAAATTCCAATAACACCAACTTTTACTCTAACCCCAACCTAAATTCTGACGTTAACCTTAAAATTAAGTCTTACAAGTTAAACAGGCCTTTGAAGATAAATATGTCGTCACTATTTTGGTTAAAAATTTGTTTTGGTCCTCACTATGTAACAAGCACAAGAATCACACACACACACACACTCATGAAAGTGAAAACATGTACAAAGTGGTTGGTCACAGAAGCAGCACTCTGAGAAAAACGCTAACACATTTAAAAGAGCAGAAGGGTTTCCCTGCGTCTCTGAGTCTATTTAATCAACAGAGAATCTACTCCAAAGAGAAGGGCATTTTCTGCCTGCCTAAGGTGGAAATGGCCAGAGAATTAACATGTTTTAAAATCCTAAGAGGGACCTTAGCCGTGAGGTCAGCGTGGCTAACACGATTATCATGCTTGGCTTGAGCAGCAGCTGAGCAGTAATATTGTTGTGACATCCCGCATAAAATATTTGACCACAATTACACACAAGTCAAGGTGACTTGTGTCCAGCAAGCTCGAAATGGAGCTTTAAAGGAACCTATGTGAATACACAAGTCTTTAGCAAAAATCACTCATTGTTTGGACATATATGTGAAATGTAAGCTGGGTTAATTGATAACGTACAGCCACAGTATTTCAATTATTATCATATTCATCAGAAAATAATCATTTTTATGCCCAGAAAACCTATTTTATACAAACAAGTGGATGGTTGTTTTAACAAGCTTTCTACAGAAATAGTTTTAAGACTGAAAAGGTGACTTCAGAATTGCCCTGCAAAACAAGGCTTGGTATCCTCAAATCCAAAAGGGTTCTTCTTGGGAGCAAACCCAGCTTATCCCTATGAACACACATCCAAAAATGACCCAAATTAGCCTATTCAACATCCTTATCACCTCTTCTCTACTCTCATCTGGAATATGGTGGCTGGACAGTCAGAGAATAATCCTGTCACGGGCCAGTAGTTGATGACTCTGTGTCATGGTGTAACGAGTCTTGTCATGTGCTGAACGTGTCAGAAACCAAGGACATGTTCGTTGAGTTGAGGAAGTCAGCACCCAACTCAAAACTGATAGACGTTGAGGGGAGTGATATTGATAAGTATTTGGGTACTGTGTTTGAAACAAGTTCAGCTTCCAACCTAACTTAGCTGCATGTTCCAAGAATAAGAGGAGTTGGAGCTCCTACCTACAAAGTATCTTTTGTTTGCACAGCAATTAGTTGCCAAGATTTGCACATGTAATCTCTGCACCAAAGCAGTGAAATAATTCGGCATTCAACTGCTTTTTGACTGTTACCATTTAGGTGATCTCACCTTACAACTGTTTGTCCTCGTAATTTGTCCATATTTTTGCATTATGTGATAATATGGAGTCATATGGAGAAATAATTAAATTTGAATTAACTTCACTTGACAGTTGTGGTAGATTAACAGCTACAGCTTCTGCAAATATATTTAACATAAAACTATTTAATTGCTTCATGTATACATAGATGGATAAACCTCTGTTTGAGCTGTATGCTAATTATGATACCAAAAAATATTATATATTTTGTCTTTTGGGTACAGAATTTTTTTCAGAACACTAACACAAAGTAGATGTACAGTATATTGTGTGAGAAAACAAGCAATTTAATTTCAATTGGATCGAATGAGTCTTCTCTTATATTGCCTTTTCCACTATTAGCCTATGTGTGTCCAGTAAATGACTACAGACAAAGGTTAGAATAAACATACCTGAGGTGTTTTGTCCTTATAATCCTGCTTGGCATACTCTTCCAAATGTCATCCTTGTCGGTTGAGGAAGTGTATTATATCCACAGGTTTATACCTGCAAACATCTGACCATTGTCTGACCTCAATCTTTCTAATGATAGCCTGGGTTACTGCTGGCAAAAGCATATTGCTTCTTCTCCAATGTGAAATGTTCGTCCCTTCCGTGCTTTGTGCCCTTTATTATCAGATAAAAGCAAAAATCATTCGCTTGTGAACCATGTTCTGTGATCAGAGAGGCTTGTAATGACTCAAAAGCAATGTCGAGCTTTTGCCTTAAAGGCACACCAACTGGGAACCAGTGAGCTTAGCTAATTGAAGTTGGGCTTTGTTCTGTATGGTGCCCGTTGAAAACAGTTACTGAGGTTGACAGGGGAAGAGAGCAGCAGAGACAGTTTGTCCCAACATGATCCAGTCATGAGCTGTTTTAAGCGCTTCCCCGAGAAGGCCAGGGAAGCAGAGACATCACTGTCAGCTCTTAGGGCAGGTCATTGAGGATTGAGCGTGGTGAGAGAGAGACTGGAGCGCCAGCTGTATCTCCAGCGACATTAGCAAGACTCCTAACAGATCAACTATAAAGCCAACCCCCCCCCCCCCCCCCCCCAAAAATATTATTGATTATGGCCATGATGATTTAGAATTAACAATATTTGATTAATCTCCAGGCCTTGGAAAACACTCCCTGTTTACCATGTGTTTACTGTGATGAATTCAGCTTCCTCAATAATCCCCAGTCTAGAATCACCAATTAGCCAAGCTTAGTTTGGCAGTGCACTGTGCTTGTGTACAGAGTGTACAAAGCCAGAGAGGCGAAACTTTGACAAAAAAAAGACAACATGTTATTTACTCTGTCGACAGACCCAGAATTCTCACTGCTCACAGAACACACAGAGAGCAGGAGGCTTCGCCCTGGATGACAGCTGGGCTCCAAAACCCTGTTCCCCTTTTCCTTCCAAAACCTTCCAGGAGCGAGTGGATCTGCCATGTGGCGTGACAGCACAAGGACAGGATAGAATGAAATCCAGCTGTGTGAATTTGATCAAATTACCTGCAGTAATGAATTAGGGGCATGCCTAGTCTAATGCTGCTCACACACCGGGCGCGTTTTTTGATTGACGCGTGTCGAGATTACATACAAAGTCTATGCACAGACGCGATGAGATTAAAAATCGCGGCGCGCCAGTCTCATCGCGTCTGTGCATAGACTTTGTATGTAATCTCGACGCGCGTCAATCAAAAAACGCGCCCGGTGTGTGAGCAGCATGAGTCTATAGCCCAAAGTGGCTGCAATGCTCATCACATCGCACAATATGAAAGCTTTGAACTGGACACACTTACAAAGTACTAGGGCTAAAGAAATTGAAAGTTTTTAAATGGAGTCACTAAATTCTAAAGGGAGCATACAATAGCTCTGAAACTACCACAGCAATCACTGTGTGTAAAAGTCAATGTGAAAATCATTTGAGCATGGATATCTACAGCTAATCTCATTACATTCACGTCACTGATTATAATGTGTACAAACAAAAAGGTGCTATATTCAATACTCAGACATCAATGTCTACCTGAGCAGAGAATGAAGTCGCTCTCCTTCTGTTGAGCTTCTCTGTGCTTTGTTTAAAACAGAAATCAGAAAGATCCGATCACCTGTTCCAGACACACACGGAGGCTGAGGAGTTCATCAACGGGAACCGAGCCGAGGAACTCTAGACAAGGTCCTGAAGGTTTATCAATATGATATGTCTGTTTCCTTACCTTACCTTTTTGGACCTAAATAAGACCGGCTTACCTGGAACATTTCTTATTGTTGGAATGCTGTTAAGCATTCCAACTATTGTTCTTCGAATCTTTATTGTTGGAATTAAGCATTCCAACTATTGTTCTTCGAATTTTTATTCCCCCCCCCCCCCACACACACACACGCCATTTTAAAATAAAAGCCCCACAGAATGAATCCTAACTGAAATGCTTGTGATGAGCCTGTCATTTAATAACCGGTTTGTGTTTATCTAACATTATGATTCTGTCTCCTCTCCCCCACACCCCACACCCCATTTCAAAATAAAAGCCCCAGAGAGTGAATTCTAACTGAACTGCTTGTGAGTCAAACATTATGATTATGTCTCCTCTCCCCCTCCCTCCCCCACCCAGCCCCACCCTTTCAAAATAAAAGCCCCATGGATTAACTGTATTTAAACAAGCTCAAAATTTGGCTTTTTTGTTAGAAAAATGAATGCTCTAACTACTACTGCTGCTGCTAATATAGTATTACTACTACTGCTACTACTACTTCTACTATAACTTTTGCTGTTGCTACTATTACTACTACTGCTACTGCTATTACTGCTACCATCAATATTATTACTACCACTACTGCTATTACTACCACTACTACTATTACTTATACGACAACTGCTACTACCACTGCTATTCATGCTACTAAAAGTAGTAATACTACTACAGCTATTAGTACGACTGCTACTAGTACTACTACTACTGCTACATCTTCTACTGCCATTACTATTACTATTACTACTACTACTACTACTGTGATATTAAATACTACGACCAATACTACAGCTATTACTATGACTACTGATAGTACGTCTTCGACTACTTCTAATTACTGATGCTTCTACAACTTCTACTACAAATATCACCAATACTACTACTAGTAGTTATTCTAATGCTACTAATACTACTACTAATAATACTTCTACTACAACTTCTACTACTACAAATATCACCACTGATGAATTCTTTTAAGCCACAGAAACTGTTCAAATATCAAAATGTTCAGCTCTTTCAGGAGAGGTGTGATATGACTTTTCATATTATAATCTTTAAACTTTTCGAATTATTAAGCTTTTTGCAATTTGTTTTTGAATTGGATATCTATTTTCAGCAATGTTTTTGCGATTAATTTCAGCTTTCAGCATTCCAACGCATTTTCAGCAGGAAATGCTTTTTCTAGTTCCACTATTTCTTCCGTCCCCGTTTCGTCGCAACGCTTCTTCTCCTTCATATTTTAAGCTACAGAAACCGTTCAATTATCAAAATGTTCAGCTCTTTCAGCAGAGGGGTGCTATATCTCTTCATATTTCTAACCTTTAAACTTTTTGAATTATTAAGCTTTTAGAAACTTTTTTTTGAATGGGTTTCTATGGAGAAGCTTTTTAAATCCTCTTAAACTTCTTCAACTTTCAAATCCATTAACTTCCTCATACTTTCAGCTACAGACACCATTTCAACTTTCAAATGTTGAGAAAACCCTAAACTATTGCCGGAACATACAGTTTTCTGATATCTTTTTAACTTTTTGAACTGCAGCAATTTAACTTTTATGATTTTTCAGCCCTTTTCTGACTTTATAATGGGTGTGTAATGCACAGCTTAGAGTGAAGAGCAGCTTGAGATTCTTGTGAAAAAAACATTTGTGTTTTGCCACTGTGTCCACAATCTTCACTCTTCATGCATAATTTCTGGATGTAGAAGTAGCTAATATTGTCCTTGTCATATAAAAATTACATTTGACACCGAAGCCGTTAATTGAGAGGAAAACCAACTTTCTGCTCCATAGAGACCAATGTTAAATTCTGCTTCAAAAACATCTTCCACAGAACACGGTACCCCATTTCTAGATCGCCAGTTAAGCCACATTTTTTAAACTACAGACACAATTTTTACAGGATCTGTTCATCGCCTCCCTCTCAATTATTAATATCGGAGCAATAGGACCTACGGTTATGGGAGTTTTGATGATTTGTTTGAGAGGTGTCTCCGTGTTTTATCTCCATGAAATGGCTTCAGGCACACAGGTGTTCGCGATTGAGCCAGTAATTAGTGATGTTGACAAACACACAGACTCACAGACACACGCGCACATACACTCCTCTCCCTCTATCTCTCTGTGTCTGTGTCATACAGTCATTCAGGTGTTAGGACTCTTTAGAGGTCTTTCCACCCTCCCCCACACACACACACACACACAGACACGCCATTTTAAAATAAAAGCCCCAGAGAGTGAATCCTAACTGAAATGCTTGTGATGAGCCTGTCATTTAATAACCGGTTTGTGTTTATCTAACATTATGATTCTGTCTCCTCTCCCCTTCTCCCCCACACCCCATTTCAAAATAAAAGCCCCAGAGAGTGAATTCTAACTGAACAGCTTGTGATGAAGCCTGTCATTTAATAACCTCTGTTTATGTTTGTCAAACATTATGATTATGTCTCCTCTCCCCCTCCCTCCCCCACCCAGTCCCACCCTTTCAAAATAAAAGCCTCATGGATTAACTGTATTTAAACATTAAACTCAAAATGAGGCTTTTTTGTTGAAAAAATGAATGCTCTTACTACTACTGCTGCTACTACTTCTACTATAACTTTTGCTGTTGCTACTATTACTAGTGCTATTACTGCTACCATCAATATTATTACTACCACTACTACTATTACTTATACTACAACTGCTACTACTGCTATTCATGCTACTACCAGTACTAATACTACTACAGCTATTAGTACGACTGCTACTAGTACTACTACTACTGCGACTTCAAATACTGCCATTACTTTTACTACTACTACTACTACTACTGTTATATTAAATACTACGACCACTACTACAGCTATTACTACTACTACTGATACTAGGCTACTACTTCTTCTGAATACTAATACTTCTACTACTAATGATACTTCTACTACAACTACAACTTCTACTACTATTACTACAAATATCACTACTTCTGAAATTTGTTTAAGCTACAGAAATTGTTCAAATGTTCAAAGTGTTCAGCTCTTTCAGGAGAGGGGTGCTTTGACTTTTCAAATTTGTAATCTTTAAACTTTTTGAATTAAGCTTTTTGCAATTTTCTTTTGAATGGGATCTCTATGGAGAAAATTTTCAAATCCTTCTTCTTCCTCATACTTTCAGCTACAGACACCATAGTTAGACATTTCAACTAGAAGGTTTTTCAGCAGTGCAGTTTAAATGCTTTCGGGCTTCAACATTTTTTCACAATTAATTTCAGCTTTCAGCATTCCAACGCATTTTCTAGTTCCACTATTTCTTCCATCCCCGTTTCGTCGCAACGCTTCTTCTCCTTCATATTTTAAGCTACAGAAACCGTTCAACTATCAAAATGTTCAGCTCTTTCAGCAGAGGGGTGCTATATCTCTTCATATTTCTAACCTTTAAACTTTTTGAATTATTAAGCTTTTAGCAACTTTTTTTTGAATGGGTTTCTATGGAGAAGCTTTTTAAATCCTCTTAAACTTCTTCAACTTTCAAATCCATTAACTTCCTCATACTTTCAGCTACAGACACCATTTCAACTTTCAAATGTTGAGAAAACCCTAAACTATTGCCGGAACATACAGTTTTCTGATATCTTTTTAACTTTTTGAACTGCAGCAATTTAACTTTTATGCTTTTTCAGCCCTTTTCTGACTTTATAATGGGTGTGTAATGCACAGCTTAGAGTGCGTGATGTCACCGCTAGAGTGAAGAGCAGCTTGAGATTCTTGTGAAAAAAACATTTGTGTTTTGCCACTGTGTCCACAATCTTCACTCTTAATGCATAATTTCTGGATGTAGAAGTAGCTAATATTGTCCTTGTCGTATAAAAATTACTGTGGAATCCCACAGATTTACACATTTGACACCGAAGCCGTTGATTGAGAGGAAAACCAACTTTCTGCTCCATAGAGACCAATGTTAAATTCTGCTTCAAAAACATCTTCCACAGAACACGGTACCCCATTTCTAGATCGCCAGTTAAGCCACATTTCTTACACTACAGACACAATTTTTACAGGATCTGTTCTTCGACTCAGCCTTCCTGTCAATTATTAATATCGGAGCAATAGGAGCTACGGTTATGGGAGTTTTGATGATTTGTTTGAGAGGTGTCTCCCTGTGTTATCTCCATGAAATGGCTTCAGGCACACAGGTGTTCACGATTGAGCCAGTAATCAGTGATGTTTATAAACACACAGACTCACAGACACACGCGCACATACACTCTCTCTCTCTCTGTGTCTCTCTCTCATACAGTCATTCAGGTCTTAAGACTCTTTAGAGGTCTTTCCCCCCTCCTCCACCCCCCCCCCACACACACACACATGCCATTTTAAAATAAAAGCCCCACAGAATGAATCCTAACTGAAATGCTTGTGATGAGCCTGTCATTTAATAACCGGTTTGTGTTTATCTAACATTATGATTCTGTCTCTTCTCCCCTTCTCCCCCACACCCCATTTCAAAACAAAAGCCCCAGAGAGTGAATTCTAACTGAACTGCTTGTGATGAAGCCTGTCATTTAATAACCTCTGTTTATGTGTGTCAAACATTATGATTATGTCTCCGCTCCCCCTCCCTCCCCCACCCAGCCCCACCCTTTCAAAATAAAAGCCCCATGGATTAACTGTATTTAAACAAGCTCAAAATTTGGCTTTTTTGTTCAAAAAATGAGTGCTCTAACTACTACTGCTGCTGCTAATATAGTATTACTTCTACTACTACTTCTACTATAACTTTTGCTGTTGCTACTATTACTACTACTGCTGCTACCATCAATATTATTACTACCACTACTGCTATTACTACCACTACTACTATTACTTATACGACAACTGCTACTACTACTGCTATTAGTACAACTGCTACTAGTACTACTACTACTGCTACATCTTCTACTGCCATTACTATTACTATTATTACTACTACTACTACTGTGATATTAAATACTACGACCAATACTACAGCTATTACTATGACTACTTCTTCTAATTACTAATGCTTCTACTACAACTTCTACTACTACTACTAGTAGTTATTCTAATGCTACTAATACTTCTACTACTACAAATATCACCACTGATGAATTTTTTTTAAGCCACAGAAACTGTTCAAATATCAAAATGTTCAGCTCTTTCAGGAGAGGTGTGATAAGACTTTTCATATTGTAATCTTTAAACTTTTTGAATTATTAAGGTTTTTGCAATTTGTTTTTGAATTGGATATCTATTTTCAGCAATGTTTTTGCGATTAATTTCAGTTTTCAGCATTCCAACGCATTTTCAGCAGGAAATGCTTTTTCTAGTTTCTTATTATTCTTATATGTATTTTCTTTTGATAGTCAAGTGTTTTGTGCTGACTGACAGGTAGGCGAGAATAAGTTGCTTCTAAATAACCTAACAAGCTGGGATTTCCAGCTAGCCAATGCCTGTTATGGACTATGTTTATATAAAGTCAGATCCAGCAGAATGTGGACGGTAAATTACATTACGTTAGTAATTATACATGGAAGCGAGATTTTGCTCTGGACGGGCCTGCTGTCTTAGCGTCACATGACCAAATTGTGCTGGGTGAATGACGGGACAACCTTTTGTTAGTATTGTCAGGGAATTGGGGATATTATAGATATGCATTTTTTTTATTTAGTGTTCTTGTTTTGGGGTACCTGGGGAATGGCGACTGGATAATGGGATACGATACATCTTCTATTCACTTAATTTCTTGCTTTGGGACGTATAATAATAACTTCATACTCTACCCATATGACTACGATTAATATCGCGAGCTGGACCACTAATGGCCTTAATAACCCGGTTAAATGATCTGCATGTTTAGACTTTCTCAAGAGGCATGAGATTCAAGTGGCACTTATTCAGGAGTCACATCTTACCATTAAGGTTTGCTAATAGGCACTATTATACAGCTGCTACGGCCTCATTTAACTCTAAGAGCTGCGGTGTGTTAGTGGTCCTCAAACCTAACCTTTCCAAAAGCATTATAGAAACCTATGGAAGCACTGATGGCCACATGTCTTTTATTAAAACGAACTTTGCAGGATGCAAAATAGCATTTCTTGCACTTTATACACCTAACCAATTTGATCCTACTTTCTTTAATAATATCAACGATCTCTTAGCCAACTTGGAAGGTTTTTCAGTTGTAATTGTCACTTATATGAATGCTGTACTGGACTTAACACGTGACCGTCTGTTGATTCAACCCAATACGCACATCAACGTACAATGTCTGCATTTCAAGGTCTCATGTCTGATTTTAGTCTCACAGATTTATATCGCATTATCAACCCTGCATCTAGACAGTAGTTTTTACTCAAACAGACACAAATCTTATTCTAGAATAGACTATTTGCTAGCTGGTTCAAGCGCAATACATATTCCAAACAAAACACACAATCATTTAAATTAATCATTTATTTTTTGCTTTTTTCGGTATTTTGGTCAGACACATGAAACGCTGATTACCGTAATATGTGTGGTATTTGTTATAAATGTCCGTTGGTACATAGAGGGTGATAAGAAGCTGTACATGGAGGGACTTAGGACCCAGGGGAATGTAGGTGAAGCATGGAACCTGTAGTCTGTACCATAGCATTAACGTGCAGCATGTGGAAGTTAAGCTAATAAAGAGTTGCAGTTAAACCTCCCGTCGTGTTCGGGTCAAATCTGACCGATTTACAACTTTAATCAATCATAAATATTGTGTTTTACATCTGATTACCTCAAGGCCTCATGATATCCTCCACACTAGGCATTTGAACATATACAATTGCTGATCACCACATTCATTGAATTTTTTGTGGTTTAGTCAACTTTGTAACACCCATGGTGTTCCCGGTCAAAAGTGACCACCATAGGAAATTAATGGGAAACACTAGATTATGTCCATTCATCCGATGGAAAACAGCCCCATACACACTCACACATCCACAACCCCCCCCCCCCCCCCCCATACACACCTCTCTGTGAACTGTTCACAGCCCCATATATAAAGTTGTACACATTTCAAACAAAAAATCAAGTGTTTGTTATGGGAGCCCATCTCTACCTTCCAGACTAAACAATGTTTCATTGTTTTCGTATCTTCTCACTTTCCCCGATATAAACCTTTATTTGTGCTGTACTCTGTGAGCACAATGAGTAAATGAGTAGGCCACTGATGATGCGATTTTCTGTCAGAGAGGCTCTGGACCTAATTTTGGAACCAGATGAAGAGATTGAACCGGAGAGAGGAAAATGTCTCTGAAATTGAAGATAATATTGATCCTGATTTCGATCCAGACAATTGTGAGACTGACCAGTCAACAGATGGCGAGGAGGTGGCACCAGAGGTGCAGGCACCTGAGGTGACATTACAGTCCAAGGGTGGCAACTTGCTCTGGCATTCATCCTTTTAGGACAGAGGAAGCAGAGCGAGAACTGAAAATATAATAAGGATGACGCCAGGGCCAACACGTTATGCGACATCTCGTGTGGATGACATCAAGTCCAACTTCCAACTCTTTTTACCAGAGTCCATTGAGGGCGTTATACTGGACATGACAAACCTGGAGGGGAGGCGTGTGTTTGGGGATGCGTGGAGAGCATTGGACCAGGTAGACCTCCAAGCCTACATGGGTCTGTTGCTTCTAGCACGAGTATACCGGTCAAACCATGAGGCTACAAAAAGTCTGTGGGATGCGGAGTCCGGGAGGCCTATATTCCGGTCAACAATGTCCTTACAGCAGTTTCATGTCCTCAAGAATTATCAGATTCGATAGATACACGGCCTACCTGCTGGCGAAACGACAAACTGGCTGCCATCAGGAATGTTTGGGACAGGTGGGTAGAGCGCCTACCACTGATGTACAATCCAGGCCCTGAGGTGACAGTCGACGACCCCTTTTAGAGGTCGCTGTCCATTCAAGCAGTACATGCCAAGCAAACCAGGCAAGTATGGAATCAAGATCTGGGCAGCATGTGATGCCAGGAGCAGCTATGCCTGTAATATGCAGGTCTACACGGGGAAACCTATTGATGGAAGGTCAGAAAAAAACCAGGGCATGCGTGTTGTACTGGACATGACAGCTGGTCTCAACGGGCATAATATCACATGTGATAACTTTTTTACGTCATATGCGCTTGGTCAGGAGCTGCTGAAACGAAAGCTCACCATGGTGGGGACAGTGGGAAAGAACAAGCCTGAACTTCCCCCTGCGCTGGTGTCGACCAGAGGGAGAGAGGTACTCTCGTCAAAATTAGCTTTCACTGACACACGCTGTCTTGTGCCATATGTTCCTAAGAAGAACAGAAATGTCATCCTGATAAGCACGCTACACAAAGACGCCACTGTCAGCACCACAGAGGACAGGAAGCCCCATATCATCCAGGAATACAACAACAACAAAGGAGGCGTTGACTGCCTTGATAAGGTAATGTACATTTTCATCTATCATGTATTTTATTTTACTTTTATTCACTTAAAACATTGCATTTTTGTGTAAGACAGATTCAATATTGTTTCCAATCTCTTATTTCTTTCATTGCAGCTTACTGGTACATACACCTGCAAGCGAATGACAGCCCGTTGGCCTGCGGCGGTGCTCCACAACATCCTGGATATGTCTGCATACAATGCATATGTGGTGTGGGTGGCGATCGACCCAGCCTGGAATCGAGGGACATTTTTCAAGAGGAGACTCTTCCTCGCAGAGCTTGGGAAAGCTTTCGTGACTCCACTAATTCAACGGCACCAGCGCCTTCCCCGCACACCAGCCTCTGCGGTTAGGAGTCTGCAAGCCCCAGCAAGGCACACTCCGACCTGATTGCACAATGCCACTCCTGTGCATGAACACACACACACGGACGATACATTTTCAGTGTCTATTCTTTGTATATTCACAGCCGTTATTCATGCAAACCACTAGTCTGAGAAATAGTTTACTGCTTAAAAAGGTGTTAAATAAAATTTGGTGATGATTAATGGTTTTTGTGTTAACGTAAGATCAGTTAAAACAGACCAGTCAAATTTGACCGGGAACACTAAAGTAAGGGGGGAGAAACGAACACGACAGGAGGGTTAAGAGCAGTTTGTTCCCTTGTGCTTATATGTTTATTTAAAAACATGACAATATGTATTTTGATATTGTCACGATCTTGTAATGAGACGCGCGCACGAGACAGAGAGAGAGGAAGAACAGACGGTGACAGAGTGAAGGAGGGTTCCGGACCGGGCGTGTCACCCGGTGGGGGGGAAAGCAGAAGGAAGTGACGCCACACCAACACAGCTGTTCACCGCTCGCTGCCCAGTGTTTGTGTTAAAAATGTCCGCTTAATAATCATTTTTAAAAACTGCGTTAACGCGCGATAATATAATTGTCGGCATCAATTAATTCACGCGGTAACTTGCGGTCACGACCCGGCTCAAAAAGTTGTAACATGAGGGAGACAAGACCAGTGATAAAAGTAATAAATATACATTTATTTAAAGTACAACTAACTAAATAAACAATCAAAACAAGGCAGCAGCCAGCCTGGTCCTCCACACAGGAGTCAGAGAGGAGAGGCGTAGAGGAACCACAGCCAAAGAAGAGGGGCAGCCTTCATAGCTGAGACTTCAGCAAGCTCAGGTGTGGCTCATCAGCAGCAGATTACCATCCTGAATGACAACCTGGAAACAGGACACAGACCCCTGGTGGAAGGGAGGGGATTTTAGGCGACAGGAGCAGCAAGGGGGGGGAACAGCTGTTGACGCAAACAGGAAGTCCTCTTAGACCATCTCATTTCGTAGACCGCGCGGTCTTTAAAGGACGCGGCCCATGTAGACCGCGAAGGCTGAGTCCTCCGAAGGATGCAGCCCCTGAATTGAGACACAAATGTGGGGGCACAACAATAATCCTATACAAAGCCTTCTAATAAGACAACCAGTAGTTACCCGGGGTATCAATAGCCTTTTGCTTTGTTTTTTGTTGCCGTCACAGAAATGCAAGTTGTGACTGTCACCCTCTTTCTGTTCTTTCCTTCAACCGAAAATAAGGCATCCATGTAAATGATTTCTATGTGAATTAGTTTGTATCCTGCTTTGTAAAAAGAGCGGCATTAGGGAGGGGGGGACAGCTGGTGACAACTGGAAGTCCTCTGTAGATCAGACCATCTCATTTCGGAGACTGCTCGGTTCAGTGGACGCGGCTGGCGTAGACCGCCAAGGCTGGGTCCTCCGAAGGATGCAGTCGCTGGATTGGAACACAGCTAATATTCCAATTAATTGAAGGTGTATAATATCGAAATCCTTGGAGCCTTGGAGTTAAACAATTAGCCCTTTTCTAACCCCCCGGTGCTACCCCGTCAGGCTGCAAGAGCTACCATGGAGTCCACACTGTCACTAACTGCACTACACTGAATAAATATTACCAAATTTTAGGAAAAATTAAGACAACAAAGAGAAGGGTCTACAATATGCGTTTAAAGGTTTAAATGTTTGCAAATGTTGTCTTTATTGTTAATATTATTATGATTATTCATATTGCTGTTTTTATTATATTGATATTATTGTTACTGTTATATTATTGTCAGTTGTATTATTATTCATATATTTCTCATATTGTTATTATTGCGTTAACGCATCAATTAATGCCGAAAATGACTTTATCGCACATTAACGCATTTAAAAAAAAGAATGCAATACACACCGTTGATGCCAGCAAATCACCCAAACAAACGCTGGGAGGAACGCTTGCAGCGTGTGGGAGAAGTATAGATAAATAAAAGCAAGACAAGCTAACAAATGCCACAGCGAAGTGGATAAAACTGCAGGCCAATTAGTATTTGTGGAAGATGTCGGTCTGAGGAATGTTCTCAAGGTGCGTTCGTGTCATGTTTGGTGTGAACGCACCTTTAGGATCGCAACGAATGACGGCATCTATGAGCCTCCCTCAAGACTAGGGTTGGGTACCGAAACCCGGTATGGCACCGGTACCTATACGACCGGTATCTACCGGACAGAAACGCAACGCAGATTTCGGTGCTTCCTTTCGGTGCCTGAGCAGATTGAAATACTTTTTTTACACTACTCTGATGACTCCGTCCTGGCAGCAGCTAACGATAGCCTCGGTCCGCTCCTCACTCATAGTATTATTACAACCGGACGAGCCGTGCGTGCTTAGAAACAAACCCCTCCATCATTCTGGCGAAGCTTCGGCCATGATTTATTAAAAAAATAAATAAAAACGATCTGTGAAACGGCTGGCATGCTACTAACTCCATCGACATCCGGGTACTTGGCACTGCCGCTCATAACAAGCACAACATCCGGCACGCAAAACCTTCTTCTTCTTCGAGGTGAATTGGCGCATTACCGCCACCAACTGGTAAAATAAATAGGTGTCGTATTTTGCCAGAGAAGGCAAATATGCTCATTTCTGCAAAAGAATTGCTGAAGTTTGAAGCTGTAGTGTGTGTACAGAGTGTGTGTGTGTGTGTGTTTTGTATTTATTTAAGTATACTGTAAACTGTTAATTGGAGATAAATCTTCGCTGAATTTCAGGAGCAGGGCCACACCTCCACTGGCCCACTTCCGGCCACACCCTACAAATACCCACGGCCACTAAAGCTCGGCCTGCCACGCCTTTCGCACCAAACCGAAAACGGCACCAAACCGTAAACGCCACGCAGAAAAACAAAACAAGAAAGAGAAAAAAAAAAATAAAAATCCCTTACCTCGCCAACATGAACCTGCTATTCACCGGGCCTTCCGACGACGACCAGTTCGCCTCCCCAGATGCCACTCGTACATTCCGTGGACGCACTCCACTGCGGCAGGGCTTTCAGACGCCATCGATTGCCTTCGAGATCGCCCAGGCAGCCCAACGCAGCCAAACCCGCCGACCAGCCACATCCATCGACCGGAATCCCTCCCTCCGGTCAATCTGCCAATACGGGGACCCAGACAGACTTCCAGCGAACCAAGTCGCGCCCCGGCAAGCCTCCGTAGCAGACGGAGATCCGCCACCCCCGAACGCAGGCAACGGACGCGGAAGTCTTCCCCCTCCTCCGCTCGCTCCAGAGCAAGCGCTCGGGAATGAACCTCCGATAGCCCAACTTCCGTCGGCTCCAGCCACCCAGTACGCCGCGCTCGAAGCCGCCGCCATGGCGCTCGCGCCCCGGCCAGATCCCCCATCAGAACAGAACCGCACAGGATCGCCGCCTGGACCGTAGCGCGCCTGCTACGGTCACTGCACTGCACTGCAGGAGAAGGGGATTCCACACAATCGCCGCGACAAGAAAGCAAAACTGTTCCAACTCCTCTCAGCCGCCATGACGCCTCGCCACGCAGCGACCTACTCTCCAGCCAAAACACACCGGCGCGCCGTCAGTGACGCAACCACGCACCACCAAGCCCCGCCCCGCCGGCCTCAACGTTCCAGGTTGCCAGGTTCACGGCGTCCCCCTCCACCATCCCAAGCAAACCCCCCTTTTCATAGCAGCTCCAGAATGCCAACTCTCTCTTCCTCCCTGCTTCCGCAGGATCCTACTGCACTTTCCAGCTTGGATCCTTCTGCCTGAACTTTCACTATCCCCTCCCACCACACTTCCTCTGCCCACCAACTAGCCCATCCTCTTCCTCTCGGCACCGCGCCCCTCCCCTCCAAACCAGCTTCTATACGGCCCCGCTGCCGGCCCAGGGACGTTAGGCCCCCTTTCCCCCAGTACCAACAACACACCCAGCAGTTCTCCTTGGCATCAGCGATCCCTCCCCCCTCCATACCAGCCCAAAAACCTTCTCCCGCCGCCGCGAACCTCCGCCAACAAATCATCGCAGGTAAATACATCGACACATCTGGCACAACTCATTCTCCCCCCCCTCCACCAACACGCCGCACCCAGGGTGATCGACAGCTACGACAGCCTCATCATCATGCGCTCCCCAGTACCGGCACGCTCCAAAGACTTAACCCAACTCGAGTTCGCATACGCCTTCTCCCTGTACAGAGACGTTCTCTGCACCCCCTTTCCAGCCAGGAGGGCGGAGCTAGACGACTACCTGACCATAATCCTCGACCTAGCCCTTCGCTTCGGAGGGTCAAGCTTCTATCATTACCATATCCACTTTGCGTCGGAGGCCGCAGCCCGGCTCCTCCAGCTCAACCAGGCCACCTACTGGGGCACCCTCGATCAGGAGCTCTACTGCCGTATCTTCGCTGCACGCCCAGCCCTCCCCTGCAAAGCATGCGGAGCTCCCGCCCACCCCGCCACCACGTGCACCATCCCCATCCAACCACAACCCCAGAGCCGCCCACCAGCCAACCTCGGCCCATCAGCCAACCTCCGCCCATCTCTCACCCGCCAAGCACGATCCCCCCCCCCCCCTTAACCCAACTCCCCTATTCGCACCGCCCCAGGGCAGCATGCCCCTGCCCCAGGGGTCCGACAGGAAAGGCCGACCGGTAATGCTTCAAGGGGGCAGAACCATCTGCAACAATTTCAACGAGTCCGGCTGCAACATGTCCCAGTGCAGATACCTCCATACCTGCTCCTTCTGCGGCGGCGGCCATTCCCGCCCAGCGTGCCCCCACAACCCGACAAAATTATGACTATGCGCATCCGTATCAACCCCCATCAACATCCGAGCGCTAAAACAGGCCCTCGCAAACCATCCAGAGCCACGCTTCGTCAACTTCCTCATCTCGGGCCTCCTAGAAGGCTTCCATCCGGGGACCATCTCCCTGCCTTCAGTCCCCTTCCAGTGTAAAAACTTACAGTCTGCCCTAAAGGAACCAGACACCGTCGACGCCTTACTGGCCACAGAGGTAAGAGCGGGATTCATGGCCGGCCCATTCCCACAACCACCGTCTTCAAATTTCCGCATCAGCCCGATTGGCATAGCAACCAGGAAGTACTCGGGCAAAAAACTTCGAATCATCGACCTGTCAGCCCCCCACGGCGTCCCCATTCCGAGCATCAACAGCTTAATCCCAAGCGAACACTTCTCCCTGAAATACGCCACCATAAATCACGCCATTTCCCTCACGAAACTCGCCGGCAGAGGCGCCTGGCTCGCCAAAACCGACGTAGCGAACGCCTTGAAAATCCTCCCCATCCACCCGGACTTCTGGCACCTCTTCGGCGTTCGTTGGAAGGACGCATACTACTTCGCCGTGAGACTCACCTTCGGCTGTAAAAGCAGCCCCAAACTATTCTACTCGCTATCAGAGGCCCTTTGCTGGATCCTCACTAACAACCATAAAATCCCCCACCTGGTCCACCTGCTCGACGACTTCCTAGTCATATCTCCCCAGTCAGCACCTCCAGCCCACGGCCTTTCGACTATTACATCAGTCTTCGCCCAGCTCGGCATCCCTCTCTCCAAAGGGAAGACAGAAGGGCCTTCACACACCTTGGAGTTCCTCGGGATCACCCTCGACACCGTCCAGTTTCAAGCTTCCTTGCCGGCAGAGAAACTCCACCGCATCATACTCCTCCAAAACTTCCTCCTTACTCCCTCCTGCACCAAACGGCAACTGCTCTCCCTCTTGGGACACCTGAACTTCGCCCTGCGCATCATCCCCCAGGGCCGCTCCTTCATCTCGCACTTGCTCTCCCTCGCATCATCCACACCCTCACTCAACGGTCTAGTCTCCATGGACAAACGCTCCAGAGCAGAGATGCAGATGTGGCAGCATCTCCTGTCCAACTGGAACGGCATCACCTTCTTCTATGACGACCACCTCTCCAACCCAGAAGACATCCAGCTCTTCACCGACGCAGCCCCTTCCGCCGGTTTTGGGGGGTACCATGGCAGACGATGGTTCTCAGCCAAGTGGCCCATCGAATTCCGCAACTTCCTCTAAAACCCCCTACGTTCATCTTCAGCGGTCCACGAAATATATCCAGTAGTCATCGCCGCCCTCCTGTGGGGGCACGAGTGGTCGAAAAGATCCATACTCGTCCACTCTGACAACATCGCCGTAGTTGACGTTATTAACAAAGGCAGGTCGAACTCTCCCGCGCTCATGCCCGCCTCACGTGGCTGTCGGTCACCCATCGATTCATCCTCAGAGCTAAACATGTCCCCGGCCACCACAACTCAGTCGCCGACTCTCTGTCTCGCTTTTCTTTCCAGACCTTCAGGACCTTAGCGCCAGACGCGGAGGAGGACCCAACCCCGGTCCCACCATTTTCCGACACGATATACATCATCTGAAACCAACCATCACCGAGCTCGTCTCCCTGTCTCAACAAGCCATCATCTTCAGCCTAGCCCCCAGCACCCTTTCCACCTACTGGACAGCCTGGAATGCCTTTCGCGCCTTCCACACAGCGTTCCACCTCCCGTTCCCATCCTTCGACATAGCCTCCCTATGCAGCTTCACCTACCATACCCTCCGCATCAATATAACCACCATCAAGGTCTACCTCAGCGGCATCAACTTCTTCGCCAAACTGCTCACCGGCTTCCCCACAAGATTCCCCCAGTTGTCCTTACTCAAAGATATCCAGCGCCGAGCACCTCCATCGACGCCTCGCGGCCTTCCGTTGACCTCCGACCTAGTGTCCCGCTGCATCGCCACCCTCCGCTCTGACCGCCTGCCCCTCCACCCGGCACGTACCCTAGAAGCCATGTTCCTACTCGCCTTCTTCGGCTTCCTACGCTGCTCAGAGTTCACGTCCTCTTCAGCCCAGTTCAACCCTAGCCCAGTTCAACCCTAGCCTCCACCCGACTTGCATAGCCGACCTCTATCCCGTCTCCGAAGACTGCCTAGCCTTCCTGCTCAAACGGAGCAAAACGAACCAGATTAGTAACCCAGTCCCCGTACTATATTTCAAACTCAACTCACACCTGAGCCCCTACGAACCCCTCATGCACTACCTACAAACCAGGAAAACACAGAAAACCGCTCCCCACGAACCACTGTTCACCACCGAGACAGGCCGCATCGCCAACCGATCCTGGTTCCTTTCGCACTTCAGGGGAATCCTAACCATCTCCGGGATCAATCCAGACTCCTTCTCTGGCCACTCCTTCCGTGTAGGAGCCGCCACCACCGCGTCGAGCAGAGGAGTCCCAGACCACCTCATCAAAGCCCTGGGCCGCTGGTCCTCCCACGCCTACCAACTCTATACTCGCCACAGCGCCACCGACATGCGCAACGGGCAGGCAGCGCTGCTTCCGTAGGCGGGCTTATTGGGGGTCTGCAAGGCCCGGGAGCCGCAGTGGACCCTCAACCTAGCCTTTCCCCCAAACCGCTTCACCCAGGCTACCCTCCACCAACTATCCCTAAAAGACTCCGACCGACCAAGTCGCCGGCCGAGGTGAGGCCCTAAGCTAGTGAACAGTTAATATATTGTTCATAGTTTGAAGTTAAAAAGTTTGAAGCCACGTGTTTTGTATTTATTTATATTTATAGTATACCTTAAACAGTTAATATATTGTTCAATTTGAAGAAAAAAGTATCGGTTCAGGCACCAGTATCGTTTTAAAAGTATCGTTTTAGCACCGGTATCGGAAAAAACCCAAACGATACCCAACCCTACTCAAGACGCACCATCTCAAGAAGAATACATGAGTTGTATGAAAAGGAGACGGTGTTACAACGTGCACCAGCTGTTGCTCTCACTGGAGACTACTGGACATCGCTGGGTAACCACAATTAGCTCAGTGTTACAGTGCACAATATTGATGAACAGGGAGCTGCATTCACATGCTCTGACTGTCATGAAAACAGAAGACAGACATTTTGCTGAAACGGAACATTTTATTCCTGTTGCACAGCAGTGGAACGTTTCAAATAAAGTCAGCACACTGAGCACAGATAGTGCAAGAAATATAACTGCTACTGTGTAAAGGGAAACCTTATTTGTTTAAAGTGTTTGCAAACCAAATGTTATTGCCCTTTTGTTCATATAGCAGTACCTTTTAAATAAAAGTGCGCAATACACCATTTTTGAATTCATTATTGAACTTTGCGCATAACAATGCAATTAATCGCAAAAACATCATGTGACTACAGGTTTTTATGTAGAAATGAACATGAAGAACATCAGGAGTGGGCAAACTTTCTGGCTCGGGGGCCACATTGAGTTTTAAAATTTGATAAGACGGGCCAGGCCAGTAGCAGATGAATGGAGTGTTTGTGTGAACTAATATAAATTACAAGTAAAAGCCATGACCTAAGAAATAAAGAAAACTTACATTTAATTTCAGTGGGAACAGTGTTGTTGGTCACCCTTTTTTGCCAGTGCATCAACGTACACAGTCGACCGTCTCCTGGATGTCCGCCGACGAGGTAGGGGTTACCAATACCTCGTTGATTGGGTGGGGTATGGTGTGGAGGAACGATGCTGGGTTCCTCGCTCCCGGATTATGGATCCAGAGCTACTCCGCATATACCATCGCCTGCACCCCGATAAGCCTGGCGGTTTCCGTTGAGGGGGGGGGGGGGTACTGTGAGGATTTGTGTCTAACTCTGCTGTATTTCCCTCAGTAGTGTCCTCCTACGAGTCCCGCCCACTGCTGTGCCTCATCTCCTGTGATCGCCTCCAGCTGACATAAATACTCCTGTCACTCTCATTCCAGTTGTCAGTCCGTCCGTTTACCTACCTGGTATTCCGACCGTGAGTAGTCCATTTGTTCACTCTCTGAAGATCCACTACTAACGTTGCCTCTCGTTTTTTCAACTTGCCTGCCGCATAGTGTCGAGCCTCGGGTTTTCACCTGTACGAAGAAGCCTTCCAGTTAGTTCCTCGGAGATCAACTGGGTAGTCTTGGCGTTCCTGTGTCGAGCCTTGGGTGTCACACAGACGATCCAGCCTGCCTGCCAGACGCGGACCGGCCACTTCCCGGCTAAGATCCGAGCGGAGCGCGAGGACGCGCTTCCGTATTGACATTTGACAGTTTTCCTGTCGGCTTCGTCTGCCGCTCAGCAGGATTAGCCACTTTCCGGCTTGGAACCGGGCGGAGGCGTGGAGACGCCTCCTATTGACTTTGTCCTTTTCCTGTTTTTTCCCTTGACTGAGAGAAATAAACTAACCTTGGTTTTGAAATAGAACGCTGCTGTCTGAGTCTGCATTTGGGTCCGTGAAACACCCCACATCATAACAATCAGTGAAAGACTGTGGTCTTTTTAGCGTCTTTGAAGGGCTCATACAGATATTTGACTTCAACAACTAACATTATAAGAGCTCTGCTGTGTTAAGTCTTTCCTTGTCTCTCGCCCCTGTGTCGCGGTGTGGGTACATCTCACTGGAGTCAGGAAATGTATCAGAATACCCTTATTTTATTGGCTAAACTACATCACGTGACGTGATTTACAACACATTGGTCGGTGTTTTTCCTGCACCGCTGAACAAATGCCGTAAATGCTGGAAAGGAGCGTGAATAACTCTGCTGCATAAAGCAAAGGCCCACTGAAAACAGGTCCGCGACGAACCACCAGTTGAGAATCACTGGTCTACAGGATCGTGACGAGCGGTCAACAGCTGTTTGTGTGGCGTGTCTTCCGTCTCTTCCTATTTCCTTTACCTACATTCCCCTGGGTCCTAAGTCTCTTAAATCTACAGCTTCTAATCACCCTCTATGTACCAATGTACATTTATAACAAATACCACACATTATATGTGTCAAACTCTATCGGTGCATCTCCGGTCTGTCTTTGTTCATCCTTCATCGCTCTTTAATGTAACGTTACTGGAGCGATGGAGCCTCTCCAAGCTGTTAGCAGACTGTTGTTGCTAGCAGGCTGAGTGAGCTGTACCCAGCATGCAGTTCAGCAGTGAAATTTTATAAATGTACAATTATTAGTGTTACAAATTGTTTGTGTCAGACTGTTGTGTGCTGTGGTGTTTTTCTCTGTTAAAGAGCATTAGTTGTGGGTTGTTAATTGTTGTGTTATAAAGTTATGACCATGACTAGGGTTCCCTCTCAATACATATAAGACAACTAGCTCCGACCGCAGCGCAGCAGCGAACAATACATTTAGCTGCCTGTTGAAGACAGACAGCAGTTGTTTCGGCTATGCACCGGTATGATGGTGTGTGAAGAATTCATATCATAGGGGAAATTAAAACCGGTATACCGCCCAGCCCTAGTCTTTATTTGAGTTTGGACAATTTTGTACCAATATTTGACGGGCCGGATTAAAAAGCCCAACAGGCCGCATATGGCCTGCGGGCCGTAGTTTGCCCATTCCTGTCTTAAACCATTGCACGAAGGTCTATGAAGCAGAGCCGGATAGTTGTCGGACCATTGTCAGAGCTGTCTGATGCTACTTTATGATTGGCAAGTCTGCAAGCGAAGGGTCAATTGCAGTTTGGGTTTTTAATGGAAGCACAATGATGTTCAACCTTGGTAGCACACAGCGTCAATTTTTAGTGTTGAATAATTGTACATTGTGTGGTGAGAACACAATATGAGGGATTTAAAGCCAGTACCATGTAGGTAAGATTAATTTCCTTGTCTACAATGTTTGACCCGTTGTATTTAGTATTTCCTTTTTGCATTTTTCTTTTTCTTTTTTACCCTCACGGTGCCTCGGAGGAATACACTTAATTGGCTGTTTTTCTTGCCTCTTTCCAAAGCAGCCCTTTAAACACCAACTCATACACTTTACATTCTCTATAACACCCTTTTTCAGTGCCTCACAGCACTGCTATGGATTGGTGGAATGCAAGATAAGTGACTTCAATAATATGTAACAAGCTCTATTTTTTTCTATTGGAGCTTGAGAAACATAATGTTTTGAGAGGTCAGAAACAGGACTTTTGCAAACTTCAAAGTCTTCAGTGAATATATTGTACTGTCACATAGAGGAGAAACCTCCATTGGAGAAGCGACTGTACCTTTGAACTCGATGCTTCATAAAAGCGGTTCTGTGAAATAGTAAAAGACCCAGGTCAGACTTCTCATTGTCTCCGTTTGAAGCTCGGACTGAGATCTATCTCCTGCAAAGTATGACAAATTGCTTCTGCTTCGGCAAGAGGAGCAAACAGAGCGCAGTGGCTCCGTGATTAAATATGGGTGTCTGTATCCTCCGTCTGAGCAAATATGGACACGTTGCTATCCATGTCCTTTATTAATATTAAAAAAATATCACACCACAGTCAGATCTGGAAAAGAAATAAAGTAAAAAATCAAACAAAAAAACTGTAGACTGTTCACATCTAGTTATTTAGAGGATAATTTATTAATTTATTGCTTTTCCCGTTCTCATAAAATGTCATCTTGTGATGGCACAGATGGAGGAGAAAAGCGTACTTAAAAGGCAAATGAAGGCCAACTCAGTGCAGTCGGGCTTTCACAAGTTTTTATCAACCTTCATTATGTATATTTGATGGGCAGATTGCACATTCATCAATGTTCCTTTGCAGGGACTGAATAAACATCAGTCGGAATGATTCATTTGTCCCCAGGAGAAGGATGAGATATTGTTAGTACAGGCTTAGCATTTTTAAAACAGAACATTAAGATTAGAGCAAACAATAGAGCAATATACCCTCATTTGGATGTCGTATAGTTCCTTTTAAAAGAATACATGGCACATATTTGCATTATTGAGAACCAGGTGGTTAGACTTGGACAAGGGGTTTATTTGTCTGAACTCAAGGTACATGTAAGATCTTTGGCAGTGAAGGCATTTCGTTTATTATGAAATGACTGACATTGAGTACAGCTGCTTATAGCTGATTAGATTGTTCCCAATATTCCATGTCATAAAATCTGATCACACACAGCATTTCAATGGCTCTGGAATGAAATGTCTTTAAAGCGGTACTCTTGAAATTACGCATTACAGTTCCACAAGCTTCAGGGACTTGCAAAGTTACAGACTGTCATCCTCTGTGGACCATGAATGCCTCTGCAAAATGTAATGTCCTTTTATCCAATAGTTATTTTTATCCAAACCAAAGGATATTGACAGAGCCACAGAGGACATTAGACTTGTGTTTTCAGACTGTGAAATACTGAAATACTACATAATGAGCACGCTGAACTTCATGTTTAAGATAGTTGAGTTACAAAATCATAAAAACAACAAAAATAACATAAGGAACAAATATAAGTTTTTGTATTCACAGGTTTCAGAAACCTGGGAGTTTTAATCTTCTACACTTGCACCAAAATGTAACGGAAAAAATGTTTTTATCATGTCCTCAGCATATTTTAAAATGTAATGTGAATGCAGAATTCATAGCGTAGCAGGAAATGACTGCTCTGACCACAAACGTCTCAACACCTGTTGTAACCGCAACTTGTTCTATCAGCACAAGAGATGAGCACTTCTGTATTTTCCCTCAGCAAATGTGAGACACAGCCCTCTTACTTCTGTCTCATTCTCCCTCTCTGCATGTCTCCTTTCACTTTTGAATGTATAAATATCATGTGCTGAAGCTGTGTCTT